>CM067224.1:76488952-76978742 GCA_034190945.1 Octodonta nipae
TTAAAAGATATATGTTTCTATAAAATGAAAGTGCACTACAACATTTACTTTAAAAAATATTTCCGTTATTGTATTTTTCAGCAACTTTCAAAATGTTTCAAGAAACGATTGTTTCTTTAAAAATTATTATTTTCATTAATGAATAAGTTCTCAAAGAAATAATGTCTAATATTTTTGTAAACAACTTAGATTAAAAATAAAGTATATATTTTTGTGTAGTTCTCACTGATTATAGACACATAATCGAATGAAACATTCAATTTAAAACAAAAAAGGAAAAAATATGTATTTAACGATATTGTAAAGTATTACCTTTTTGAAGTAAGGAAAAATCAAACATTTTTAATTTGATAAAAGCATGTATTGTTTTACGGAATATTGTGCATGCCAAAATGGTACGTAACTCAAATGGTACGTAAATTCAAGTATTCCTTCCTTAATATCCATATATGTAGGTTCATGCCAAGTGCTCAAAATTTTGAACATTATTTTCACCTATAAGTTTAAGTTTTGGTGATAGACTTCTTCTAGAAGATGTCTATTTTTTTGAGCAGCTTTTCAAACATTTGCGGTATCTTCAATGCTATTGGAAGTATTAGCAATGAACGAGTTGCTTTTATTTTTTACTAAATTGTTTATAACTTCCCAAATTTATATTAGTACCACGTAATGTTTTCATAGAGTTTTACATGACTCTTACAATTTTTTGATACTTACCTCCAACATAAGTATCAAAAAGTGCAACCTGGATTTTCTAAAAAGTAAATTTGTTGCTTGGACTATTATAGATAACAGTCAGAAAGTCCGTTACATATCAAATAGCCATAGGGTTAATTTTCATTTTAACAGTATTTTTCAAAGTGAAATAAAAATTATAAAATTTAAAAAATTATTTCTGCTATTAAAATAGATCATAAACCAATTAAAATAGATTTTTGTTTTAAATTAGGATTGCATTTTTGGGCATTAGCTATAAAATCACCAAAAAACTAGAGGTCTGTAGATTGAAATAGTTTAATATAATATGTGCAGCTGTAAACTAATTGAAACCTTTTTGGATTCAACTGACAATTTAAATAATAATGTTTTATGGAAAATTGTGTGATTTAAAAAATCGATCGTTTTGAGAATTCGAGATACATTTCAGAATTCGTTGCAAATATACGCAGTCTACTATTTTTAAGATTTTAGGTATTTGTATTATAAGTTTTAGAGATATTTAAAAAACAGTTTAATTGTAGCCACAAAATTAGTAGCAAAAGAAAATTGTCCCAAAAATTTGGCCCAAAATTTTAATTGTCATAACAACTCTTTCAGAGTTCCCAAAATTTTTGTAACCCCAAAATTACTTGCAAAACAATAGTCCCAAGAATTTGCTCCTGAATTTTAATTGCCATACCAATTTTTTAATTTCCTCAACATTTTGGTAGCCCCAAAATTAGTAAAAAAATAACTCCAAAAATTTCTTCCAAGAATTTTTTCAACGTACCTAAATTTATTGTAGCCTCAAAATTAGTTGCAAAAATACCCCAAAATTTTAATTGCCCCAACAATTTTTTCAACATTCAAATTTTTGTAGCCCCAAAATTTCTTGCAAAACAATAGTCCCAAGAATTTGCTTCTAAATTTTAATTACCATACCAATTTATTTAATGTCCTCAACATTTTTGTAGCCCCAAAATCAGTAAAAAAATTACCCCCAAGAATTTTTTCCACGTATCCAAAATTTTAGTAGCCTCAAAATTAGTGGCAAAAAAGACGCTAAAATTAGTTGCACAAAAATTGCCCCAAAATTTTAATTGCAACAAAAATTGTGTTTTGGAATTAAACTAAACAAACCTAACATATAGTTTTTCTTATTATCTGTATTTAACATTCACAGAAAATCAAATTTGTCCTCAAAGTCTCTCATCCACTATTCCAATTGCGAATTTCCTAAAAAGGGGTTTCCATAAAATAAGTCGGCACCTATCGTGTAAACTGAAATTATTTTCCGAGTGCTCACTCCTGTTCCGAGAAAATACTTGATTATCAAACACACTTATCAGTTATAAGATATCTGAAAGATTTCGATTGTATTTTTGCGATAATCGTTTGTTTTCTTTAGTTATTTTATGTACTCAGCCGAGTAAACGTGACTGTGATCGAACGTGAGGTTTCAAACGTAAGCTTTTTCGTAAAGTGTATGGTGTCATATTAGAGCAAAATTTTAGTGTGTACAGAACATTTTTTCATGACAATGACAAATGATTAGTAAGTAAAAGTCTCAACCTTCAAAAATTTGTTTTTTTACATTTGTCCGGATTTTTTTTATAAAATTCAATGAATTTTATGATATTTCGGTACATTGTTATATTTACTTTTAATTATCTTAAAAAGTTGACATTAGATATAAGATTTTTTTAAATTCTAGATATATAGCATTAATTTTAAATTAATAACAAGTTAAAACTTGTTTTCGCGTCGAATAAGACGGAGGAATATACAATTTGTTCAGTATTGGAATAATTTAATTGTATCATAGTTGATTTAGCAGACTGTGACCGTGTGAAGTTTAAGAAGGTTGTGACTTGTTAAGTTTGGTGGAAGTCCTGTAGATACATCGATCTGAATTTACTGATTTATACTTTAACCTGTATAGTTGATTGATATTGATACTTATTTGTTATCACTGCAATTTATCATTTAACTATAAAGTGCATTTATCTGAGTTCAGGTCAAGGAGCATTTTTCCTTTTTAACCCGCTATGATTAGGTTAGCCTGTATGTTACACATTGGTCATAAGTTTAACCAGAAAAAAAACTGTTTTATTTGCAAAATTTGACTTTATTCATAAACACAGTTTCCTAATAATCAAGAAAAAAAGTCAATTGCCAATTTACTTAAAAATGACTTTATCTATTTGGGGCCGCTTTGGAGAAGGAAGGGAAGGGGAAATGTCTGCCAGTAGTAGGGAACGTTTCTTTAGGAACTTACTTACTGAGAGGCATAATTTTTTTTTCAATTATCATCAATATTAGAGCATTTTACAAGTTTTTGTCCAATTTTCGAATTTTTTATGTAAAGTTTCTGAAAACTGACTGTCTGCAATGCCTATCACTATTTTTAGGATTCCGTATATACAATATACGGATACCCTTATAATATCACTCCGGATTTCTGCCTTTGTCACAGCAATTTTCTCCTAAGCTACTGGACGGAAGAGGTTGAAATTTGGCATCAATATATAGTTTGGTGACCCGATCAGGAGTACATATCGTAAATGAAGAAATTTTTATTTTAGGCGTACTTTTGGGAGAAAAACTAAAAAAATCGACCGTTCCCCCCCTCCTGAAAATAAGGAGAAACCATTAATATTAATTTTGGGGGGCAAATTATAGAATTAAATGAAAATTTAAGAAAAAAAAAATTTCAAACGCATCGTGTAATATATCAAATAAAAGGTCCCATTCTGAGGAACACAAATATATTTTTTTCATATTAAAAAAATAGTTAAAAATATATTAATAATACCTATTCCCCCCCTTATCACCGCAACCATACGCTGTAAAATTTTGAAAAAAAAAATACAGGTTTAGCGCCTCACCTGAACTTTACTGGTTTAATATTCAAATGGAAAATTAAATGGGAATAAAAAATTGTAATTGTTTCTTATGGATCAAATAATATATCAAATCAAAGGGCTCATTATGACGAATACTAATATATTTTTTTATTTTTTTTTAAATAAATATTTTAAAATATATTAAAAAATATTTAAAAATTACCCATTCCCCCTCTTTATTCCCCAAACTATAAGACCTACATTTTTTTGTTTACAGGAAAAATACGAAGAAATCCCTAATATTAATATTGGGGCCAAGTTATAGAATTAAACGGAAAATAAAAAAATATTTTTTAACACATCATGCAATACATCAAATGAAAGGGTTTATTATGAGGAAAACAAATACATATTATTCATATTTTTAAAATTAATTGTTTTCAAGATATTAACATAAAGATATAAAAAATTCTCATTTCTCGCTTTATTTCCGAAACCTTAGTTCCTAAAATTTTGAAAATAATTAGGGGTACTGGTCCTCACTTGAAATTTATAAGAAAAATTATTAGAAAACCCCCATAGTAATTTTAGGGACAAATTATACAATTAAGTGGAAAATAAAAATTCAATTTTCAAATACATATCATATAAAAGGCTCATTATGTGAATTACAAATATATCATCTTTTTAAATCATTTGTTTAAAAGATATTAACAAAAATATTAAACATCGACTTAATTCTCACTTTAGAAACTACACTATTTCAATTTTGAAATATATATTTTATTTGTATTTTTAAATAATTTGAATAATATATTTAATAATTTAAAATTTGACTTATTTTGCCATATATCTTCCAATCTACAGAGCCTCAAAATTGAGACAGTAGATTATAAATGGCTTCCCTGAAAGTTTATTAGTAAAATAAAATTCTAATGTTAATTTTTGGAGCCAAATTAGAAAATTAAATACATATGTATTCTTATAAAAATTAAGCGAATCCTGAAGCAGATAAAATAAGAAGTCTATGTGTGGAAAATGAAAGTCTATATTTTTTATAAATTTAAAACGCTTCCTTTAAAAGATATTTGGGCAAATATCAGAAAATGCACTCATTCCCTGCTTGTGTGAAACTGGAATATTAGAATCTTGAAGGTGGTACGGAACCCTTAGTATGCGAGTCCAACTCGCACTTGACCAAATTATTTCATCAGAGTACAAGTCGAAACAAGGAATTTGTTTTGGTTATTTTTTATTTTGTCATTAACTTTTGTCTGTCGATCTTATTTTTGGTGTATAAAAAACTGGATACTTCGTCACTCGAAACTGTCAGGGTCCCCTTTTTTTCTCTCGAATTTTTGCTACTCGGGAGTACATATGGAAAAAATGCTCAAAATCGTCTTAAAAGCTTATTTACCAAATGTCAGAAAATTAAGATTGCTTATTTCTTGACGTGCTAAATCCTAGACCATACAATCATTCCAATGTTTCTCTAAACATTCGCTGTAAAACAATTTGCTTTTGCCTCATAAATAAGCCCTTAATGCTCTAATCTTCTCATCGGAGTCAGATCTCTTTCGCTGGATCTGCGAACAGGTCAATGTCAAATAGAGCCAGGTCTGGTGAGTATGGGGATATGAAGAAATTTGAATCATAAATCGTTAAATTCACCATTGTTTTCATTGGCCTGTGGAGCGCTGCATTGTCTTGGTGAAGTGGCGGCCTGGCTCTTTGACAGAGAATCGATGAGCAAAATTGCGTGCCTGTTCCAAAATATAGAAGGAATCACCTTGCCCATTGACAATTGCGTCTTCGGACACTTTGGCCAACTTTCACCCTTTTTTCAGGTGTAAACAACTCCAAAGAGCGCTCCGGATCATCAGTTCGCTTTTGTTTTTGTTCCGGTAACACTTTTCAAGCCATTGCTGACCTCGACCGTTTTTTTTCTCGTTAAAAAATAGAGTTTACGTAACACACGAAACTTATTTTTAGCCACTGTTTAAACAAATCTACTCTTCAATATTTTCACAGCGACTGAACTGAATGTCATGAAATTTTTACATATATAGTTTAAAGGTTGGTACTACCGAAAAACAACAGCGGTATTGCATTCAGTGCCATCTGTGTCTCAGCCCATATAATATGAGAGGACGCTCAATATAATACCAGGTACCATAAGGTTCTTGCAGGCGGTTTAAGGTCAGATAAAAATAATGATAAACTGTTTCCAAAGTAACGGGTGTTTTTTTTTAGAGTTATAGAATTTAAGTTGGCAACATTCTTTTAACCGGCGGCCATCTTGTCAGCTGTCAAGTGATTTATGTTTCGTTTGGTTTAGCATTTCATCATGAATAGACTGACGCCTGAACAACGCTTCCAAATTGTGCAAATATATTTTGAAAATCATGGTTCTGTTCGAAATACGTATCGCGCACTACGTCCATTTTACGGTTAACATATTCGTCCATCAGAGCAATTAATTCGATTAACTATGCAACGTTTTCGTACCACGTGCACTCTAAGTGATAATACGCATCCACAGAGATGTCGTACAGTGCGTACAGAAGAATCCATTGCTGCTGTAGAGCGTAGCGTAGAGGAAAACCCAAATGAGTCTATCCGCCATCGTGCACAGGAATTGGATATGTATCCATCCACTTTATAGAAGATTTTGCGGAAAGATCTTGGTTTGCGTGCTTACAAAATTCAACTCGTGCAAGAATTGAAGCCACATGATCGCCTAGCAAGGCGTACATTCGGTGAATGGGCCCAAAACAAGATTGCCGTTGATTCCGATTTTCATAAGCGTCAATTAACAAAACTGCCATATTTGGAGTGATGATAATCTTCAAGTTCATGTAGAGACACCGTTATATCCAGAAAAACTGACTGTTTGGTGTGCTTTATGGGCTGGTGGAATAATTGGCCCGTACTTCTTTAAAAACGATGCTGGCCAGAACGTTACAGTCAATGGTGATCACTATAGAGCCATGATTACTAACTTTTTCGTTCATCAATTGAACAATCATGATGCACACGAGCTGTGGTTACAACAAGACGGGGCAACATGTCACAAAGCTCTTGCCACAATTGATTTATTGAATGAAACGTTTGGTAACCGCATAGTTTTACGTTTCGGACCCGTGAATTGGCCTCCAAGATCGTGCGATTTAACGCCGCTTGACTATTTTCTTTGGAGATACGTGAAGTCGCTAGTCTACGCCGATAAGCCCGAAACGATTGACCACTTGGAGGACAACATTCGTCGCGTTATTGCCAATATACGGCCACAAATGTTGGAAAAAGTCACCGAAAATTGGACCTCCAGATTAGACTACGTCCGAGCCAGCCTTGGCGATCATATGCCAGAAATCATATTCAAATTATAATGCCAGAAGATTATCTTTCGTAGAAAGTAAATTTCATGTCAATTTAAAAAATATATCCTTGTTTTGTTCCATTTCAAAGATCTATACCTCTAAAAAAACACCTGTGCTATATCTTTTTAAATGTCATATGAAAACTAAATGTCTCAGCCTAAGCAAACGCAAACACACAGCTACACCGGAAATTTATACTATATTATTAATACATATTGGATATTGTTTTTTTTATGTCACACAGTATATAACTCACTAATTAACAAACTGTGCCTAGTATATGCTCAGGAATCTAAAAACTACACCCTAAGCTTTTATATTCTTAAATAACACTTTTTATTTCGGTTTAATATTATTTCAACTATTTTCAAACTCAAAACGTTTTCAAGACAGTATTCAAATTTTCAAATTTATTCGTATTTTTTCAGTAACGTGATCAGATTGCATGTTTAGTTTCCAAATAAAATTTATTGGTCATCAATTTTCTTCATAATAATAACTCAACTCCCAGAAATGATACGTCTTCCATAAATAATAGCCCACTGAATAAAGCTGTTTATTGAATAAATAACAGACTTTTATTCAATTACTTGCTGACACCTACGTTGAACTATTCATTTATTATTATTATAGGTAATGGTGATATATGGAATAATTAATTATAGGTTATATCTCGTGTTCTATAGGATAGAATGAAGGGGAAACTCATAAAAAAATTGCATTGCCAATTGAATCATTATAAATACTGTTATTTCTTATTTTAAAACTTACTTCAGGCTTATAAAAATTTATGTACAACGTTATTGTTATTCTTGGTTTCAATAGAAGATTATTATTCGTCGAATGATGGTAAATTTATACACTGTGTCTCAACCAAATTACGACTAAGATAGAACTTAAACTTAAAAATTACAGATAAGAAGTAGCGTGTGCAGCAAAGTGAAGTTCACAAGAAACGAAAAATGATGACTCTGATTCTGATTTTTCTATATTGGACCGTATTATTTTTTAACCGACTTCCAAAAAGAAGGAGGTTATCAATTCGTCGCGTATTTTTTCGTTTTTTTTTTGTATGTATGTTACCTGATTTCTTCTCCTGTGGTGCACCGTTTTGAATGAATATGGGCTTGTTTAATAGAGTATATATCCGGATTGGCGAAACTTCAAATTTTGGAAAAGAATTCTATTGGTAAAGTGATAAAATTTGTGAATGAACACATGCGTGCATGGAAATCGACCAATATCCCTAATATTTTAGTCGATTTTTCGATAACTCCTTATGGATGTGTATAGTTTTTTAACGTTTAATCTATCAAGGAAGATCTTTAGGTGATCTCATATACTTTTCTGCGACGTGCAACTTGCAGTTTTGCAGAAAATCGCCGAAAATTCCAAAATTCTTATCAAAAATTTCATCGAAATGACATAACGGACATTTCCTCATAAATATTTTAATTCCAACGTAATAGTGCGGTAATTTTAGGCACTGGAAGTTTTAATTGCGAATTTAAAAATTTTTTGTGTACATCTCAAGCATATAGGTAGTAAAGCATAGTATTTTCGGCTCCTTAAATCAATGAGTACCAAGCTCGTTTTGTTTGTATACCAGGCAAATACCTATTTAAATGCAAATTTTTCCGTTTTGCGAAGACGGTGCTTTTGGTTGTCTCATTCTCCCGGCCTAATAGAAAATTCAGTGACAACACATGTCAAACTTTAAACTGCTATTTGGTACGTTTATAGACAGGGTGTTTAGTTATAGCAAACAAAATCACAAAGTAAAGTGATAGAAGGAGTTGCATTTATATGAAGATTGAAATATAGGACGGACTAGAATAATAGTTGTCCGTAGGCGGCCGTATATACAGAATGGTTGGAATATAGGGTGGACTGGACGTTTGGTGGTATAAAAATGTTGGAAAAAATGTGAAATTAAAATTATATAGGGTGATTAAAAAACTGTTATATGATGTGGACATAAGCAAATCATATACAGGATAGTTGAAATATATGCTGCAGTTGAATTATATTTATACAGTGTGATTAAAAAAATATTTCTTTTATAGCCCATAAGAAGTTGCATAAAGTGTGGAGAAATTAATATTACACAGGGCGATAATATAAAATGTTAAAAATGAAATAATTTATGGGGTAGCCCACAAGGAGTTATTACTATTGTTGAAATATAGGACGGATTTGACTCCGTAAATATGGGATGGATTCTACTCCGTCCTATAGTTTACAGAAGGTAGTTAACAAATTTATGCTTGTCCGTGGGCAGTCGTATGTTCAGGATGATTGGTACATAGGTTGGAGGGGAAATATCTATAGTTATACAGGGTTGAAAAAAAAGTTTAAAAAAGGTTACATGGCGTAGTCCATAAGGCATAAATATAATTTGGGCTTATTAAGTCAAAGCGTACTAGTACATTTTGTTCGTAAAGATTTACCTGTCACTTTAAATGACAAAGTATCATTGTGTAATGTTGAGGCTTTCGATGTTACCTGGTTGTGTCTATTAGGGTTATACATAGAAAATAAAAAATAAAGAATGAAAACTACCTGAATTCAAAAATACTAACAAGTTGAAAATAAAACATTTTTTAAAAAAAATATAAACGACTTCTACCTATAACTAAAAAGTTAAAAATAATTGCAACAAAATACAACTCAAGCAAATAAATAACACATTCAGTGTTGTTAGGTACCTACCCAGGAAGTAAAAAATGTAAACATTAAAAGGTGCTCATTCTGTACAAATTAATTACCTACCAATCTAGTATATTTTGAAGCCGGTGCCAAGCCGCTATCTAAAATCCTTCATTGCGTACTTATCTACTAATTCATCAAACTTGATTGTTGCTTGGCACCGACTTCAAAAATATACTAGATTGGTAGGTAATTAATTTGTACAGAATGAGCACCTTTTAATGTTTACATTTTTTACTTCCTGGGCAGGTACCTAACAACATTGAATGTGTTATTTATTTGCTAGAGTTGTATTTTGTTGCAATTATTTTTAGCTTTTTAGTTATAGGTAGAAGTCGGTTATATTTTTTTAAAAAATGTTTTATTCGAGAATTGTTCTATTTGCATATTTTAAAACATACACGAAAATACCCGACGTTTTGCCAACAGTTGTAACTACCTTTAGGTATACTAGCATCTATCTCTAGTTTTCTGCTTTCTCACATAGCACCAATATTTAAATATAAATGACTGCAAAAGATAATATGCTCAAAAATTAAACTTGGAATGAATATACTCATAAAGTAGCTCAATGATTTTCTGGTAACAATTAAAGTTTACATACCTTAACGGATTTTATTTTGGGTATTATAGCTTATAGATATTTGGAATACAGCTGCCCTCTCCCCCCCCCCCCGGGCCTGAAAAACCTGCGGTGAGCCACGTTCCCATAAATTTGCTACCTTGTCCCCCCTTTGAACCACACAAAATTCTGAATTGTCCCTCTTTCTAGAACAATTTTTATTCGATTTGCCCCCTCTAGGACAATTTTTTTCCAAATTTGAACCTCCCTTGACCAAAAGCTGGGTACGCCCTAGATAACGGCGGCATTTACCGGTGAAGCGAAAGAAAGTGGCGCCCTCTGTACAAGAGTTCAGTATATAAACATTGCACAAACATTTATTGCAAAACAAATCTCAGTCAGGATACCCAAAATTTGTTTCGGAATTGATATCATCCAGATAGTTCGGGGAAGAAACTCTATTGTCAATTACTTGACACTCAAAATTTTGAATAAAGTCAAATTTTTCATGGAATGAAAACTTTCACAGAAGGAGAGATTTTGTTTTTTGGGTTATTGAACCGTAGGTGGTCGTTTGAAATAGTTTCTTGCTAACGTTTTGTCTACTACTGCAGACATTTTCAGAGGCGACAGTGTTGCAGTGGTCTAAGTGATGACTCTTCGATCTTTGCATTGTGTGTTTTTCAGCTCAATCGACCAAATTTCTATTAAGATTCATTGTTTCTTCTTTTTGTCGAAATTATGTTTCTGTATCTTAATTGATGCTAGAACTTCGATATCTTCGAACCTGATAGAATGTCTCTCTTGATTCAGTGTATGTTACGCGGACACTGACATCGATTTCTTGCATTCTGCAACTCCATCTGTGTTCAGATAAACGTGTGTTGGTACTTCTTGGTGTGGTATCGATGTATAGTTCACCACAACTGTATTGGGTATATTCTCGCAGCTGTTAGGGTGTCTCGAGCATAGTTATCGTCGGTTTTGTATACTATCGTTATATTGTATTTATTATTATAGGTAAGGGAGATAGGCCTTATTTAGTGTATGACATTTTACTAACTAAACTTAATTACTACGGAGTTAGAGGATTTTCATTATCCATATTTAAAACTTACTTGACAAATCGCTTTCAAGCCGTCACTTATAATGATTCTACCTCTGAATTTAGATCTATAGATCACGGTGTTCCTCAAGGTTCCGTCCTTGGACCCATACTGTTCATTATTTACATCAATGATTTGCCTAATTTTATTCGTCCCAATAAATCTGTTATATTTGCAGACGATACGAGTTTTGTGTATTCTGCCACCAATTTAGCTAATCTCACTAAACTATCGACGATATAAAAGCAAAATCTCAAAAATGATTCAGTACTAATAAACTCAAGCTTAACAAGGAAAAAACACAAAGTCTTATGTTTTTGAACCACTTCTAATACTGATACAGCTAGCGTAAAATTACTAGGTATTTATTTAGATAACAACTTATCGTGGAATGTTCACATAGACGACTTAAGAAGTAGATTATCGAGTTCACTCTTCTACTTCGTCACCTTCCAAATTTTACAACCTATAATACCTTAAGAACTGCATATTTCTCACTATGTCACTCATATATTAATTATGGAATTATGATCTGGGGAAATTCGTCAAATGCTCTTCTGATATTCAGGTTACAAAAAAGAGCAGTGAGAATACTGGCTAAAACTGGAGTTCGTGAGTCGTGTCAACCTTTATTTCAGAGATTCCGCATCTTGCCATTGCCTTCCCTTTATTTGTTTCACGTGCTCCTAGAGATACACAAGAACATTAATGTTTTGACTAAACAGTCTGATGTACATCAATATCGTACAAGAAAAGCAGGAAATATTCGAACAACCAGTTTTCGATCAAATAAGACAATGATTGCTTACAATATCTTGCCAGAAGATTTAAAAATTTTGAGCTTAAATAAATTTAGAAAGAGTTTGAAGAACTACCTACTAAAGTTTTGTTTTTACTCAGTTGGTGATTACATGAACCACAAAATGTGCTCCCCGAATTTTAGTGTCTAATTTTTAATTGTTTATATCTGTTCTTATTTTTAACATGTATTTCATATTTATGTTATTTTAATTGTGATTTTTTTTCTCACTAAGACTGTATTTTGGACTTGCTAAAAACATTGTTTAATATGTACTTTAGTCAAATAAAGAAATCTAAATCTATGTGATCCACGTTGTTCGGTAGGACCGTACCTGATCTGTGAGCTCTCTTAATTTCCTGGAATGATTAGCCATTTTTCCTAAACACGTTATTCAGATGGGATTTCTTCTGGTAGGTTGTGAGGCTACATATGCTTTTCACCCAATCAGTTAACCTTTTTTATTGTGCCGCTTTTTTGTTTAGCATAATAGTTTAACAGTTTGTGGAAATATCGGTCGGTATAGGTGGGTGTTCTACACACGTTGTACCCTAATTTTCCATTGCCCATTCCTTTCAACCATCACATCTAAAAAGGTGATAACTTTATGTTTTCCACCACTGTGAACTTGATCTTGGGATGAAGTGAGTTTGGTCTGTTCTTAAAGTTGTTTAGTTCTTCCCTTCCATGACTCCATCTAAAGAAAGTATCGTCCATATAGTGGAACCAACAGGTTTATAGGTTTCATGTGTATGTTCAGTGCCATTTGTTCTAACTTTTCCATGAAGTATTGTGTAGTCACCGAATTTTAAGGGCTACTCATAGCTACTCCGTCCTTCTGTTCATAAAATTCCCCTTTATACAGGAAGTTGCTTTTAGATTGTGCTAAAGCAGAGAGCAACAATATCTTCAGGGAGGTGATCCTTAAAGTATAAGATTGCCTCGTGTGATGGTACCATTGTGAACAGAGATTCTACATCGAAACTCACAAGGACGTCATTAGATGTTATTGATAAATTGTTATTTTCTCTATAAAATGCCTGGAGTCTCCAATCTAGATATCACTTTTTCCACTAAGGGCTTCTGCACTAGTGGATTCAATGAGGATCATTTTATTAAATTGTTTGTTTTTCATACCACGCTCATTTTGGGATCCTTCTTGGTTTTAATGTACATGTCAGGATCTAATAATTCATCTATTTTTACTCAATATTCTTTTGTTCACCATGGCATTGCCTTTGTTAGCTGGTAGGTGATATGAAAATGTTCTTGTTCGTGTTGAGTTTCTTATGGCTCTAGAACAGACAGTATGACTTCAAATAAAAATAATATTTGTTAAATTAGAATGTGTTTTACTTTTAGAAAACATCGGGAAACTCTTCTTGGAATACCCTTTATCGTGTTTCGATATTTTCGTTTCTAGAGTTTTTCCAATTACTGTATAAACTATTACTAATGAAAGTTATCCTTAAATATTGTTATTAAATCTTTTCATTATGCATTGCGTATTGTTCATTTGTGTTTCGAGGTTAACAGAGTACCGGTCCTAATGAGCCATCATTACTGAATAATATCGCGCTAATGTTATATAATGCACAGAAGATAGTGTAGCTCTTTTATTGGTAAAGAAATAAGTACTTTATATATATTTATATATAAAGAACTCTCAACCTTGATTAACGACGGTTGTTTTTCTGAAAGTAATTGACGTGTGAATAAGCAAGAGTTAATAACTGAATAGTGGTATATGTGTCAAAAAGAAATTCATCGAAATAAATTGCTGTCGCCAGTTCCATTGTGTTTATTTGCTTTAAGTCGTGACTTTACACATAAATTTATTCGTAATCTGCCACTTTGTGAAAATGCCAATCTGAAAATTTTATTACACATATGTGACTAAAATTTACGAATTGACGTAAATTATAAATACGCTACAGCATATTTTTGCATTCATTTGGACAAAAGCTGCTTCGTAATGCTTTGATTATAAAAAAATCATGTAACTTGGTTTTGAATGGCTTATAATTTTAGTGTCAAGACAACAAAGAAAAATGCTAGACAAAGCATTCAATAACACAGAAAATAAATATGGACCAGAAACTGAAATCTATAGCTAAATACCATCGGACGAATATCAGGATATACCCGAAACACGTGTTCAAATTGGAGGAGAAGAAATTAGAGGACATAGAAACAGCCATGAAAGATCTTAACCCTCCTCAAGCGGGAGGAATTAATGCTGAACTCCTAAAGTATTTCCCCACGATATCTTAAGGGAAAAATTATCCCAGGTGAATGAAATAAGGACAACATAGTATCAGTTTACAAGAAATAAACGTCAATGTAACAACTATAGAGCACTTTCAGTGACAAGCACTATTAGTAGAGTATATGGAAAAACTATGAGAGATAATGGTTTTAGTGTAAAACACATGTAGTATTTATAGAACTGCCATTCCGTATCGATTGTCAAATATTACCACACAGATCATCAAAGTAATCCAGAACTGGAGACCTCCATATACTTTCCAGTGTATTGATATTTAGGTTTTTCTCTGTTCATGGGTTGGAGGATTAGGAGAATGAGAGGGTAATCCATTAATTCAATATACAGGGTGAGTTTTTTTACGACCAGTATGGGGATCTCAGAAACTAGCGGAGATAGAGCAATGGTTAAATTGGGGCAGTAAAACTCCACAATTTAATGACACTTTCGGATTTGTGTAAAAAATCATGACTTACTCGATATTTTGAAAAAACGAAATTCTGTCGATTTAGTCAAATCCCTCTAGCTCCTTTGTTTTTAATTTTATAAAAAAAAAATGTAAATATCAAAATTGAAGGGAATTGTATCCCGAATATAATTGTCATGTCCTCGTTTGCGTGACATATCTCGTTTTCGAGATATGACACAAATTTTTCTTTTTTTTTTCTATGACCTCAAAAAATCGGAAATTTTTAGAGCTTTTCAATGTTATAATACTCGGTATAGTTATTCATAAAAATAACGGAGTTATGGATGCTTTTCTCTCTTATTTTCACTTTTAACGTAGGTAACCATGAAAAAGATTGTTTTCACTTTGACGTTTCCTCATTTGAGAGTAATTCTATTAGTAGTACTGAACTGACAGTCGATATTGACAAGTTTTCGTGATAAAATGGAATATTCTAACGAAGAAAAACTGAATATGGTGGAATGTTATATCATATGCCATAAAAATTCAGTTCGTGCAACGGAGGAATACTTTCATAGATATTTTAATCGTCGTCAACCTGCTTTATGTACATTTAAGAGGCTTTACGATAGTTTACGCAGATATGGATCTTTTACTAAACCACCAAAGGAACGTAATCAAATTAACGAAGCAGCACAAATAAATGTTTTGGCAATGGTAAATCAGAATCCATCTACATCAACTCGTGAGATTGCGGCAGAAGCTGGCACATCTCAACGAACTGTAGTTAAGGTACTGAAAGCGCACAAGTTCCACCCTTAGAAACTTTCAGTTTCTCAAACTTTGCATGCTGATGATGACCATCGACGTATTTTGTTTTGTACATGGTTTAAAGACATGTGCCTTGACAATCCACAGTTTCCATTAAAGGTGTTATGGTCAGACGAAAAGAGATTTACTAACTGCGGTATGTTCAATAGACACAATGAGTATATCTGGGCTAAAGAAAACCCTTTCCATGTAGAACAAAGACGACCCCAGATAAAATTTGGTTTTAATGTTTGGTGTGGTATCATAGAGTATACTATTCTGGGGCCTTTTATCTATGACAAATCACTTACTGGGGAGACCTACTTGTATTTCTCGCAATACACTTTTCAAGACATGTTGCATAATTTGAGTTTGAGAACTCGTTTAGAAATTGAGTGGTTCCAACATGATGGAGCACCTGGTCATAACTCGTTATTAGTAAGACAACACTTAGGTAATATCTATCCAAACTCTTGGATAGGAAGAAATGGCCTACGCGAATGGCCACCCCGGTCTCCCGATTTGGCAGTTATAGACTTCTGTTTATGGGGTACGCTAAAAAACGAAGTATACAAAAAAAGTATGCGACAGTTGGTGACCTAAGAGAGGCGTATTACAAGCAATTGAAGAAATTGATAGGCGGTCTGTGAGGAAATCAGTAATTTCAATCTTAAAAAGATGCAATTTTTGTCTAAATAACAATGGTGGACTTTTCGAACATAAATTGTAACCATTATTATGTACTTTAATTTCTTAAGTTTTTAGTAAGTACCTACCTATATTGTTTCTGATGAAGGTTCCCTAACCAGAAACAATATGTATTATATTGATATATAATATATATTGTCTTGCGTACAAAGGAATGACACCTCGAAGAGAGTATTCAATATCTCTGACAGGTGAAGTAACCTGAAAAAAATTTATCGTGACATTCTGTCCTAGGAGTTGAGAGAGAACAGCAATTACACGGAACGGCTCCAGATCCGGAACCTCTGTGTATTGATTCTCTCGAAAATCCTAGATGTCGGTCTTACATCTCGCGTCTTCAGAATTGTTAAGGTTTATTAAAACCATTAATTCTATATAGTAGAGCATAGATGATAGTGAGTAAAAAACAATGGCCCACCTTAGGGGGTTCAGTACTATAACAAGAATGCAGGAATTGAAAGTAATGGAAAAAAACTACCGAGAAAATCGTAGAAGTAGATGGAGCAAATTGAGACAGCAGTTAGTAATACTGAAGTAGAGCAGGAAGAAAATAGATGGCACAAGATAAGACAGAATAGGATAGAGCAGAATAAAGAAAACTAAACCAAAAATATTGCGAATGAGCCAGATGATATTCCTCATCATAATTTTACTTTACAGTTCTAAGGTATCGACAAAAACATATGCCAACAGTTACCCACCTACCAACATAAGACATACTTTTCGTAGGCATCTTTAAAAGTGACCTTGTCAACAATTTGTAGCTTAATCAAAAATATTGTTTAAGAAGTTTTAAATAACGATGTACCTACTACACCAAAAAAAATTGAACTCCTTCCGCAATAGAATGATTCTAATTTGTTAAAGCTGTTTGCAAAATTTCCGAGATAATTGCAAAATATTCCGCACTTCTTTATTATCAATTTGCTAGTGATGGTAATAAGTGTATGTCGAAGATGAGTATTTCAAGGTGAATTTATTATTGCTCAAAATTACAGCTTGATTGTATAGATGCGGTGAGACTTTCCATAATCATTCTTTGTTTTGTTGAAGGCAACATTCTTGATTTTGTATAGCAAACGAATGAAATTCCACGTTTTACTAAAGACAGGCATCATTAACATATTGATTGCCTTTATAAAGTTTTATCTTCAAACTGATTTAAACAACAAATTATTTTGGATCGTTTTGTCAATTTAATAATTTTTAAAAACAATAAAATAAATATCCTTTCAGTAGAACAACGGTTAAAAATCGTAAGCGAATTTGCATGTTCAAGATATTGACACTCAGATTTCACACTGTTTGCCTCTACCCAGATCTTGCCACTTAGTACGTTGAATTCGCAAATATTTCAGCAATAATTGTCAAGCAAACAGAAAACAAAAATCAATATTCATTTGTCTAAGACGCTACTAGACACGACTATATACTGTATGTAACCTCTAAATGTTTAACAATTTTAATGTACAACACATGGTTACTTGTGGTGTCTTATACATAAAACTTTTGCTTTATAGGCATTGTTATCTTAATAATTAATTCATTCATTTAATCTTTACGAGGTCATGCCACCCCAACTATCTTTTTGTCATTCAGTTCAGTACGACCATAGAATTACTTTTTCTATTACTTCTGTTTTTCTTTGTTTATCTCTTCTCAGTCTCAGATTCGATTTTTCTATTCGTCTCATTTCTTCTAGTAAGTTTTAATTGGCTGTTATTTAACCGACCTCAAAAAACTTCTCAAATCGTTGTATTTTTTTAATGTTTGTTACCTCAGATAGTTCCTTTTTAATTTGAAAGCATAAACTTATAGATTGGTCACACATATTTTTTCTAAGAAGTGATTGGTACGCAAGTTAAATTTTACCACAAAATTAGACAAAAAATTGTGACGATAAAATTTGACGAAGGTCAGCCTTGGTTGGCTGTTATTATTGAAGTTCTTGAGTCTAGTCTGCTCTTTGTGCCAAAGGTGTTTCAGGCTCTGGATCGATTGTGTTTCGACCAAATACTTCGCGCTCCACTTCGTTCTTTATTGTGTTCAGTTGTTCAGGCGAAATAAGACCATTTTTCAAGATGACACGATATTGATCTGCGACTCTCTGTTTCGTAACTTAAAGCTCTGGGTACTCACGACAGAACTCTCTTATGAGCCAACTTGACCATATAATGTATGGCATCACACTCCCTCTAAGGCACGCTATGAGTGCTTTTAGTAGAAAATTCACTAAACCCCAGATATCCTAGATATTAAAAGGGTTTAGCTCTGTGGGAGCCCTTGCCAGGTTTTTAAGCCCGTGGTTGGAGTCGTGGCGGCAGTTTCCCATGAATTTCCGTCCGGGCTGTTCCTAACAGGAAGGCTTTTTGCATTTGTTTGTAAAGATGTTCGTCCAGATCGAGGTATTTTAAATTGTTTAATAGATGTTTTGGGACTAGTCCTGTTGTTGACATAACAATTGATACAGTTCTTTTGTTGTTCATGTTCCACTGAGTCTTTATTTGAAATTCCAAATCTCTATATTTGGTTATTTTCTCACCCTGCTTGATATTTATATTATTGTTGTTAGGAATTGCTATGTCAATTAGACTTTATCTACCAAAACTATATCTGGTCTATTGTGAGCAACAGACCGATCGGTCAGTATCGTGCGGTCCCAGTACAGCTTGTAGTTATTATTTTCTAAAACAGATTCTGGTTTACATTTATAGTATGGTAATCTTACCGACTGTGATAATTCAAGTTTCAGTGCTAGTTCCTGGTGAAGTATTTTTGCAGCGAACGCTTGTCAACCTCCTGTGATATGCTGGATAGATTCAGATGTTTGGCAACCGTACCTGCATCTATCGTTGTTAATAGAAGGGTCTTTAACGATGTAACTCTCTTATTATTATTATAAAAATTATTTTTCATATTAAGACCTATATTATCTAAATCCAAAAATGGGGAATCATCACGTCACTTTTTTCGATTATATACGAGGTTTGTAAAAAAATATACATGTCTGTTTTAATAAGGGTACTTATATTTGAAATTGCGTCACTGCCTTTATATTACTAAAAATGACAAATTAACTAAATTTAAGAAAACACAGCTTTATAGTTAAAAACAGACAATTTTTTGGTTAAAATATCCAATTAAATTATTGTTTAATTTTTTTCTCATTATTGTTATGCCTTGAGGTCGGTCAATTTTATAAAGCTATTTGAAGTCGATTTTTGTTTTTTTTTTTATTTTTTGTTTTCATTGTCTGCTAGATTTTCTGATATAGAATCGACTGCCTCCCCTCCATCCTAACCTCTTCTTCTTGTAACCTATTACGATGGGACAAATATCTCATGGTTTGTTATTAATTATTCAATAGTTTACAGAAAATCTAGAAACTCAAACTCTGTTTGTTGGTTTTCTTAAACACAATTATAGGAGATGGGATGTCATACTCAACCAACCTTAATCTTGCAGTTACAAATTAATTTTAAAAACAAAAACTGAGGAAAATTACGTGATCGTAAACATTAGTATTATATATATTGTGGAAGTCTATAAATCAATTCCGCTATGGAATATGAAAAACCTTGAATACTTGATTAACTAAACTTCAAAACAGGCAGCTTCACTAATTGATAGTCATAAAAATTGAAATACATACATGAAAAAAGATAATGCAGGAAATGATGCACCATGGAAAACTATAAAAAATTTATGACTTGACGTTGAAGGTATGTTGCAGTAAATGTATTCACACAATTATTTATGTTACTTTAAGAATTATTCTTGTCTTGCAATATTTATAAAAAAATTAGTTCACGGATTCAGTCTATTTTGAATTCGGGTTTTTAACGTTGGAGCAGTCCATCAATAATTTGTTGAAAATGATTTACGTATTGTTAAAACATATACATATTCTATCTAAGGAATAAAGTAAACTCGTAAACAAGGAACATCTAGGCATCCCGTAACACAATGTCAACAGAGACCGACAGCAGCCCTGCTGCTCAGATCACAGACCTATAAATTCCTAGGTCTGAGGTTCAGATTATTATTTATAGGTTAGAAATTTGAACAAAGCGTTACAAGATACAGAAAACGAAGAAGAGTTTTACTGCATAATACTCGTATCTATTATTTTTGAGCGTTGGAAGTTAAGTGTTCCCTATTGCCCCACTTTCCCCTACACGTCAACCTAATAAAAGCGTGTTAATACGATTTTGACTTTGCCTCGTTGAACCAAATTGCATTCTAGCGAATCAGTTTCGGTTCTACTTTGAGCGTTGAAAAGGGTTATGTCAAAATACAACCATTGTCAACCAAGGGCATAACCAAAGTTATAATCGGTAGGTCGCTGCAAATCGTTTATACTTGAGTCAAATCAAGGACGTGGGGTTGCAAAACAACAAAAATTTTACACACCGAATCACCATTAGATAACATTTTTAGTCCATATTTCGAGTTTAAAATATTCCCAATAGCAATTTGAAGAATTAAAATTTATAATGTTGAATCGACTATAAAATATGAAAATATCAATTTAATCAATTTTGCTCCAATTACTGAAATTATACAAATATTTATTCATTTCGTTTATGTGCCCCAGAGTAAATAATTGTTAACGAAACCGCGTAGTTTTGAAAGAGCCGACCGAGAAATATTATAAATTAAAATTTACTACTTCCATAAAGTCGGTTTAAACTTAATGGCCATATGCCGTTTCCACACGAATGTAGGTCACTCGTATCATAAAAAATTCTTTAATGGTACAAATGCAGTGTTCTTTAATATTAACTCTGTGGATGTTAACTATTTGGTTCTATGTTTATTTCCTTTGTTCCACGACCACACATAAAACGGCGCACACAACGGAAAATTAATAATAAAACGGAAATTCGTCATGAAATGAATGTTGTAATTTAGAAATTCGTTCAATATGTTTTTTGGGAATTATTGCGAGTGTTATTTATTTGAAATACAAGTTTCTTGTTTTAGTATTGTGTCATTATTGAGCAATATCGCATTTGAAAAACATTTACATGAAAAATTTCCGTTTAAGTGGATTTCGAAATGTGTGACTCTATAAAGTATCCAACCTACGGGCAGGACCAGATTTTAAGGTGAACAACAAAAGAAAGGAGTCCTAAATTTTTCAAACAATGTTAACAAATTTTGAATACGTGAAGGAACTGCTCTTCAGCTGCACTGTTAGAATTTGAATTTTTTCTAAACTATTTTGCATATTCTGTACTTATTCATTAAGAACATTTACCTAAAAATGTAGAAATGTATGTGGTGGGGGCCCTTTCTTGTAGAGGCTCCTGGGATGCCGCCCCTATTACCCTTGGGTACTCTAATTATTTGCTTTTTCTTTGGCTACTACGAGATGGGACTTAGTTTCTTTTGCCATCTTTGCTTACCCAAATCCCATTCTCCACTCTTAGAGATTGTCCTTGGGCCCTCAATGTCTTCCGGATCCTCGAGTAATTAGCTACCTCGTCCCATCGTGGCTTAGGTTATCTGATATTTTCAGTTGTTATATGCAAATAGCAATAACAATAGCAACTGTTATTTAAAAATAGCAGTTTTGCCCATCTCTAATTGTTATGTTGTCCAGTCTTCATTCCCCTGCACACGAACCTGACGGATGGGTACTCTCGTAGGAGCTGGCGTAGGGTAAGTCAGCATTCGCCGCTTTATACTAACTGTCTGACTGTTCCTGTTGGTGGTATAGTTGCGATAGCGAACTCTAACTGGTGATCTATCTGGTAGCTTCATTCTGCAGTCGGCCCATAATGGTAACATATGCCTTTGGTTTCAGTTATTTGTGACAGTGCGACAAGTTTGTTTGTTCAACACAGATAACAATGCCTGACGGGTTGACTCATGGAAACTGCTTATACATTTGGTTAAGCACGTTCATGGTAACCTCTACTTCTAAAGCACGCCACAGAGCTTCATTATTATTATTCATTTGTAACGACCTAAAATCAAGAAAATATACAATCAACTAGGTCGAAGAAAACAGCAAACAATACTTTATATATATATATATATATAGTTATTTTTTAAGCTTACACAGTTATTGAAGAAAATATGTAGTTTCTCAAATAATAAGTTTTTTCTTCTTTTTTCAGTTTATCGTCACCTGGAATAGTGAGTCCACTTCAAGAAGCAAGAAGGTAGTACACAAAAAGTGATCACATCTGTGAGTTTCGTGAATAAACTATAACTACTAACTTAACTACACCGAGTTTTCCTAGCCGAGTCTATCGTTGACCGATTGTGATTTAATTTTAACAAAGAAAACGTGATATTATGTTTAACTTAAACGTAGACCTGGCTACTTCAGCGGCCAACGCCGCCAACAGTCTTCTGGTGGAAAGCGCCAGCAATACACCACGGACCCCGGAAATTCTCAATTCTTTAATAGCCATGACTAATCCGCTGGATAATTATCCATTCGAAGACACCAAAAAGAATTTCAGCGGAGCCCTACCGATGAGCAGTGATTCCAACAGCTCCAGCTGTAGCCAGTTGGAATCTCCAACGACGAATCCGCCCAGCGTACAGCACACGTGTTCCCAACTTATCAAGGCTGGACTCAAATTAACGATCGAGCAAAAACGAAAACAACAAAGCGACGGTGAGGACCTACTCGACTTGGACAAGGTCAAGAGGATCAAGAGAAACGATTGCAGTGAATCAGAAGAGGACAAAATTAAACAAGAATGTGGTGTAAGTATTTAAACTAAATTTTAATTGAATCATTCAGAACACCACCCTATATTATTGCAAAGGAGAATTGTTTTTACATATTCAAATTCAATGTCTAAGTACTTCTTAGGAAATAACACCACAGTTTAAAGAAAATTGCTGTATATTCCAAACGTTTCGGGGTCTAGATCAGACCCCGTTGTCAATGGTAAAGAAACTACGGATTAAAAAGACACAATTCTAAGATGTAAATTAAAATATTTGACAATGCGTATTATTTGATTTCTGACGTAACTAAGAGAATTTTATTTGCAATATACAGGGTAGCACAGAAACTTCTAAAGATCATATAATCATAAAGTTCCTACACTCTAGCGCTTCCTCTGAAAACAATTTTTAACTTGTCACTGTCATGTTTTTGGAAACATAGCTACCTGAGGCCAATCCACAAAGGCGGATCTAAAGAAAATATTGAGAATTACCGAGCTGTATGCTTGCAATCGGAGATCCCGAAATTATTGGACTACTTTTTCTCTCAATTCTCATCATGGCAATTTACACACATTTTTGTTAACGAACAGCATGGATTTCTTCCGGGTAGATCTACTTTAACCAATTTGGCCGTCTACGAGTCATTTATAGTAAAAACTTTGGAGAATAGACTACAAGTTGACTCTGTTTATACGGATTTCGCTAAAGCGTTTGATAGAGTTAACCATAGAATACTTTTGGCCAAACTTCATGCTCTACGATTTTATGGGCCACTTTTAGAGTGGACAAAGAGTTATCTCTCAGACCGATACCATTATGTTAAAGTGGGGGGTATTATTTCCAGGATTATAAGTGTGTCTTCAGGAGTTCGACAGGGTTCTCACGCGGGACCATTTCTTTTTAATTTATTTATTAATGACATTGGCAAAATTATTAATAATAATAATATATGTAATATCTTAATGTAAGCTGACGAGTTCAAACTGTTTAAAGAAATTGCAACTTGCAATGATGCTACGTTACGTATTTTGCAATTTACTTTAAATTTGGAGGGTTGGCCACTTCAACGAACGGATGCTGATTCAGCACATCGAACATCGAAATACATAAGAAATATACTTAATTTGATTTAGTGTTTTTGCAATTTACTCGAATTCTGAACGTGTACGTGTCAAATGGACCTCGGAATCGAATTCATCCTATCAAAATACAAAAACCTAGTTAGGTCTAGTCAAATGCACAGACCACTTTTATTTTTTTGTGTACCGGTATAATTATTCTCGATATCAGTTAGTTGAGAGGAGCTCAACTGATGAAGGTTATCGACTATAAACAGTATATTGTCTTGTGTTCAATGAATTGAAAAATCTCAAAAAGATAGTATCAGCTATGGTTTGACATTTTGTGATAATCTAATGTTTTTGTTTTCACAGTCGGGTTCAGTTCTTGGATTTATTTAAAAACACAGTCCAACTCACTCTAATTTATTTCCTCATTTTTTCTAAACTTTACGGCAGTCGACTGAATGATTGCTATCGCCAGCTGTCCGTATTTATATATTTCTCTCGGAATTCTCTAGTAGGTCAACGAGCCATCGGGAAATGTGTTCTCGAAACTTCAATAAAATTCCAAGAATTCCCATTAACGCTAGCCGTCGTAAGGCACGTAATACACACCAAAAACCGTACTCTCTCAATTAATTGCTAAAAAAATGTATCTTTAAAAATGTGTTATGGTAGATATATGTAGATATAGAGGACCCGCTTACAGTATTCTAGTCGAATTCTACTATGCGGTTTTTTTATATTCACACATACTTATATGGTATCTTAATACCCATTGTACGTCTAGCCACAATAGTACTAATAATAATTTTTATTATAGACTTTTTTAATTTTTTTTTCTATTTTTACCGAAATTATTTCTAATATTACACAAAATTACAGTTATTCGAACTGTATAATCGCATATTTCTACTAGTATGCAATTAACTATCTCCATATCAGCACGGAATTATTGATAAATGGTCTACAACAACCAACCTGGTAGCAATTACTCAATATATCTCAGAAGCACTGGACAGGAACACACACGTGGACGTGATCTATACAGATTTCAGTAAGGCATTTGACAGAATTGATCATAGAATTCTGTTAAACACGCTATCAGGATTTGGATTTTCTATCCAAGCAGTAAATTTCCTCAAGTCTTACTTATCAGACAGGTACATTTACATGACTTATAATTGCTTCAAATCGGACTCATACTTGGCTAAATCAGGAGTTCCTCAAGGGTCGAATTTAGGACCTCTGCTATTTCTTTTGTTTATTAACGATTTATGTAATACAATATCGACAGAAAAGTTATGCTTCGCTGATGAATTCAAGATCTTTTTTACAATAGAATATGATTGTCATAATATTCAGAGTCAATCTATAGAAAACTGGTGCAATAGAAATAATCAAATCTAAATGCGAAAAAATGCAAAGTAGTGACATATACCCGAAAAACGTCAGCCATCAAATTTCCTTATTCAAGTCAAGGTACACTGTTGGAGCGAAATGCTACTATCAAGGATTTGGGAGTTATCTTTGACGATAAATTAACCTTTGTAGAGCACATATCTGTAAAAACATCTCAAGCATTAAAGTATTATGGATTTATATTGAGAAACTGCCGAAACTTTACTAATATTTCCGCATTGAAAACATTATATTTTGGGTATGTTCGTTCTAAAGTTGAATATGCAAGTGTGATCTGGCATCCATATTATGATATTCACAACAAACGTGTCGAAAAGGTCCAAAGAAAATTCCTGAAATATTTGGTTCTCAAAAGTGATGGATTATATCCAGAGAAGAATATACCTAATGATGAGTTATGTGAACGTTTTCAACTGCCTTCTTTGCAATTAAGGAGAAATTGTACATCTGTTGTATTCTTGTTTAAATTAGTAAATAATATGGTAGACTGTTCGGAATTATTAAATCAAATTAATTTTAATGTACCTACGTTTCACTCAAGGAAACACCTAGCGCTAAGGCCACCAAGAGCCAGGACAAACATTTTGTTGAAACCACCAGTTTATGTTATGTGCAATAATTTTAATAATATATGCAAATATAGTGATATTTTTACATATACCGTGAATCAAATAGTATCGCAATGTTGTATTTTTAAATTGTCCTGTAAATGGGAGACTGTTGGACAATAAAGCAATTATTTATTTATTTAACTCAGAAATTAAGACTTTTGATGTCCAATTTTACACACAAATCTCAAACATAAGACGATGGGTGTAAATATGATCAAAGATATAGTTAGAGAAATATTTTACTAAAGATTAGGTACTGCACTATCAAATATATTTTACAGATGTTTTATAAAATGTATTATATAAAAAAACTGACAATGTAATAGCAGCTTAAGATAAAAATGTAATTTTTTTGAAGTCGTAATTTCCCTGTAGACAGTTAAAACGCATTTGATTTAATTACTCGGTCTGAATGTAATCAAAAGTGCATTAACAATAAATTTAATAGTTTTATAAAATAACGTGCGAAATTGCCCCCTTCATTTTCATGTCGTTTGAACAATATTTACTTGGTTTGATATTTAGTATGACAGTAATTTAGTTTGAAAACCTCATAAAATTTTATCATACACGACCTTTAGATATGTAAACGTTGAAATGTATTTTCCAAGGCAGCAATAAAACAACTCCATAACACAAAGATTATTCAATAATTGATAAATCTACAATTGCAATTAGTTGTATACTAAATTTGCATATTAGTTCGGCTACATTAAAAACGCAAACGTTTTACGTCGAGATAAAATTATTAGACATACAGCAAGCAAAAACGGAAACTGAGAAAACCATATGGTTTTGGCAGCAGCCAGGCATTCATCAAATGTCAATTAAATGGAATTTTTGGCCGTTGGCCAAAACGAGTTGCTTACAATTTTCTGTTAAAAATATTAATATCATTTTTCGGTCATCTGAAACCGAATTAGTTGCTGGTAGTCGAGGATAAACAAATCGTTGAGAAATGAAAGACATAAAACTACATTCAATAAGAACATTAACAGTGTACACGACATATTTTTTTCGGATGTAAATGGCTATTGACCCGTGCTGTACAAACAAATTTGAGTTTTATTTATCGACGTTTACTGTTTGCAAACCGTAAAATTTTTATTTATTTACCCACGTAAAATAATTTTATTACACAAAACAAAATTTTGGAGTTTATTTTGTTTCATTTCCGTTATCTTGATCGTTTAAAATGATATGTTTAATCTCAGGGATTAATGTATCAATATTTCTCTGTCATATGTCATCCATTGTTTAATAATAATTACATAATAATATAAATGAAGTTAAATGGTTGACATTCGTTGAGCAACAGTATTTTAGAGGGTAATATAAAGGGTGTTCCAATTTGAGGTTAAATTTTAAATTTGCCGCCATTTATAGTTTTTGTACTAGAAGATCATATGTCTAAGTGTTTATTGGGAAATAACACCACACTTTAAAGGAAATCTTGGAATTGTACCTTTTTAATCTGTAGCTTCTTAGCCATTGACAACGGGGTCTGATCTAGACCCCGAAACGTTTGGAATATACAGCAATTTCCTTTAAAGTGTATTGTTATTTCCCAATAAACACTTGGACATTGAAAAAGATGCCACAAGTATCCTTCAGAAAAAAACTAGAAGATCATATGTTATTTGACAGATGACAAGTAGGATTTGGGTGGATTTGTTAACAAGCAAAATTGTCGAAACTGAGGTGAAGCAAATCCATGAAAAATAATGGAAACACCAATGCATCCACAAAAAGTAACGGTTTGGTGTGGTTTTTGGGCTGGTGAAGTGATTGGTTCATACTTTTTTTGCAGATGACAATGGCAATGCTGTTACTGTGAATGGTGATCGATATCGAAGGATGATTACTAACTTTTTGTGGTATGAATAGGAGCATATTGATGTACAGAATATGAAGTTCCAACAGGACAGTGCAACATTCCATTCAGCAGAGGAAACAATCAATCTTTCGAAATAGAAATTTGGTAATCGAATAATTGCTCGAAGAGGAAACATTCATTGCCCCCCTAGATCTTGCGATCTAACAACTCTAGATTTTTTCCTATGTAGCTATTTGAAAGAAAATGTCTATGTCAATGATCCAGAAACAATTGATGAGCTAAAGAAGAACATTATTGACTGTTTTCAAGTAATTGAACTGCAGTTGTGCCAGAAAATTACGTCAAAAGTTTTCCAAAGTTGAAGGTTTTTAGTGATTTTCTGAAGATTGACGATAATTTATCACATTGTTTAATGTTTCATCTGCATGCCTTAGAAACACTTTGCTCTACATTATACAAATACGCGAATCCAAATGAATTGAAATTTTATATTCTAAAATCAATTTGATTATCGTTAAAATTTTCTTTTTATATGACCCGGTATTGGCATCCACTTGATTTTCGATTTTAGGGAACTATTAATATGCACGTTTGATATAAATATTGGCAGATCTCCAGCAATTTTGGTGTGTTAGAAAATTTAATACATTCAGATATTCGCCAAGTTGCTGTGATTTTGTAGTATATCTTTTGTCTTGCGGCCAACTCTTGATTTTATTGACTTTAAAATCCAAAAAGATCAGACAAATAATGCATATAGATGAGTGAAAATGCGGTTATATTATTCATTTTAATACATAAAAAATAATTTGGAGGATGCCAAGGTTTTAAAATATTGCGAATGATAGAAGGACATTCAAAATGTATTCAGGGATAATATGTTACGGTTTTGAAAAAACATCCACACAGGGACTTGGTTTATTGGTGTTAATAGTTAATAAACCATGTCAATAATATGAAAAAAAATCTATAGTCCAATTTTTATGTTTTTCAATTTCTGTTCGATTTTTCAGAGAGTCTCAAAACTTGTTCTGCACAAAAAGACAGGATGAAAACCGTTTTGCTTTACGCTTATATGCACATATGTTTTTAAGGAGTGATCTCTATTGGCCAAAGGACGAGAGTACTTGTGAATAAAGTTAAATGTTATAAGAAGAAAAAAACAGAAATTCAATTAAAATCCAGGTGTTTTTTGGGAAAAACGCTCGGGCACGTCGTTTTTTTGGTGGATTGCGGTTTTTGTGATGATTAACTCATTTATACAGGGTGGGCCAGAAATAAATTGCGACCATCATTTCTTCCTAACGTTAATAAAACAACGGTAAAAATAAGGTGTTTGTTGGTTTGAACCTATTAATTTACGTCTGGTTTTTATGATTGTTGGCGGTATTTTAGTCGCATGAATGGAAACGGTTTTTTTAATCCTTCAGAAGATAGGCAATTAAATGTTTTGCTCGATTTACAAGAAAATCCTCACAAATCTACTAGACAAATAGCCGCAAAACAGTCAATAAGTAAATATTCTGTTCTAAAATGCTTGCACAGAAATAAATGGCACCCATATAAAGTTCATTTAGTTTGAATCTCGCGAAATAATGATGGATAGATGAAACGCCAACTCGCAGTTTTCAAGTAAGATAGTTTTTTCCGACTAGTCAACATTTTGTTTAAATGGTTCAGTAAAGAGGCAAAATTTTCGATATTAGGCATCAGAAAACCCACATTGGATTATGCAAAGTCATACACAGTTTTCCAAGAAAGTTAACGTATGGGTCGGAATTGTGGGTACTTCAATTGTGGGTCTTTTTTTTAATGTGAGAACACTTAACTCGGAAAAGTATTTAGACCTATTACAAAATGACATAATACCCTGTTTAACAGCCCCCGCACTATTTGCGAACAGTGCGAGATGATCTTGACAATATTTTTCCAAATAGATGGATCGGAAGGAGAGGTAATATCGACTGGCCAGCTAAGTCTCCAGATCCAAGCCTGTCTACTTCAATAAGCCAGAAAATATCGAAGAATTAAAGAATAGAATTAGGGCCGAAATTCAACGAATCCTGCCACAAACGCTAAATGAAGTATTTCGAGAATTTGAAAACCGTCTTAGGGGTTGTCAGGAAGTTAATGGTCAACAATTTGAACATTTAATTTGATATGTTGATGTTTTTTTTTCGTCAATTTTGAAAGAAATGTATTTTTTTTAATAACTGTTAATTTTCGGTATAGGACATTGTAGATGGCAAATACTTAGAATTCAATGCAGAATTCAAAAATAAAATAAAAAACAAATGTTTCTATTTGAAAAAATGAAGTTGATTTATTTCTGGCCCACCCTGTATAAATGAGTTTATCATCACAAAAACCACACTCAAAAAAAAACTTGTCCGAGCGTTTTTCCAAAAAACCAACACCTGAATTTTAAATAAATTTGTTCCAACCCACGCGTCCTCACTGTATATTTTAGTATTTTTAATTTTTAATTTATTTTAAAATTACCTATTTAAATATTTATTAAAATGCATTTAAACTTTATACTGACACTTAATATGTTCGATATGATATATAGGTTGCATATTTTTATTTATACCCCCTCCGATAAAGAGGGGGGTAAATCCTAAATCCTCAAATAAAATTAGGCCAGAAAGTTAAATTGTTTAAAGTACCTAGAAAAAAAATTATAATGAGAAATCAATTTATTAGTCTTGAGCTCCCATGTGATTTTTTTGTTTCTTTTCTACTAGGGTAACCGATGTGTTCGTTATTTCTATGATGTTTAGTTTTACATGGATTTTACGTCTTCGCCATTTTACAACCTGTACATTGAACGTGTAACGTTTTTTCCTTATGTAATTCAATTGAAAATAATAGACAAGCTTCTAAAAAATAATGGGTTGTCTTTCGGTTACGCAATTTTACGATCACCGTATATAACTTTAAATTCTAGTAAATAATAATTATAACAATCCTCAATAACTTAGTATTTTGTTAATTTTTTCGTGCTGTTAAAACACGTCGACTATTGCAGTACCGGTACGTGCCACCGAAGATGAAAATTTTGTGATAAATAATACTGAATATCGGTTTTGGGTTTTCCCAAAGATATAGTACACCCGTTCATACAAGATAAATCGCACCGTTTACATTGAACAAATAAATATTTACACGTGTCTTACCAAAATAAATACTTAACAAAAAAATTGACATGTCAACAAGATTACAGCAAGTTCTTATACTTTAAATTTATTTGAAAGAAAAAGAACGAAAATTGCTTAAACATTAGTGGAAAGGTTCTCCGTTGCCTACTTTGAAATACTTTTTAGTAAAACTCACCAATAATTTAAAGGCTGTACAATTCACTTGTTTGGAAACTCACCTTAGAGCTGGAGTAACGTAGACATATTTAGTTGTTTCCTGAAGAATAGTTGTGTCATGTTGTGTCAATGTTAAAGTACCATTTTGGGAAATAACACCACAATACCCGAAATTACTGTATATTTCCAAACATTTTGGTGTCTAGGTAATAGGTTCTTCATCATTGACAACGGTCAATGATCAAGAACCTATGAAAAGGCGCAATTCAAAAATTTAAAATTAAAATATTTGACACTAAGTCAAATAATATTGTCAGACATTTTAATTTTAAATTTTAGAATTGTGTCTTTTCATATTTTCTGTGTCATTGACAACGGGGTCTGACCTAGACTCCGAAACCTTTGGAAATATACAATAATTTCGTTTATTGGGGTGTTATTTCCCTAAAAAATGTTTAAATAGATCTATATTCAAATAATCTAAACTCCATAACCGAAATAAATGATACAAACTGACTATGCATTGGAGTAAAAGATTATAAGAATAAAAAATGAACTTAGTTTAATACCACTTTTTTTATTTTTCATTTGCCATTCTGAAAACAAATACAAATTCCCCATATAAGCTTGTCATCCTTGCCTATAAACTAACTAGGGTTGCCTCCCGTACTGTAATATATAGTATCTTACTATATTTTAGCCAATTGTACTATATGTATAATATAGAAAAATAATATAGTACGAAATGTACTATATTTTCATTGCTAATTCAAATTTCAAAATTTTGGGAAAAAGTTTAATGTATTTGACGAAATAGTTTGTTTTTAACTCAACTAATTTCTGAATTTAAGCAGATTAAATTCTTTGAATTTAATTACCAAATTAAATAATGGTATCAATCATTTATATTTGGAAATAATTACCATCAATGAAGTTATTTCAGAATTGAACAAAGAGCAGATATTTCAAACTAAAAATACTCCTGAAAAATGGCAAATGCGTTTCAAAAGCACATATATATGTTTAACTAATGCGTTTAAAATTGTTGGGTTTCTTTCCATTCCTGCAACTTTGACTACTACTTTGACAGAAAGTGTTTTTTCTGCTATGAACATGAAATGGCCAGAAGAAAGAAAAAGAGCATCTATTAATTTAATTAAAAATGAATTGTTAATTTATTTTAATACGAATCTAAATTATTCGGATTCTTATGATAATTTTAAAAATAATAGAACTTTGCTGCTTTGCTTAAAATAAATAATATATGAAAAAAAAATGATGAGAAATAAATGTATATTTTTTCCCTAAATTACCCAAAAGTAATATATTTTTATAACTTAAAAATTAAGATAGTATATTTTCTTCAAAAAAAGGTGGCAATCTTAGGACTAACATCTATTATTTTTAAATGTTTTTCCATATTTGTTTTGATTATTTGAATATCGTTGAAGTGTTAATATATTCTGCCGCTAATCAGTTGGAAATGATTGATGAGGGCAAAGCTTAAAATCTAAAAAATACATTTCACTTTTATCTAAAAAATGCGTAGACCTTTAATTAGAATTATAAAATTTTAACACAAAATAATACACCAAGCTAAAATTTAAAATAAAACATTAAAAAATAAAAATATAACCGACTTCTACCTATAATTAAAATGCTAAAAATACAGCTCTAGCAAATAAATAACACACTCAATGTTGTTAGGTACCTACCCAGGAAGTAAAAAATGTTAACATTAAAAGGTGCTCATCCTGTACAAATTAATTACCTACCAATATAGTATATTTTGAAGCCGGTGCCAAGCAAATCTAAAATCCTTCATTGCGTACTTATCTACTAATTCAATCTTGATTGTTGAAACTCCTTCTATCACTTTACTTTGTGATTTTGTTTGCTATAACTAAACACACTGTGTATAAACGCACCAAATAGCAGTTTAAAGTTTGACATGTGTTGTCACTGAATTTTCAATTAGGCCGGGAGAATGTGACAACCAAAAGCACCGTCTTCGCAAAACGGAAAAATTTGCAATTACATAGGTATTTGCCTGGTATACAAACAAAACGAGCTTGGTACTCATTGATTTAAGGAGCCGAAAATACTATGCTTTGCCACCTATATGCTTGAGATGTACATAGAAAATTTTCAAATTCGCAATTCAAACTTCCAGTGCCTAAAATTACCGCACTATTACGTTGGAATTAAAATATTTATGAGGAAATGTCCGTTATGTCATTTCGATGAAATTTTTGATAACAATTTTGGAATTTTCGGTGATTTTCTGCAAAATTGCAAGTTGCACGTCGCAGAAAAGTATATGAGATCACCTAAGGATCTTCCTTAATAGATTAAACGTTAAAAAACTATACACATCCATAAGGAGTTATCGAAAAATTGTCTAAAATATTAGGGATATTGGTTGATTTCCATGCACGTATCTGTTCATTCACAAATTTTATCACTTTACCAATAGAATTCTTTTCCAAAATTTGAAGTTTCACCAATCCGGATATATACTCTATTAAACAAGACCATATTCATTCAAAACGGTTCACCACAGGAGAAGAAATTAGGTAACATACATACAAAAAAAAGCAAAAAAAAACGCGACGAATTGATAACCTCCTCCTTTTTGGAAGTCGGTTAATAATGACACCGATACCTATTTAAAAATATTAATATTTCATTATCAAAAAATCGTTTACGAATATTTCGACGAATATTAGTTACTGAAATAATTTATAAGTGTAGTGAATCGTTAGTGAGTGTGATGGGTCAGGGTTGCCTGTGTTAAATCCATTACCTTCTTCTAGCGTAAAATATTTTGATCACGTACGCGGCCATTATCAAACGAAATTACTAACTATTAATTATTATCAGGATTAATAAGTATCCATGATGAAATATATAATTTATTGATGTAGACTCGATACCGCACTCCGACCGAGGGGCTTGAGACATTCTTGAGCTCACGAATCTTACTATGAATTGTTTTGTAATAGACAAAAACATATTGAGATTGAAGAAACATAGCCCGCCCACGTTTCGAAACGTGCTGTTTGCACCTTAGTAGAATGAAGTAAATATAAAAGTAAATGTGTGTAAACAACGTCTAGATCGATTTTGAAATTTGAATAAGGATTGAACAGTCTATCAAAAATCAATTATTAAAAATAACGTTGTGTAAATAGAAATTTTTACATGTGTAGCCTGTATAGATTTTGCGCAAAGTATTCCATTCTAATAGCTTTCTCCAGGTATTATACGTATACACATAGTTTTTATAATCTGAGCAAGAACTATGTCTATGTTTTTAATTTTTCTACAATTTATATTGAAGTACCTGGGTGCCGAGCTTCACTCGTAAATTCAAGGTTTCATCATAAATGTACATACATCCAAATAATCGACATTTGCTATTTTTTATTTACATGGTGTTACTACAATTCTACTCCCACATATATTAAATCATGCTATAATTCCACTCGATTCGTTATTCCAACCATTTTGTATATGCGACCGCTTTTGGGCCACTCTACAAACACTTTTGTTTCTAAAATCCTTTAACCACCCTCTGTAACTATAATTATACTTCGCCCTATATTTCAACCATTATATATACAGGGTGGGTTTTTTTTATGATCAGTATGGGGATCTTGGTAACTAGCGGAGATAGAGCAATGGTTAAATTGAGAAAGATTTGCAGTTTTACTGACCTAATTTAATGACACTTTGATTGTTTTCACTTTGTCATTTCCTCATTTGAGAGTAATTCCATTAGTAGTGCTGAACTGACACTCGATATTGACAAGCTTTCGTGATAAAATGGAATATTCTAACGAAGAAAAACTGAATATGGTGGAATGTTATATCAAATGCCATAAAAATTCAGTTCGTGCAGCTGAGGAATACTTTCATAAATATTCTAATCGTCGTCAACCTGCTCTATGTACATTTAAGAGGTTTTACGATAGTTTACGCAGATATGGATCTTTTACTATACCACCAAAGGAACGTAATCAAATTAACGAAGCAGCACAAATAAATGTTTTTCAATGGTAAATCAAAATCCATCTACATCAACTCGTGAGATTGCGGCAGAAGCTGGCACATCTCAACGAACTGTAGTTAAGGTACTGATATCGCACAAGTTCCACCCGTACAAACTTTGAGTTTCTCAAACTTTACATGCTGGTGACGAACATCGACGTATTTTGTTTTGTATATGGTTTAGAGACATGTGCCTTGACAATCCACAGTTTCCATTAAAGGTGTTATGGTCAGATGAAACTAGATTTACTAACTGCGGTATGTTCAATAAACACAATGAGCATATCTGGGCTAAAGAAAACCCTTTCCATGTAGAACAAAGACGACCCCAGATAAAATTTGGTTTTAATGTTTGGTGTGGTATCATAGGGTCTACTATTCTGAGGCCTTTTATCTATGACGAATCACTTACTGGGGAGCGCTACTTGCATTTCTTGCAATACACTTTTCAAGACATGTTGCATAATTTGAATTTGAGAACTCGTTTAGAAATTGAGTGGTTCCAACATGATGGAGCACCTGCTCATAACTCGTTATTAGTAAGACAACACTTAGATAATATCTATCCAAACTCTTAGATAGGAAGAAATGGCCCACGCGAATGGTCACCTTGTTCTCCCGATTTGGCAGTTATATACTTATATTTATGGGGTGCGCTAAAAAACAAAGTATACAAAAGAAAGTATGAGACAGTTGGTCTCATACTTTCATAATGGAGGCGGTATTACAAGCAATTGAAGAAATTGATAGGCGGTCTGTGAGGAAATCGGTAATGTCAATCTTAAAAAGATGCAATTTTTGTCTAAGTAACAATGGTGGACTTTTGGAACATAAATTGTAACCATTATTATGTACTTTAATTCCTTAAGTTTTTAGTAAGTACCTACTTATTTAGTTTTTTCTTTATATCTGATATACCTAATAAAAAAATATTTCAATGTTTTTGGAATAGTTATTAATAAATCAATCTATTTCATAGCTAACTACGTTAAAAGTGAAAATAAGAGAGAAAAACATCCATAACTCCGTTATTTTTATGAATAACTATATCGAGTATTATATCGTTGAAAAGATCTAAAAATGTCCGATATTTTGAGGTCATAGCCAACTATGGTTTCCATTCAAAAAAAGATAAGATTGTGACATATCTCGAAAACGAGAGCTGTCACGCAAACGAGGACATGACAATCATATTCGGGATACAATTCCCTTCAATTTTGATATTTACACTTTTTTTATAAAATCAAAAACAAAGGAGCTAGAGTGATTTGACTAAATCGACAGAATTTCGTTTTTTCAAAATATCTAGTAAGCCATGACTTTTTACACAAATCCGAATTAAATTGGGCCAGTAAAACTGCAAATCTTTCCCAATTTAACCATTGCTCTATCTCCGCTAGTTTTCGAGATCCCCATACTGATCATCAAAAAAAACTCACCCTGTATATATATATATATATATATATATATATATATATATATATATATGAATCAGTATTTAGTGTACCTTGTGTTTATGGTCACTTCCGGATTTTTGAAAATAAGAAGAATAGAGTAGATACTAATATAATTTCCAAATATAAGTAGACCCTAATAGTAGCAAACAGATATAAAATTTGATGGCTTGATACTAAAATGTTTCTGAAAGAAAAATAATTGAAACCAGAGATTATCTTCATTATTGGTGACCAAATAAGTATTTTTGTAAAAATACTGCATTTGGCGAACCATTTAAAATAGTAATTTAAAATACATATATTTTTTTTCAAAACTGCCCTTTTGTACATTTGTTCAAGACACAAATTCAGATAAACACCAGTTTCAAGAAACACATTGCATCTTGAACAAACTCAACTGCAGTATATTAAAAAATACAGCACCAGGCGACATTTTCCAAGGCATACATATCGGATTTCAAATGGGTAAAAGTTAAAGGTTCAGACATATGTTTGAAAAACCTAATTAATTTATCGAGGTTTTGGGAGGTAGTGCAACTGTAGACAAGTTTTGTCTAGAAACATATTGCTTGTTGTTCGACGCCTTCTAAAATCTAGAATCTGTTCATGTTTTAATGCATGGTAACTCAACTCTGATGTAGAGTTAGTATAAATATTTCCATATAAACTTTCAAAATTGGTAAACTGTGTTTTGAAATATCCCACACAATGTAGTAGATAAATTAAGGAAAAATATTTACTATTCACTTACTGAAAGATAAACTAAATCAATCTGATATATCACTGATTTATTTATTCCTTTTTTCAAGTTTGCCGTTTGATTGACAGTTCAGGTCACATATGCGGGTTTTCCAAAATAGGTTTCTAATCGTTAAACGATAAGCACTTTAGGAAAATCAACAAGAAATTTCAGAGTTGTCATTAACAGAAGTGATTGTTTAACGGTTTTGAAGATTTTGATGATATTCTACATAACAATGGAGATAATAAAACCTAGATACTGAGCTTATTCTTAATCTTTTATGGCTAGTATATCAAGATAAAGGTACTTATTTAATTCATTAAAGAGAAATAATAAAACTGTTACAAATATAGTCTCAATTACAAATACACTTGAAGTTAATCGTAATAATGTTTGCAACAATTCGAAAAATAAATCATTTGCATTGCAATAAACTCCGTGAGTTCAAATTTAATTAATTTAAAACTGATTTTCACTTTCTAGAAACTTTATTTACACATAAAAATTCAATATTTACAACAGCTGATTTCTATAAGCAATTCACACGGAATATAAGCTCAACTAACTGTACTAACCAAGTTATGAATTCTATATAGCGTACGAGGACTGCCTTTTATATTTCGGGATTAGAGAATAAAAACAAATATTAATCATCGAAAATCGCTTTATTGTTTTTCAAAATATTCCCCATGAAGATCTATACACTTTTGCATGCGTTTGAACCAATTGTCGAAGCACTTTTTCCACTCTGATTGAGGTATCTCCAAAACATGCATTCTAAATGTCTTCTAAACGTTGTTTGTGGCATATTCTTGATTACTTTTATGTTTTTTTGGGGAATAACACCACAATAGAAATAAAACTACGTATATTGCAGGAATACCAAACGTTTCAAAGTCTATTCTGACTTCGTTGTCAATGGCTTTATATTTATTGATGTGCAAAATGAAAATTTGATTTATGACATTTAAAATTGACATTGTCAATTTTGCAATCCACAAGAAAAAGAAGTCATTTAGTGACAAGTCAGGACTATACGGCGGATGACTCATCAAATCGATGTTTTGAGGGTTAAAAATGCAGTTGTTTGAGTCGATGTGTGAGAGCTCGCATTGCCGTGGTGAAGAGTGATCCATCTTCGGCGGTTGGTTTTCCTCATTTCTTGGAAGACAACTGACAAACAAATGGTTGTGTACCACTCAGAATTGACTGTTCTGCGTTGTTCTAGTGGTACGGTTGCGACATGTCCAGTTTTTCCGAAAAAACAGGCGATCATTTGCTTGGAAGTGCTTCGTGCGCGAACAACTTTTGTTGGATTCGGCTCATCTTGAAACACCCATACAGTCGACTGCTGTTTACTTTCGGGCTCATATGCGCAAAACCAAGATTCATCACCTGTCACTATGTCATATACGTGTTTTGAAGCACCGCGATCGTATTTTTTGAGCTTTTCTTTCGACCAATCGACACGAGCCTTTTTTTGAACGATTGACAAATTGTGTGGGATCCAACGCGAACAAATTTTTTTGACATTCAAATGTTTATGCAATATTGAATGTATGCTGGTCCCACTAATGTGTAAGGTTGACTCAATCTCACGATAGGTCACATGACGACCTTGCAATATCAGTTCGCGCACAGCATCAATGGTTTCCGGAACAACAACTGTTTTTGGACGACCTTCACGAAATTCGTCTTGGAGTGAACTACAACCTCCATTGAATTCACCATACCATCGATAAACAGTGGTCCTTGATGGAGTTTCATCGCCAAAAATTAAATTAAGTTCACCCATGCACTCTTGCTGACTTAATCCACGTCGAAAGTTGTAAAAAATAATCGCACGAAAATGTTCAAGATTTAATTCTATTTTTTGGCCGAGATGAATACTTCAAGTTACTATAAACAACACATAGCGCTCGTATGTCAAAACGTTCTGAGTACGTATAACCTCAAAAATGTCAAACTTTACGATAGAGCTGTCAGTTGTCAGATTGTAACATTAGGGTTGTCCAATCCCGAAATATAAAATACATCGAATTTTCCAATCGTTCTGTATGGGTATTACATTTGTTTGCCCAGCGACTAGATCAGTAGTTTTTGCCCCTTTCGAAAATTCCAGTTATTTTTTTATTATTCCAGCGGTTGGTGTTTTATCGGAATGAATAATGTTTTAATTTGCTTTAGTCAGGGACGGCGTAGATATTATATTATAACAGTATTATGGGGTGTAGTCGCACACGTACCTAATTTCACAAAGAAACCAATAATTCAAAGAAAATTTGATATATTTTTTTTACACAGTCGCCTTTAAGCTCGATACGGTATTCTTAGTGATGTTTAATAGCTTCGATACTGCGTTTGCAGTGAGAGCCATGGAACTCTTCAAAATAGTAATCAACCCGAGTTTCTTCGGGCCATTTTTTAAGATTAGAAACAGAAACTAATCTGAGTTGAACTGTAATTCAATGTTATTAGAAATCGGGATACCGGATATGTGAACTTGGGCATTTTAGTAATTTTTTTTTTGGTTATTTATTACGAATTTCAAATAACTGACGCCATTACTGCAGATAAAACTGTCTTCTCTTTTTTGGAACAACATAAAGGTATGAATAAATAAAACCGCAATCGGAAAAAGTAAGCCTAATTCTTGAACTGTAGAAAAAGACATTATGAGAAAGATTTTGTTGAAAACAACAAAAGGAAGGTCAATAACCATTTAACATATCATATATTTATAAAAAATGTAATACAAATTTTTACAACCCACACAGAATTTTGTGTCATTACTAGGGATGTAACGAATATTCGCATTCGCATTAGCGAATATTCGCATTCGTATTCGGGGTTATTCATGCGAATTTATTGCGAATATGTTTGACAATGAAAAATGTAAATATTATGATGTTACTCATTAGGAACATTGCACACTGTATAACTTACTTGTGATTTCAAAAGTTAAGTCTTACAGGTAGGACAGGTAGGTATTAACTTGTACTTGCTATGAGAAATAACAGTTGTATGATGACATAAATGTCAACTACATATATACATTTCTTCTGGAATCCTGACATGTATATGTAATCAGGCAACAATTTAATTGCTAAATAAAATTAAGCAAGTTATGTCAGTTTCATAACATGATATAGGGTTTTATGGCTAAATGAGATTTGGAAGTTTCAGGGAAAATTAGCTCACAGAAATTCAAAATTAGGAGTCATATTGCATATAACGCCGTTTCCTTGTGATTTCTAGGACAAAGAATTCTTAGGTTAACGAAAACCTGTCAAAGTAATTATGATACAATCTTCTGGAGATTCAATCAGTTGAGGGGAGCGCAACTGATAAAGGTTCTCGACAATTGATGGTGTGCAAAGTGCTGACTTCATTTTTTAAATCAGTTTTAAAAACAAAATTGCAGACATATCTAAACTTTGACAAACTCTAAAATATGCTGGTACTTTCTTGGGTCACACTTCTAGTTTTAAAAATAAGTGTAAAGCTTGAATATTTGCAAATACAATAGGAGGTCACGTTCAAGAATCTCTCAAAAAATAAAAACACTATAAAGGTGCGTATGTTTTAAATCTCCGGATAACAATTTTTTTTTTTTTTTTTGGTTGGTAGGAAAATATATAACCTATCGTGTTTGTGGAACGCTCAGACTAGCTGCAGGCCTTTTGTCAGAGCTATAAACGAGCTCTGTGTGGTTCGGGCCATCAGTTGCGTCAAAGTGACAGGCACACGCTGAAACAGTCTATAAAACCCCATTAGTTAGATAAATTGAAATAAAAGCACCATAACTGTCGTAGTACTTGCGTTCTTACATTCCTTGGGCACCTGCCTACTTTGCGCCTGCCTGGCAATTGTGTTAGGTGAAATTTCTTAACAAGATAGTAAGTTATGTTTTTTTATTATATCGCCTAGCAACAAATTATGGCAGAACTAATTTAAAGTATTGATGCAAATTTTATCGTCATTAGCTACTACCATTTTCGCAGTTGTCATAAGTCAGTTATTTTTTGACCAATTCTCATGCATTCAATCTCATTTTACTCACACATATACATACAAGCTTGCAGAATCTTACTTTTAAACCTATACAAAGGTTAGACTCGTTCGTCACTTTGTTTTTGAAACGGATTTTAAAAATATGTTAATGAGTCCATAAATAAGATAAGTTATTCCTTGTTTTTTTGGCAATCCATATAATTTTAGTTTTTATTTGACTCCATAAATTTAATTATATAATTTTTCTGTTTAATTATAATAACTTCTTATAATTTCTCTCATAAATCAAAAAAACTTGTTTTGTTTCAGCCCAATATGATGACAGTTTAACTGTTGAAAGAGCGTTGAGTGTAAGGGTTTGGTGTTATTATACAAAATTTTGTGCTTATACATCTGTGAGATAACAAAAAACCCACAGCTATTTCAATTTATATATTAAAAATAGGAGAGTGTCTTTCTATAATGATTACGAAGCACAATTTAGGTTATAATTTTTGATTAAACCAAAATAAGTAAATTTTGATCTGATATTCGCATTCGTATTCGCGAATATTGGAAGAGAAAATTCGCATTCGTGTTCGCGAATATCGAAAATCGGACATTCGTTACATCCCTAGTCCTTACCCAGTTTACTCTGAAAAGAAAGCACATTGTTAACAAGTTGAGAAAGTTCTTATTCGATAAAGAATTACTTTTACTGCTCCTGAAAAATCAACAAAAAAAGTTTGTGACCTTACTGTGTACCTGAGAAGAATTTATTTATTATTAACCAAAGCAGTCATTAGCACTATAATTGTTAGTTGATATGTTATATAAACTATTTCAGAACTTGTAGCGTAAGTCATTATTCTATGTTTATGGTTTATGTTTTAACGATTTTTGGTCGTAGTTGAGCCCGTCTGTTGCCAAAACCGGGTCTAAACCGAAACCTATCTCTATTAAATTTAATATATTTACTAAAAAATGTTAACGCTAACAAATCTCTAGGAAATCAGATATTTACAACTTTGCCTATACATCATATAAATACCTATAGCAATTATAAAACAAATTCATAATGGATGTTATGGGTTGCACATAAATTACAGTAAATGTGACAACACAATGTCATTCAAAGAGATTCATATCGTAAAGTTCTCCCACACAAAAGAAAATAATTTTATAACAGTACACTGGAAACAACTTACTTAGTTATCTTTGGCGCCACTTGAAGAAAATCGTATTATAAATTAAGAGACAAAACAATCGAAATTATTCAAACTCTTAGTTTTTTTATAAGTGTAATATAGGGTCGCCAATAAGTACTTGAAGTTTGGGTGAAATATATTCGGGATTGGTGGATTTATAGTTAAGTAGAGTGGTTTAAACAAATTAGAATTTGTTTTATTTAGGATAATCAATATGTATCATAAGTTACTTCTCATACGCGGGTGAAACCGCCGGTAACGGCTAGTTATCAATAAAATCCTAACAACAGGAAAATAACATTTAGTAATAAAAATTTGGTGTATATATAGGGCGTCTAAAGATTTAACCTGAAGTGGAGACTATGCAAAAGCCAGATAAATTTGGCCTTATGCCTTTTTAATAAAATATTACTACCATTTCAATATCTCTTTAATTTATTTAAATTATAATTCTGCAAAATCTACTTACACGACTAATTTTGAGCCCAATTAAATTTAACATCATTTTGACAAAGAATTATATTTTATTTATAGTAAAAATAATATCAAGATTTTGAAACAACTGCAATTTTTAGCATTTTTTCTTGCTTTTCTCGAAAAAATGCCCCATCAGTTTGAATAAGGTTTTTCAGATTTGGTACAACTTTTCCGTAAAATCCATATTTTTGCCGGGTTCGATAATTTACTTCTAGAAATTTGCTGTCTATTTTCTTCTATAAACTATTACTAAGAGAATTGCTGTTACATTTTATGTAAATTAAAATAAATCATAACTCATTAGAAATTATAGTTATGGGCTTCTTGGGAATAACACATAGAAAAGTCCTTATACTATATTAAAAAAAGATAAGAAAATTTATGAAAATATTGAATATGAAAAAATTAAAAATAAAAATGTGACAATATTGATTATAAGCCAAAAATATAGTCGGAATAGGACAATCAAAATAAACGGTTTGTTAAATGCTTGCCAACGTTTCGCTTTATTATATTTAAAGCTCCATCAGGGCTAAAAACATCCAGGAAAATGTATTTACAAATTACATAAAAATTAAAATAATATACAAAAATGTAAAACAATGAATAAGCCATTACTAAGTGAAATAATAAAATTATATATTGATAAATTAGATGACAAAACAAAACAAAATTATTAAACACAAAAATTGAAAATAATTGATGTAAATATGATATGATTATACCACATACTTATTTTCATTTTGTGTTTAATTTTGTTTTGTTTTGTCATCTAATTTGTCAATATATAATTTTATTATTTCACTTAGTAATGGCTTATTCTTTGTTTTACATTTTTGTATATTATTTTAATTTTTATGTAATTTGTAAATACATTTTCCTGGATGTTTTTAGCCCTGATGGAGCTTTAAATATAATAAAGCGAAACGTTGGCAAGCATTTAACAAACCGTTTATTTTGATTGTCCTATTCCGACTATATTTTTGGCTTACTGACAATAAGGACACTAAGAATTTTCCGAATATTGATTATATAAAACTAATGATATTAATAAATTAATTATCGTTGTTAGAAATCTGGGGTGTAATTGGGATCTCGGAAACTAGCGGAGATAGAGTAATGGTTAAATTGGGAAAGATTTGCAGTTTTACTGGCCCAATTTAATGACACTTTCGGATTTTTGTAAAAAGTCATGGCTTACTAGATATTTTGAAAAAACGAAATTCTGTCGATTTACTCAAATCCCTCTAGCTCCTTTGTTGTAGATTTTATAGAAAAGTGTAAATATGAAAATTGAAGGGAATTGTATCCCGAATACGATTGTCATGTCCTCGTTTGCGTGACAGCTCTCGTTTTCGAGATATGACACAAACTTATCTTTTTTTGAATTGAAACCATAGTTGGCTATGACCTCAAAAAATCGGACATTTTTAGAGCTTTTCAACGATATAATACTCGATATAGTTATTCATAAAAATAACCGAGTTATGGATGTTTTCCTCTCTTATTTTCATTTTTAAATTGGGCCAGTAAAACTGCAAGTCTTTCCCAATTTAACCATTGCTCTATCTCCGCTAGTTTCCGAAATCCCCATACTGATCATCAAAAAAAGCTCACCCTGTATACACTGTGTCTACTTAAGTTGGAGTCATTTGCAAAACTTACTATATATATATATATATATATATATATATATATATATATATATATTTCATTCAATAGTAAATGATAAATGGATGGATAAATTTAATCAAACTTGAAAACTATATACAATTATGCTATTATATCAATAAAAACTGTAACATAAATAAAATCAGTTTATGGAAAAAGTAACTTATCTAAATAGCAAATAATAATATTTTCCAGCAACAATTACCTACTTATTTTGGGGTCGTTGCTCAAAAATATTACTTTTTGCCTTTTAGTCAAGTTACTTTCCTGAAGATGTTTTTTTTAAATTAATTTCTTTGGTTTTGGTTATGAAATAATTAATATTTGTATATGTTTTGTTTTGACATTAACTCTGCTGCTTATTCTTATTAGTCTTTCAGAAAGTCCCAATATGGTTGTCATTTCATGGTTGTTGTAATGTCATTTAAGTTTGTTGCTAATAATTCAGTTTTTTTAATCACACTGTATAACTAAAATTTCACACCACCATATGTTTTAACTACCCTGTATATGTATTGGTATATGCCCACCTATTGTAATTTTTTTTAACCACCATGTATAATTATAATTCCAGTTCATCCTATATTGCAACCACCCTATAAATGCAAATGCTACTAAGCTACCCTATAGGTAAAACATTCTATTAACATTTTTTTAGCGAACCTGCATGACAATACTTTTATTTTTTTTATTTTTTGTTTTTCGCTTTTTCTAGCCACACTATAATTCCATTTGACGCTATATTTTAACCATCCTGCATAGCAACTCTTATGTACCGTCTAACATATTTTGTTAGACCCTGTATTATCATAATTTAACACCACCAATTCATATTATATGCATCAAACTAACATGCGAAATCATGAGATCTTACTCATCCAAAAATTGCCTACCATGCTAATTTTTTCACCTTGAAAACTTGAAATGTCTAGCTATAAAAATGTAATGCTAGGAAAATATGATGGAGGCATAAAATAGTTACATGTTCGAAACATACAAATACAATATTATAATTCCAGTACATCCTATATTGCAACCACCCTGTAAATGCAAATGCTAATAAGGTACCCTATAAGTATAACATTCTATGAACATTTTTTTAGCGATCCTGCATAACAATACTTTTACTTCGCCCTGTATGTCAGCTATCATCAATTTCCAACTGCTTAAGGGGTACCCTATAAAATTATTTTTTCTCGCTTTTTTTAACTATACTATAATTCCATTTGACGCTATATTTTAACCATATCCTGCATAGCAACTCTTATGGACCATATTTTGAAAGACCCTGTATAATTATAATTTTACACCACCAATTCATATTATATGCGAAATCATGAGATCTTACTCATCCAAAAATTGCCTACCTGGCTAATTTTTTCACTTTGAAATCTTGAAATGTGTAGGTATAAAAATATAATGCTAGGAAAATATGACGAAGGCATAATATAGTTAAATGTTCATAACATACAAAGACAATTTTTATTGATTGAATGTTTAAAAAGTTTCACTCTCAAATAGGTCACCCAATCACCCTGTATTAAAATAATTTTTAAAACAGTAACTTACGTAGGTTACCACATTACCCTGTATTGAACGCCTTGAAATTACAAAGCAGCCGCCTTTTTTAATAATTTAATTTCTCTATAAAACGATTTTTCCCAAAGATGAGACCCTCGCCAATGGATTTCTATCCATCGAAACTTCCAAATGGGAAAGTTTCATCGAAATCGTTAGAGCCGTTTTCTAGAACTCAATTACACATATATATATATATATATATATATATATATATATATATATATATATAAACATTACATTGCTCGTATTATAGTATTAGAATATACACACAAGTATAAAATCCTGAATTAAAATATAAATATTTTTTTAATATAACCTCACCAACCAAACAACTATCTCCTTTTTCTTTTTGCAGTTAACGCCAGAGGACGAAGAGAGACGTAGACGTCGTCGAGAGAGAAACAAAATAGCTGCTACAAAATGCCGACTAAAGAAGCGAGAGCGAACGGCAAACTTGATTCACGAATCTGAAATTCTTGAAACGCAGAACATCGATTTGAAAAACCAACTGCACGTTTTGCAAAAAGAACAAATCACTCTCACCGAAATGCTATCCCAACACCGACCACTTTGCCAGCACAGCATCGGACCAGTCACTCGGGATCACCTCTACAGGCTTCCGCCTGTCTCTTCGGTAATGGAAACTCATTCCTATAGTCGACCACCATCAATAGATTCCAATTACAGGAACCTTTACATAGACGGTTTTTCTTCTAGGAGTGCCATGGGAGTTTCCAATAATCTTTGTTCCAATCGGTCTAGCTTTAGTAATAAACCGCCTAGTATCATAATAGAAGAGATAAACGACAACTACGAGTTCGGTGCTTTCAGCGGCTTGGAATCCCTTAGCTATAGCTCCCCATGTCACAATTATACCAACACGCAGACGTACAGCAGCTCAGGAATTGACAACGGGTGCATGGCCTGAGCCTATCTTGCAGTTGTTAATTTAATTGAGATATCGAAAAATGCAGGTTTTTCAAGTTATTTTTTAAATATTTATTGTACAATAAAAAATTAACCCTTTTAAGTGACAGAAGGAAATATCTGTTAAAATATCAGACCTGATAAGCAACATGTTTTTAACTATTACGCTAATTATTAATATACGGACTAATTTGATAAGTACCAGTGCTGACATGAACAAATAACTGTTCTGAGAAATTTATTTTTTACTTAAAAATTGTCACTCCCCACACAGCATTAAATTTTTCTTAAATACTTCTTGTTTCGAAATAATTCACAATATTTCACTGCAATATTTCTGAATTTTTTGTATAACCTCGACAAAAACTGTTTTAAAATTTATGAAATTTTTTAAATTGTGTCATTTATTCTAAAATATTTCACTGAATTATTTCTTCTGAAATATTTCATGAAAAAATTCCTGTATGTAATATTTCAAAATCCTTATTGTCGGGAACATACGAATATTTTAGAAAAACTTCAGCGAAATGTTTTTAAATATCCATTTAAAATATTTCATGTTTATTTGAAAATATTACCAAATATTTCTGAAATATTCGTATGTTTACGATAAAAATTTCTTTGAAATATTTTATATTTATTTTAAATATTACAAGATATTACTGAAATTTTCTTATTACCTTGACAGACAATGTTTCAAAATTTTATAACGTTTGTTTCATGTTTCATTGAGAAATATACTAATTTATTTCACTCAATTATTTCTTTTCAAATATTTCATGAAATATATTCCGTAATATTTCAAAGGACTTATTGTCGGGAACATCAGAAATTTTTAGACACATTTCATTGAAATATTTTAAAATATTACATGTTTATTTAAAAACGTTACAAAATATTTCTGAAATATTCGTATGTATTTCTTAGAAATATTTCAGTGAAATATTTTGGAATATTTCTAAAGTATTTCATGTCTATTTTAAAATATCACCAAATATTTTTAGAATTTTAAAATTTTAGTGTTCCTTTTTTATTAAATATTTCATGATATATTTCAAATTTGTTTTCCGTGGGCATATGATTATTTCAGATTTCATTGAATATTTTAAATTATTCCTATTTCTTTGTCCTTTGTTATAAAATTCGTGACTGAAATATAATCATTTCGGGTAATAAATCAAGAAGTTTTTTATTTGTTACAAACAAATGACTACATCAGAAATATGTCAGTGAAATAGTTTTTGAGAACTATTTCATGTGTAAGGGTCACTATAGTTTCAAATGGTGGTCGAAGTAGTACTCTAGAAAATAGGTGTCGATAAGAGATACTCGTAAGAGCAATTGTTTTGTCTTGGTCAAACATCACTACTTTGAAAATCAAAAAAAATTGGGATTTTTTAAAATGTTTTGTTTTGTCTTTTGAAATTTGCAGTTTCATAACAGATTATTAAGTCCCCTTGTTGTCTAAAACTCATCTACCCACTCACCATATCCCATTTCATTGTAGTTATTCACTATAGATAATAATAAGTATTTGTATAATTCTGCTTAGCTACTATGTGTTGTTTTTACTCCTCTTGAATATTCATCAACAACTAAGAACACTAATAGAGCAAATTAATGTGGACGCTTTGTCTTAATTGGGCGAATTTAATTATGACATCAAAAACTAATTCTCTTATTTTGACTTCGAATTACAATCAATGTACCCTAAATCACTAATTTTATATCATGTACATTTAAAGCTTATAAAATATTTCAAAATAGTGTAAAAACTCTCAGTCACCATTTCATCCCACTGTTATAACTTTGGTGTCCTTATATACAGCGGGTTGAAGCAAATTGTTACATTTCTTTAGATTTACTATAGTTTTATAATTTCAAAGTACTTACATATAAGGCAAGATGTTGTGTAATCAGTCTAAGCAAACATTCGTTTTCTATTAGGTTTAAGTAAATATGAAATTGAGTCAGAATTATATTTCATCTCTTAGTATAATTATAGTTTTCACAATTTGTAGAGCTTTTCTACTCCACTAGGCAGTGAGGACGCGTGGGTTGGAACAAATTCATTGCAATTCAGGTGTTGATTTTTGGAAAAACGCTCGGTTTTTTTTCGGATTGCGGTTTTTGTGATGATAAACTCATTTATACAAGGTGGGTCAGAAATAAATTGCGAGCATCAACTTCATTTTTCCAAATGGAAACATTTGTTTTTTATTTTGTTTGTGAATTCTGCATAGAATATTTTTCCTGTACAATGTTCTGTACCGAAAATTAAGTTATTAAAAAATTACATTTATTGCAAAATTGAAGAAAAAAAACATCAACATATCAAATTAAATGTTCAAATTGTTGACCATTAACTTCTTGACAATACCTAAGACGGTTTTCAAATTCTCGTAACACTTCATTTCGGTCCTAATTTTTTTCTTTATTTCCTCGATATTTTCCGGCTTATTCAAGTAGACTTTTGATTTCACGTAACCCCAAAGATAAAAATCTAACGGGCTTAGATCTGGAGACCTAGCTCGCCATTCGACATTACCTCTCCTTCCGATCCATCTATTTGGAAAATATTTTCAAGATAATCTCGTACTGTTCGCGAATAGTGCGGGTGCGCTCCATCCTGTTGAAACCATACCGAATTTGCCAGTATATTGGGGTTTTCACCATTCGGTTAAAGTTCTGTTAAACAGGGTATTATGTCATTTTGTAATAGGTTTAAATACTTTTCTGAGTTAAGTGTTCCCTCAATAAAAAAGGATCCACAATTGAAGTACTCACAATTTCGGCCCATACGTTAACTTTCTTAGATAACTGTGTATGACTTTCCATAATCTAATGTGGGTTTTCTGATGCCCAATATCGAAAATTTTGCCTGTTTAGTGAACCATTTAAACAAAATGTTGACTAGTCGGAAAAAACTATCTTACTTGAAATTGCATCTATCCATCATTATTTAGCAAAATTCTACTCTCCGCTCCAAATCATCTTCAGTAAGTTTCTGAACTAAATGAACTTTGTATGGGTGCCTTTTATTTCTATGCAAGCATTTTAGAACAGAAGATTTACTTATTGACTGTTCTGCGGCTATTTGTCTGGTGTATTTTCTGGAAGGTGTTTGGTTTTATAATTGTCTCTTACGTGGCCAAATTCTAGATTTTACTTTTCAGTTGACAACTACTTATTTGAAGTAAAATTAAAGTACAGTACTATGGAAATAAACAAGTGTTAAACTCTTGCATTAAAAAAAGGGGTTTCAATTCATGCGACTAAAATACCGCCAACAATCATAAAAACCAAACGTAAATAAATAGGTTCAAACCAACAAACACCTTATATTTACCGTTGTTTTCTTATTTTTAGAAAGAAGTGTATTTTTTTAATAAATGTTAATTTTCGGTATATGACATTGTACATAAAAAATACTTTGAATTCAATGGAGAATTCAAAAATAAAATAAAAAATAAATATTTCCATTGGAAAAAATGAAGTTGGGTCACAATTTATTTCTGGCTCACCCTGTATAAATGACTTTATCATCACAAAAACCGCAATCAAAAAAAAAAAAATGAACGTGTCCGAGCGTTTTTCCAAAAAACCAACACCTGAATTTTAGATGAATTTGTTCCAACTCATGCGTCCTCAGTGTACATACTTTGCTTAAATCATATAATTTTAATTATTCACTTTTTCATTTGCTTACTATTTGCTAAGAATCAGGTTCGATATTTAACACTTATGACCGTCACAGAATTTTCCGAAAAAACGTTTCTTGCTGTAGTTTTTAGTGTTTTTTTACATTTTATAAGTATAAATTGTTAGTATTCACTTTATTGTTAAAATGTTACCAGATCTGAATAAAGTTTAATACAGTTAAAAACTTGTCAACCATATAACTATTTTGTGAATAATTTGTTATATAATAGGCATTCCAAGAAATATAAATATATATAGTATTTATTATACTTCTTTATAGGTGTTTATTAATCTTTTTTATATGTTACTGCCAAATCTTTAATATTTTATCTAAAGAGTTGTTTATTGTTTTTGATTGCATATTTTTCTATATTACCCAGACTATCATACAAGTAACTTGTACCTTTTTTCCATTTACCTCTACTTAGGATATAAGGAAACAAATGCATTGAAATATCATACGAAAAAAAATCTTCCTTGGTATTTTTCTTTATATAGTTGTGTCTCATGGTTACCAATTGTCTTATAATAAAATTTTATTTCAATGCATTTTAAATAGTCAGTAGAATTAATTATTTTTTTACCTACATTAGATATTTTTTCACTTTCTCTTAGATACTTAGGCAATTATTTGGAATAATTTGCTTTAAGGTTAACGCTTTAAAATATTTGTTGTGAAATACGCCAAAAACCTTTTTTAATGATCAGCTGTTTCAATGAATAGAATAATTTAGTTCAGTGTTAATTGTTTAAAGAGATAAATATTTCCAAACTAATGCTTCCATATCTAGCAAATAGCTGAGCAATCAGAAGACGTTTTTGTTTTTCGATATTTGTAACTGTGCCTTTTATATAGGTCATAAAACGGCATAAGTTTCTTTCTAAATTAAAAGACATTAATTTGAGTGAAATTGTGATACCAGATGACGATCATCAATAAATTTAAGATAACTATTATTTTGTAGATCAAAAAAGTGTCTGTTTCGTGCCATCACACGTTTATTTACTATGAAACTAATTTTTTTATTGCATTTGATTAATTAGTAAGTCACATCTTATTTCCTTCAAATACAGTTTGAATGTTACATTTTAGTGGATATTTTGAAATTGTTTTATATACATTATGGATAGGTTGTTAAAAATTACATTTCTTGAGCCCCCTCCCCCTAAAAAGCTTCCTATTGATGAAAAAACACTTGCTTTTGTTTTAATCGTAGTTTTTTAAATATCTTATAGCATTTGGCTTTGAGAAACATAATGGAAACCGTTTTGTAGAAAATTCTCTACAAAAAAAGTCTCATTCAATTTAATTCTAAAGTTCATAATTGTAAAGATATTCTCAATAATAAACTCATCAGTTCTGTACAATCAACATTTTGAAGCCTAAAATAATGATATAAACTCTTGAGAAAATCTTGATAAATTTGAACTTTAGAAAAAATTGAATACGACCTTTGTTGTAGAAAATTTAGCTTCCTACAAAATTGTTTCCATGATTTATTCTCAAATCCAACACTGTAAGAGATATTTAATAAAATACAAATCAACTAACGTCATATTGAAGCATGTATTGTTTTGAATAAAAAATATACGTACAAAGATTCCTAGATTCTCATCAAAAGGAAGATTTTTAGGGAACGTCTCAATAAAATTAATTTTTAAAGACCAGTCTAATATTCTGAATCTGACAATGAGTCCTTATCCCAGTGGTTTTATTCACATTTTGTAAAATATACAACAGAGAATACAACTTTAATGCAGAAGCACTCTTTCATGATGACGTTCTTCCCCTTTTCAGGTTAATCGAAAAAAAATTAATTTAAATCTTATTTTGATGTTCTGGTTGTAAGTACGTAAACATCATAAAAGGCATTATTAGTCAATTATGTAAACACATATGACGTCAGATCAAATGAACACTATTTTGCAAACTGTAATTATCATTTTTGAAGACATCGTGTCCAGCTTATTAAAAATTCATATAAATGGTTTATGTTTGCGTGCTTACAACTTTAGTATATCCATAATAAAAAAGCAGGTTGTAACTATTTATTTTTACTGTTTTGTGCCTTATTCAAAAATTGAATATCAATAAAAATATTTTTTCAAATCTGTTTTTCAATATTTCTAACTTAGGAAACATACAATTTCCACTTCTGACATATTATGGAATTAGGCGACCCAAGTATCTGAAAGATTTTTGGAGAATGACACATAATTTGCTTGTGTACGCGAAATGTAAGACCGACATCTAGGATTTTCGGGGAAACTAGCACACAGAGGTTCCGAATCTGAAGCCGTTCCGTGTAATTGCTGTTCCCCCTTAACTGCTAGATTAGAATGTCACGATAAAATTTTCAGGTTACTTCACCTGTCAGAGATATTGAATACTCTCTTCGTGGTGTCACTCTTTTGTACGCAAGATATATATCATATACAGGGTGAGTGTTTTTTATGATCAGTATGAGGATCTCGGAAACTAGCCGAGATAGGGCAATGGTTAAATTGGGAAAGATTTGCAGTTTTACTGGCCCAATTTATTGACACTTTCGGATTATTGTAAAAAGTCATGGCTTACTGGACATTTTGAAAAAACGAAATTCTGTCGATTTAGTCAAATCCCTCTAGCTCCTTTGTTTTTGATTTTATAAAAAAAGTGTAAATATCAAAATTAAAGGGAATTGGATCCCGAATATGATTGTCATGTCCTCGTTTGCGTGTCAGCTCTCGTTTTCGAGATATAACACAAACTTATCTTTTTTTGAATGGAAACCATAGTTGGCCATGACCTCAAAAAATCGGACATTTTTAGAGCTTTTCAACGATATAATACTCGGTATAGTTATTCATAAAAATAACGGAGTTATGGATGCTTTTCTCTCTTATTTTCACTTTTAACATAGGTAGCCATTGAAAAAGATTGTTTTCACTTTGACGTTTCCTCATTTGAGAGTAATTCCATTAGTAGTCAGGGGGTGGGAACTCATATAGGCGAGATTGTACCACAGTTGAATGCGCCCTCTATCATTTTCAAGCGGCCCTAAATAAGACGGTTGCTCGCACTCGTTTGAAGTTTTTCGGTTGTTATCGGTTACCGTCGTTGTCGTCCATTTTTGGTAAGATTTATTGTGGCATTGTATCATACAAAAAAAATGCCTTATTATTCTAATATTGGAGCATTTCTTTCTTAGATTTCTGAATGTTTCAATCAAGCTTCTAAAAGGTAATACATTACAGTATTTACAAGATAACTTATTAATTATATATTTTTTAGACAGTATATTACAATTTAATAGCAAAAAAAATATGACTTCAGCGAATCAACAATCAAAAACTGTATTGCAAATGCCCGGCTTTTTGTAATTTGTGAAGCTCATTTTAAGGAGGGTGCACGAGAGGATTCAAACTTTTACTGGTATGTTCACATTTCTCATATATTCTTGTAGTTCATATATTATTTCTTTTTAAGTAATGAGAGAAGTATGGGAGACAATTTTGCATGGTTTTCACCAGAAAAAGATCCGGTTACCACTTGCAGCCCCCAATTGTTAGTGAAAATTCCTGAAAAAGTGTACGGAGGTAAGAAGAGGCTTTTCAGAAAATTTTTAGAAATCATGCATCAGAGTCCACCAGTTCAGAATGTCAAATTATACAAGCATTCCAAGGTAAGCAATTTAATATTGGTTTTTAAATTATTCATAATTTCTTTGTTTTTTTTTTGAGGAGTGAACTATCAAAATGGAAGAGAACAGCAAGGTGAGCCACAAATTTGACACAGTGGTTACAGCACTTGAAGAAGAAAAAATGCAAACTAAGGTATTTAAAAATTTAAACAGTAGAAGTCAAATGAGAAAACAACAGTTAAAGCCAAAGGGCAGATGCTTTTCATAAATGATAAAATTTTGCTTTACTTATCAATATATAAACAAAGTGGCAAAAGTTATAAATATTTCTTAAAAGGTTTTTGTTTACTACCTTACTAAAAACTCTTAAGTAATCTTGTAAATACCATTATTTTTAATTGTTGGTACAATGAGCATATTTTACAAAACTGAAAAAAAGTCTCTTGTTTTTTTTAGATCTAATGTTTATTTTTCATGTACTATTTCCCTAATATTTGTTAGTTTTTGTGGGAGTTGTATGTATATTTACTATTTTACTATTTAAATGCAAAAGAGGTAGAAAATAAAAATTCAAATGTACAGAATATTGCATAAAGAAGCAATCATCACAAGTTGCTTTCAATATATATAGGTTCCTCATTGTGTTGTGGTTTTTGTTTAGTTTAAGTTGTCGATGTAACAGTTAACCTAAAATTTGAGTGAACTTGGATTTGCATTTTTCGAAGGTAATATTGAAAGTTAATATCAAAATGTTACCTTTAAAAATACTCTCTTCGAGGTGTCATTCCTTTGTACGCAAGACAATATATATTATATATCAATATAATACATATTGTTTCTGGTTAGGGAACCTTCATCAGTTGCGCTTCCCACAATTGAATGTCCTCTCGAACACTTCTTTATGCATTTGATGCATTTCGTTAAATATGAAGACGCGAGATGTAAGACCGACATCTAGGATTTTCGAGAGAATCAGTACACAGAGGTTCCGAATCTGGAGCCGTTCCGTGTAATTGCTGTTCTCTCTCAACTCCTAGGACAGAATGTCACGATAAAATTTTTTCAGGTTACTTCACCTGTCAGAGATATTGAATACTCTCTTCGAGGTGTCATTCCTTTGTACGCAAGACAATATATATTATATATCAATATAATACATATTGTTTCTGGTTAGGGAACCTTCATCAGTTGCGCTTCCCACAATTGAATGTCCTCTCGAACACTTCTTTATGCATTTGATGCATTTCGTTAAATATGAAGACGCGAGATGTAAGACCTGTCCTAGGAGTTGAGAGAGAACAGCAATTACACGGAACGGCTCCAGATTCGGAACCTCTGTGTACTGATTCTCTCGAAAATCCTAGATGTCGGTCTTACATCTCGCGTCTTCATATTTAACGAAATGCATCAAATGCATAAAGAAGTGTTCGAGAGGACATTCAATTGTGGGAAGCGCAACTGATGAAGGTTCCCTAACCAGAAACAATATGTATTATATTGATATATAATATATATTGTCTTGCGTACAAAGGAATGACACCTCGAAGAGAGTATTCAATATCTCTGACAGGTGAAGTAACCTGAAAAAATTTTATCGTGACATTCTGTCCTAGGAGTTGAGAGAGAACAGCAATTACACGGAACGGCTCCAGATTCGGAACCTCTGTGTACTGATTCTCTCGAAAATCCTAGATGTCGGTCTTACATCTCGCGTCTTCACCTTTAAAAATGTTAAATGCGAGTTTACCGAAGCGACAAGTTAACTTTTCATACAGACCTTAAACTAAAAACACAAATGTATATTGGTAACAACAGGGAAACAAATATTTGTAAACTGTTGTTATGTTTGTACCTTTTTTGCTATTATTGTTAGGTGTGAATAGTTTAATATTTAATTGTATTTGTAATATATTTTATAAATAAAATCAAAATTATTTGGGGATTTTTATTTCGCCATAGTATTTTTTGGAACGATAAGAACTAGCAGAGAAACACACCGATTAGATAGTGTGCAGATTCCTATTTTATCGGCAGTTAAATTCATACAGATAACTATCTCGAAATACACAAATGTACATTTTTACTATTTGTTGAAAATGATAGATGGCGAAGACTGTCATTTTTTGAACACAATTTTTAACACATAGTTTCCTATCTATTCTCTATTGTATGATCTGTGTTAGTAGTGCTGAACTGACAGTCGATATTGACAAGTTTTCCTGAAAAAATGGAATATTCTAACGAAGAAAAACTTAATATGGTAGAATGTTATATCATAAGTCATAAAAATTCAGTTCATGCCGCTGAGGAATACTTTCACAGATATTTTAATCGTCGTCAACCTGCTCTATGTACATTTAAGAGGCTTTACGATAGTTTACGCAGATATGGATCTTTTACTAAACCACCAAAGGAACGTAATCAAATTAACTAAGCAGCACAAATAAATGTTTTGGCAATGATAAATCAAAATCCATCTACATCAACTCGTGAGATTGCGGCAGAAGCTGGCACATCTCAACGAACTGTAGTTAAGGTACTGATATCGCACAAGTTCCACCCGTACAAACTTTCAGTTTCTCAAACTTGCATGCTGGTGACGAACATCGACGTATTTTGTTTTGTACATGGTTTAGTGACATGTGCCTTGACAATCCACAGTTTCCATTAAAGGTGTTAGGCAAGGCGCAAATTGAGGCACGTATAGCGCGTGTGAGGTGACATGACTCGAGTGGCGCGACCCGATCGTGTCACACACGTCGCGTGGTGATCCGCATATTGAGAGGCAGTTCCTAGCTAATTGCGTCAGAAAATATATGATTCACGAACGAATAAATTTGATATTTTAATTTTGTATTCATATATTTGGTATCTTTTATATTATAGCAGCCTTTTTGATATGCTATCGCCTCTATTAACGTCTCATCTTACCATTTTTCAAAACACTTGACACGCGCGTCACGAGAAACTGTGTCTCAACTACAGCGCGACGCGACCGACAGTAGAGGCGTGTCGTGCCTCGCGACACTTTGTTGGCAATTTACGCTGTTCTATTCAAGACTATACGTTACAAAAGTTCGCGCTGTGCTGTGTCATGTCACACGCGCTATACGCGTTTCAATTTGCGCCTAGCCTTATGGTCAGATGAAATTTGATTTACTAACTGCGGTTTGTTCAATAGACACAATAAGTATATCGGGGCTAAGGAAAACCCTTTCCATGGAGAACAAAGACGACCCCAGATAAAATTTGGTTTTAATGTTTGGTGTGGTATCATAGGGTCTACTATTCTGGGGCCTTTTATCTATGACGAATCACTTACTGGGGAGCGCTACTTGCATTTCTTGCAATACACTTTTCAAGACATGTTGCATAATTTGAGAACTCGTTTAGAAATTGAGTTGTTCCAACATGATGGAGCACCTGCTCATAACTCGTTATTAGTAAGACAACACTTAGATAATATCTATCTAAACTCTTGGATAGGAAGAAATTGCTCACGTGAATGGCCACATAGATCTCCCGATTTGGCAGTTATAGATTTCTATTTATGGGATGCGCTAAAAACAAAGCATACAAAAGAAAGTATGAGACAGTTGGTGACCTAAGGGGGGCGGTATTACAACCAATTGAAGAAATTGATAGGCGGTGTGTGAGGAAAGCGGTAATGTCAATCTTACAAAGATGCAATTTTTGTCTAAATAACAATGGTGTATTTTTCGAACATAAATTGTAACCATTATTATGTACTTTAATTTCTTAAGTTTTTAGTAAGTACCTACTTATTTAGTTTTTTCGTTATATCTGATATACCTAATAAAAAAATCGTTCAATGTTTTTTGGAATAGCTATTAATAAATCAATCTATTTCATGGCTACCTACATTAAAAGTGAAAATAAGAGAGAAAAGCATTTTTGAGGTCATAGCCAACTATGGTTTCCATTCAAAAAAAGATAAGTTTGTGTCATATCTCGAAAACGAGAGCTGTCACGCAAACGAGGACATGACAATCATATTCGGGATACAATTCCCTTCAATTTTGATATTTACACATTTTTTATAAAATCAAAAACAAAGGAGCTAGAGGGATTTAACTAAATCGACAGAATTTCGTTTTTTCAAAATATCTAGTAAGCGATGTTTTTTTACAAAAATCCGAAAGTGTCATTAAATTGGGCCAGCAAAACTGCAAATCTTTCCCAATTTAACCATTGCTCTATCTCCGCTAGTTTCTGAGATCCCCAGACTGATCATCAAAAAAAATTCACCCTGTATATGATATATATTGTTTCTGGTAGGTCCGAAACAGTTGAAGATAGTTGTAGGACATTGTATATTAATTATGTTTAGAATTTTCTGGAGATTCTAAAAAATAAATAATATACAGGGGCTTGCATTAAAATAAGAAAATTGGTATTGGCTACTGTCACATGACACCCTATATATTTTTTTTGTTGAAAAAAATGTGCATTTAAAAATAATAGAAATAGACGTGTCCAAGGGTTTTTCCTACAAGCCCTCATTTATTCATTATCGAATTTATTCCATTTGGCTGTTTCACACTGTATATCGACAAGCTGAAAGCAGCAGATTTTGTTTCTGATTTATTTATTTTGTCTATTCATTGGGTTTTCTCTCCTCCAATTTTTTTTCCTGTAACAGATAAGTATTTAAAAATTTATATGTAGAACAAAGTGTAGTAAGGCAATTTCGTAAAATTGCCCGGATTACTGGCTGTCTCTACAGAGATTCTTCTTCACAGTTTTTCTGAGAGAAAGAGATGTCTATAAAATGATCAACCAGTATTCCTGTATATAAGTAATGTATTGTATATTGTGTAATACTTATCTGTGTATGGATTACACGGCGTCACAGAATGTGTGACGCCGTGTCATGAAGAGGGGGAGGAGTCCCAAGGAGCTAAATTAATGTCACCCATTTTATGAACAGCCCCTAACAAAACTATCAACAAATAAAAATTTGTGCAGTAGTAATATAAAAAGTTGTTTTATACTTGCAGTGTAGCAAATTAGCATAGGAAAAGTGATATATTTTTTGGAGCAACCAAATTTTATCAGTAAAATAAAAAACTGCATGAAGTACTGGAAAAACATTTATTAATTATTGTAACAAAAAAATAAATGTGAGTAAATGATGAAATGTCATTTTATGATACATAATTTAATTCGTGGAAAAACAATGGAAATATGAAAATTAAAATAAATATTCTTATATCTAAGAACCAACAATGATATTATTGATGGGTATGTGAATAAGTTTCACGAAGAATCCTATAAAACCCATGATGCAGAAGCCAATTGCAGTCGCTACAGCGATTTTTTGGAATTCTGAAATGAAAAAATAGACATTAAAATTTTTGTTGCAACTTACCAAGAATTAATAACAGAACTATAATTCCAATGTGTTTTCAAACCAACCTTAAATGTATACACTTTTAATTGGAATAAAAATGTGTAATATATACTTTTCAGATTTGTGTATTGAAAAATAACAAAAAAACAAATGTTTAAATATAACTATAAACTATATAATAATATTTTAGAATGCAGGGCAATTCTTAAAATAGAAAGGAGGAAAAATCAAATTTTACAGCACTTTTAATATTATTAAATTCATATTACAATATTATATGGTATAAAATCATGATCAGTTTAAATATTTTCAAAATGAGCAGATTAATACATTATTCTGCATACAGAATCAGATATTTATTTGTGAGAGAAAACAATGTTAAAGTGTTAAATTTGATAGCAACGAGAGCCTTGATATAGAAAATTAGAACTATTTTAGTGCTTACTAATTATATTTGTCCTATCAAAAACATTGATGATTATAACTTTACAATATAAATGACTACTAAAATTTAGATATGGCAAGATAAAATTACCCTTAATTTTGCAAGACTCAAAAGTGTCTGCTTTACAGAATGTCATTTGGTTGATTGAAATAAATTTAAATAATAAATAATGAACTTTTTTCTGCTAACCTTATTTTACTTACAGGACTTTTTTGTAATTTAACTTATGTTACTAATTTCACATTTCCAAGACTGTTTATCCGTAACATTGTCATATATCTTATTAATTAGCATGCTTGTGATTATTTTGATATTTTATGAGATGTTGATTTAAATGAAAACTTTAATAACCTTATAAAATTTTGGTAGGAACTGAAAATCAAAATAGAAAAGAAATTGTGTCCTGACTTTAAGTGTTAAAATTAGAAATTATTGTATGTTTGTTTGAAATAATTCTAATTAGAATATTTTAAATAAGCCAGTAAAATGAATAGAATCTTGCAATACACTAGTGATGTTTAGATCATAAGAAAGTCTATAACACTTGATATACATCACATGTCTTAATATTAATTATCTTATATCAGAATGCAAGCCCATAGCCAACAGGGGGAGTCTGGGGGTTCAACCCCCCCTCCCGATTTTGGAATGTTTGGTTTCCAGATTCAATTTTAACCAATTGATCATGTTTTTCATAGAATAAATTTTATATTTATATAATTTTATATATTCCTGAAATATATGAACAAAAGTATACATTTTGCAGTCCTAATCAGCCCATCACCAATCAAAAAAATTATCCAACCCCCCCTGCCAAAAAAAAATTGTCCTAGTGGTAGAATAGCATGGTAAAGTAATAAAAAGGAAATAATGAAAAATTAATAAATAATAAAGGAACTAAAGGAAAATAATGAAACTGATGATAAAATATATCTAAAATAGGTATAAAAAAAGGTTGCATGGCACAAATAAAGGCAAGTGTATTAGAACAAATACAATTAATGTGGGATTATTGGACATGGTAATTTAAGTCCTTCAAATTATCAGGATAGAGTGATATTTGTGAAACAACGCAAACATCCAAAAATCAAAATTAAATAGAAAATACTGATGATAAACAAGGAAATGGAGTGTACTATACAGTAAATGTAGGAAAAACATAATATAAAACAATAGAAATACAATTAAAATAAAAAATAAATATGAGAGAACCATAAAAAAATTAAAAAAAAATGAACTGTTAATGATTATATTAAAAATTATATAGAAAATGAATATTTAAAGTAATTACCAGAAAATGAAGCCATATTAAAAATATAGTGCTCTAGTAGAAACAGGAAGTGACATTTTAGAGACAAGCATAATGTAAATATTCTTTCTTCATAACCTGTTTACATGTTTAAAACTTACACTTAAAATCAACTGCCTAGAAATAAGTTTCAGGAAACCACATCTTTATAATAATTGACAATACCCAATAGTTTGTAAGAAAGAGGTGGGTAATTTCCTTATATTTACTTAAGTATCATTAAACTATGCAACTTAAAATTATAAATAAATGTATTTAAATTTCTTAAAAGCATGTTCATTCATTGATACAGACTCAGTTTATTTCATTTTTCTAATTGCACCCCAAAATAAACTACCAAACCAGAATTCATTTATTTATGCTCTCCCTATGTGATTGTGTAACTCAACTCTGTATATAGGACCAAATTTCAACTTTTTTATTGAGAAAGTTAGAAAATTGGTAGAACCAAGGGTTTCATTTATCAGATAAATAATACAAGATTTTGGTGAAAAGACAAAAAAGCCTAACTGGTACATCCAGAAAGTCCAGGGAGCTAATCCAGGTTTTATAAATAAACAATAACAAAAAAAGTATATTTAGATGTAATGATTTGGAAATATAATGATTTGGAAATAAACATGAATTACACCAATTACTATTAAGAATCACAAAAGATAAGGCAAAGGTTAAAAACACTAATGAAAGCAGAGGATATATTCAGACATGAAAATTGAAAAATTTGTACTGTATAAGACTGAATTGCAAAGAATTTGCTAATAAGACCTAAATAGAAACCCCACAGAAAATGCAGACTCATTGAAAGGTTTTAAATAAGGTAAAACAGACTATTAGAAACTGTTTTGTAAATTAAATATGGTAAAAATTTGAAATCTAAAGTTTTAATTAACAAATATTGTCAAATATATTTTGTAATTTTAAATTAAATTATTTATTTAAATTCTTCAAAGGACCCCGCAGAATCCTTTTGGCTGAATTTTTTCAAATTAAAGTATGTGATATATCTTGAAGAGTAGATTAAAAGTGTTCCTGGGCACAAAGTTCCAGAACCAACAGTTTAGGATCTACAGTCCTCTAAAGCTGACTTGGCCCAGAATCCTTATGGGAAATGGCTTCAACTGTAGAGGGCTGTAGATCCTAAAGTATTGGCTCTGGAGCTTTGTGCTCACGAGCACTTTTAATTTACTCTTCAAAAGCTATCAAACACTTGAATTTGAAAAAATTTAGCCGAAAGCCATTTCCCCTTAAGGATTCTGGACCATGTCAACTTTAGAGGGCTGTAGATCCTAAAGTATTGGCTCTGGAGCTTTGTGCCCCTGAGCACTTTTGATCTACTCTTCAAGAGCTACCACATACTTTAATTTAAAAAAATTTGGCTAAAAGCCATTTCCCATCAGGATTCTGTGGGGTCCTTTGAATAAAAAATGTGTGTCAAATTTAAAGTTTAAATAATAGGTTCCTGTGAAATTTTATGTTTGAATAGCTTAGACCAGAGGCTGAACAACAATATGCATGACTGCGAACAAGATTTAAGAATTTAATACTTGTCCATGTTGTACAAAAGAGAACAGAAAATATATATTTTTTGTATTAATATGTTATCTGAGCCTAGAGATTGTCTTAACCTCTACTTTAATGAACAGGTCAATCATTATTTTTCGTTTAAAACATGTTTTGGTTGTATTTTAATAATTTAAATTCAGAGCTGTAAAAATATATTGAGTTCCTATTAAAAATATTACTCATATAATCAGAAAAGTCTTTTTCTCAGTCATGAAACCTGTCTTATAACTTTCAATATGGTTCATAATTTGTTTAAACATGTGGTAGTTTGACTTGACATTTATAGTGGTACAATTTTTGATATACAGATCAAGAGCATGATAAATTAATTCAGTTTGGAAGATTTTTCAAAGACTTTAGATTTTGATTTCAAAAGGAATACTTTGCTCAAATTTTTTGGGGTTAACTTATATGTGGGTCAAAATATAAGAAATACGGTATATCTTACCTCGCCTATCGGGCTTTGTACATCTTTTTACTAATCTGATTGAGTCTTTTGCGAATTGGCGTCCGGGTTCAACAAATTTCACAATTTGATCCATATTTCTGCAAAATATGAGACATTTAACTTACTTTTTCAAATAGATTAATACACATGTAATATATAGTTACTAAACAATGTCAATTACTTACTTGTGGAATAATATTGTCTAATCAAATAAATAATTAAATGAAAGCCTACCTAATTCAACGAGTTAATGACGACTCAACCTTGTTCTTTACGTAGACAAACTTCCAACAAAATATAATTAAACTGTTATTTTGTCAATTCGGTTTGCTGTCAGCCACGATGGAATAAAATTGTTATGACGTGTCTGGAAATCACCCGATGTTGCCAATAACGTAGGACGTAAAATTTAATAAGAAAGGATTTCCGACTAGCTTATCTTAATATTTCAAAGTTGAGATTCTATCGAGTCGGAGTTGATTTTATTATAATACATAATATCTATCACTTATTCAGATTAAATATTATCGATTTTTTTTTTGTGTTTACCATTAACATGTCAGTGAACAATTCCTTTAGTTGTTGAAAGACAGATAAAAGCCTACATTTGGCAATGCCGGATGACAGGTTCCGAATTACGATTACGTTCAGATATTTATGATTATTTTAGTAAATCCATTATTATTTTCCTTTTATGACCATTATCAGGTATTAATTACTATATTCGTACATGCTGTAAACCAAGAGAATTATTAGGACTTATCATTTGCAAGTAAGCGTACAATAGCGGTGCAATGTTAAACGTTCAACGTATTGTTGGTTGCCTCACACCAAACCTAATTTAATATAGTGCATGTTCATTTATTTGAATTTTCGAAGCAATTATAAACGAACAGAGTAGTAAACCTTATAGAATTATTTAATTGGCCCATAAACCATCAGCTCTCTTTATCAACGCGAGAATCCGAAAGATAGTTTCAACAGGAAACTTGATGGTTGATCCCTCCCTTAAACGAAACTCTTTTATATCACAACCAAGCGAGTCGATAACATAAGAAATTTTCAGAAATGTTTTCACAATAACTCATGGTGTCGGCCTTCGAGCATAAATGGTCGAAGGTGTGGGCTATGACCCCACATTGAGACACCTAAAAAAGAAAATACAGAAAGATATTCGAAAAAAACATAAGACAGCATAACTCTAAGGATATGTTAAGGACAATTGAATAAAATAAAAGCATAATAGTCTGAATCTGGTGGACAATGTCCCTCGTTCCTCGAAGTTTCCTTGGACTTCTATCGTCTTGAAAAGGTTGATCTCACAACGTTTCAATAGCTTTGTATGTGCTATCGTCATCAGGTGAATGATGGGAAATTCAGTTTATCCGTGGTATTTATACCTTTAATCGGTCATGCGTCGCCGGTCATAATCATTGGGTTGGGTTGGTTGGCTGTCGGTGATGCGTAGCGGCAGTGGCAGAAGAACACGGAGAGACACAACTACAGGCATTCCTGGAGCACCTAAACCGATGCCAACCATCCATTAGATTCACCATAGAGATGAAAGAAGGTAGGTGCCTACCATTCCTAGATGTAAAGTGTTAAAGGACTAGGATCGGAATCCAAACAACAGTCTACAGGACGGCTACGCATACAGGACATCATAATTCTAACCACCCATCAACAACGAAAAGTGGCATCATCAAAACTCTAATCCATAGAGCCAAAAATATTTGTAGTACGCCAGAAGTCCTCAAAGAAGAACAAGTGAAAGTTAGAGAAGACCTTTTGGCGAATGGATACCCGGAAACCATCATTAACAAGGCGTTTGAAGAACTCGACAAACCACCTAGGCAGGAAGAGGAAACCACGATAGCAACTCTATTATTGTCGTATACTAAAGGCTTGTCGGAGAAACTTAGACGAATTGCACACAGATATGGAATCACTCTAAGGAGCATGATTACAAGAACGAGGCCGGACGCTCCAGCAATACCAAATAACTGTATATACAGTATACCTTGTGTGGTGCGTTCCCGCATTTGTTTAGTGTATTGTGTTCAATTTGATTGAATTACTTCATTGATTTTTAAACTTCTGCACCTGTGTTTTTGCGTGTAAAATATAGACAGTATTGTGATTCGTGTTTTGGATCCCAAGCTGTTAAGACGCTTGGGAGTTACGTGCAATGTACTCCGAACTTTACGGTGGCTTTGATTCCGTCTGAAGAGACGCCGCTTTTTGTTGTTTTTTTTGCGTTCCGATTCGCGAGTTTTGAGCTCCATTCGTGACGACCGCTAAACCGCTTTCATTTTGTTTCTTTTGTGTTTACAAAAGAGCATCATTTGTTGTTAAACCCGCATTTTTTTGTATGTTCAATCAATGAACATTACGTCGCTATTTTTTGTGTAACGTGTTGTCCAGACGAAGCTCTAAGAAACTGTTCCTGTTCACGGGGCTAGCCTCAGAAGAAAGAACCACCAAGAAAACACCCTTTGCAGAGTTTCGACGTAAAAGGTCAGTGATTAACTTTTATTTGGTGAATTACTTTACGTGTTTATTGATTGTTCCGCTAAAGGTCCTTCGTCAATTATATACTTGCATTGAACCAGCATTTTTTGAATATTATTATCTATATGTAATGTTTATCGAAGACATTACATAACATTGTGAATGTGGCAATCTTTACATTGGAGAGACAAAGCGACCGCTGGACACCAGGGTTAAGGAGCACAGCTACTCAGAGGGCGGAGCTAACGAAGTCTGGGCTAGCTAACCACGCGTGGACCGAACACCACAACATCAACTGGGACCAGGCCAGGGTAATTCACAAGGAGGAGCATTGGTATAAATGAAAATTTATAGAGACAGCATATATAATCTCGAACGAGAATATAATTAGCGAGTCCAGCGTCCAAATTATAAACATTGGGAAATCCCTTCTTCTGCCACTGTCGCTACACATCACCGACAGCCAACCGCCAGATACGACAACGCTGATTGGACCGGATGAGACCCAATGACCATGACCGACGACGCATGACCGGTAAAGGTATAAATACCACGGATAAACTGAATTTCCCATCATTCACCTGATGACGACAGCAGATACAAAGCTATTGAAACGTTGTGAGATCAACCTTTTCAAGACGATGGAAGTCCAAGGAAACTTCGAGGAAGAAAAGCATAATACTTCTTAGGCGAAACATTTCCTTCAGAAGAAAAACTATAATAAATAAAAAACAACGCCCGAGCCTTTGGATAAAGCCCACTCGAGCCACTCTTCCCCTCTTTTATGTGTTATACGTCCGCTCCAGCTCTCATATTTACTGTTTACTAGCGGACCCGACAGACGTTGTCCTGACCCATGTAAACTTTTAAAAATTAGCTGTAACAATATAATCTGAACGCCATCTATCAGACATAACTGAAACTAAACCACACTCTTAAGTATTTGACACAGCGACTACAGCGCAGTCTGCCGGATCCTATGTAAGTTGTGCTAACATCAACAACAATTTTTAAGTAAATAATTTAACTAAAAAAACAATATCTAGTTGACCGTATTGTAAATCTAAACCATCCTCAAATCCCCTGGAATACACACAAAAAATTTCATCAATATCGGTCCAGCCGTTTAGGAGGAGTTCATTGACTAACACACGTACAGAAGATTTATATATATAAAGATAGGCTTGTTCATAGTAGCCAGTTGTCAACGATTCCAACGGTTTGAGAAATTCTACGCGAATCAAGTGGTGGCAGAGCCAACAAACATTATGTCTCCAACTACGATTAATAGTCCCCTACAAGACTAAATCATCTAGTATATTAAGGTTGGCTATTTCGTGCGGGTTCATCATAGATGTTAATTATATACTTAAAGCGGCAGTATTACTTGATAAGAGTTCCGTTTTGGCAAATTACCTCAGTCGACAACTTACCTACACAGATACTTTTGCGCAAGTTCTTTCTCATCCATCCTTCCCATTTACACTCTCCTGAGACAGTTCCTGCACGGGAACCACATCGATAGAGTTCTCAGAGACGATCGAATTCTTTCAAACACTCCTGGAGTATTCCTAATTGTATCAAACGCGCCTATTATACGATTTCTCAGTTCGTTATGTACACTAGAGATTTCAGATGGCCCCATAGAAAGAAATCTAAACTATTTAAATCTGGGGATCTGGCGGGCCATGGCTGATGTCCACCTCGTTCAATCCACCTGTTTACATAATTTTCGTTCAAATACTCCCTAGCCAAAAGTGAAAAATGAGCAGGAGCACTATCGTGCATGAACCACATTTCACGTCGCATCATAAGAGGTATATCATCCAATAACAAGGGCAAATCGTTCTCTAAAAAATGTCTGTATGATTGACCAGTAAGTCGCCCTGGCAAGAAGAAAGGACCAATCAAATAATCGCCAAATATTACCACCCCACACATTTAATGAAAATTCCTCTTGAAAATAAGCTTCTGCAATTTCATGTGGATTCTCCTCAGCCCATATGTGTTCATTATGAAAATTTATGATTGAAATCCTTGAGAAACAGGCTTCATCAGCGAATAGGATTTGGCAATCAAAATGAGGATTGTTCAATAGTCTGTTGAGGTACCACTGACAAAAAATAATTCTTGGATGACAATGTCGAGGCAAGAAAGAGCGCCTGCACCCTCTGAATGTGATAAGGATAGAGCAAAGAATCCCGCAAGATCCGCCAAACAACTTGATGACTTGTATTTAAGGTTACACTAATTTTTCTTGTACTGGTTCCTGGATGTTCTTCTATTTCGTTCAGCACTGCCTCTTCGAGTCGTGGTGTTCTCACACGACTCCTCTTTCTCGCTACTTAGATAGACAGAACATTTGTTGTCCATCATCCCTTGTCTTCTGTTTCCTTTTGCACGCAGTTCACACTTTCCCATTCCTTCTTACATTCCTTACTTTCATACTTGTCCCAAACTTTACTACCGGCTTCAACATACTCGCAATGTTCACGCACATGTCCATATTTGCAGCAGTTATAACAAATTACGACGTCTACAACCTCTTTAATAGGAATCTGTGTCAAATCTAATCTAATATCTCGATCCAGAGTGACCAAGATGTCCTTCTCTTCTAGAGTGAAAAAATTGGTTTGATATTTGAGTAGGCCATTTGCTCCTGTATACATTGTTCGGTTGCCCAGTCCTCAGTCACCACCACTCGAGTCTCACCTCTAGTTGTTCCATTTTCTGGCAATGTTCACAGTCCGTTCGATAGAGTTTTTTTGATAAGGCATCTACATTGTTATGTTAAGTCGTATTGCTGTAAATTCTCCATCTACTTGGCCAGTTGTTTCTCTAGTGTCTTCATGTCTAACCAACACTTTAGGATGCCATGATCGGTTCTGATTATGAAATCAGGACAATAAAGTTATTTGTGAAAATGGTCCACAGCTCTGATTATTGCCATCAGTTCATTTCTATTGACACAATTCCTTTCCGGTTTCAAGAATCCACTGCTGAAGTATCCGATCAGTCCTCTCTTCACCATCTTGCACCTGGAATAGGACGGCCTCCAATCTGGTGTTGCTGGCTTCGGTGTCTAAGATGAACTTAACATACTGAGTGGGAAAGGCAAGACTTGAACTGGAACATAATGCTGCTTTCAGTTTTCGGAATGGCGTGTCACATTCTAGAACTCGAATCATATGCTGAGTAAATCTATATATACAGGGTGAGTTTTTTTGATGATCAGTATGGGGATCTAGCGGAGATAGAGCAATGGTTAAATTGGGAAAGATTTGCAGTTTTACTGGCCCAATTTAATGACACTTTTGGATTTTTGTAAAAAGTCATGGCGTACTAGATATTTTGAAAAAACGAAATTCTGTCGATTTATTCAAATCCCTCTAGCTCCTTTGTTTGATTTTATAAAAAAAGTGTAAATATCAAAATTGAAGGGAATTGTATCCCGAATATGATTGTCATGTCCTCGTTTACGTGACAGCTCTCGTTTTCGAGATATGATACAAACTTATCTTTTTTTGAATGGAAACCATAGTTGGCTATGACCTCCAAAAATCGGACATTTTTAGAGCTTTTCAACGATATGATACTCGATATAGTTATTCATAAAAATAACGGAGTTATGGATGCTCTTCTCTCTTATTTTCACTTTTAACGTAGGTAGCCATGAAAAAGATTGTTTTCACTTTGACGTTTCCTCATTTGAGAGTAGTTCCATTAGTAGTGCTGAATATAAAATAAATAAAGAGAAAAATAAATATACACTCAGCAATACAGCTAAACACATATTTCCTTTTTTATATGAGTCTCCTTAGTAAGTAGAAAGTAATATAAACATAGATACTATTTTCAATTAAAAAATAGATAAATAACTATATTCTTATACGAATTTGATAGTTTTCCTAAACAACTCATCTCAATGAAAATTACCGCATTTTATAACCAACATATGTCATTCACATTTAGAAATATTTTTTTCATCCCTTTTGATTTTGACAAAATCCGTTCTGTTGGCACTGACTTTACCAACATGCATAAGTAATTTTTTTCTAATTTCTTCTTCATCGTGGACATAACATAACAAAGTTCGTGCCTGCCAAAATTTAAGTGCATTATTTTTTTTTATAAAGAAACTTTTTTTCCATATATTGTCTTTGCATAATAATACTACCAGTTATTGGAGACGTTCTAGCGTTCGATTTTGTTATTACCTACAACAAACTCCCTACGCAATCATTCAATCCCATAGAGTATCCTGAGTAAATCTTTTATAGAGCTCTTTTCGAAATTATGTCTTATACTATATAGATCTCAATGGTTTATGAAATCTTTAAAGTTAAAAAAGGTTAGTGAATAGTGTTCAAAATATAAAAACATAATATACAATTTAATAAATTACAATATAAATATATAATCAGTTATAAAGGACGACTTATTTATCTTACTCTCACAACAATTCGGTAGGGCAGTTCATCAGAATAGACACCATTTCGGTAGAAACACCAAAATACGGTAGGGTCGAAGTATTCGTACGTGCGAAACATACGAAATATTCGTATGTACGAAATCATACCGTATCTAACGAAGTAGCAACACTAACGATGTGCGAGTCGGACCTTTCAGTATTATGCGACAGTCGACATGGATGTGCTAAAGCAAACATGCGATTCAAGTAACGATAACGATACTAATGTAAAAGTAACGATTCGGTACTTCGAGTCTTATTAAGTGTTCGTTAGTTAGTAACGAATACATACGGTTTGTTACAGCCCTAATTGAAAATCCCAGGAGAATCTTGAATAAGTCTACAAGAACCAATTATGCGGTTTCTTAAGCCTTGACCAGTAGTTGCACTATAAACCAACGTTTTTAAATGTCCCCTAGTTGAAAAGTCTAGCGGATTTAAATTAGGTGAACGAGCTGGCCAAAATTAGGTCCACCTCGACTTATCCAGCGAACTGAAATCTATTGCTCTTATTCATTTACACCCTTTACAGTGAAAATTAATTTTTCGTATTACCAACGTACTAAAAAAATTGCTGAAAAGGATTTTGTCCTTTTCAACGCGGTATCAGCGCTAACCCTTTTCATTTAAATTTTTAGTAGTTATTACCTCTAGCGGGTTGAAGGGCCAGGTGCATAATTTTATCCAGAAAGTATGGTCTCATATACAAAACATGAGTTTTTCTTTTCATTCTTAACTACGTATAAAATGAATTAATCCGTTACTTTACGACCTCACAATGTATAATAATATATGTTTACACAGCAATTTCAGTTATTTTAATGACTATTTGATTATAATAGGTAGAGACGCTTCTGATACGTACCTACAGCAAGATGTTTATTTGTAAAAAATACCTATTTGGCAACATAAAATGATTTCTAACGTTACCGACGAAGTTAGTCACTGATGTATTGTTTGTGAACAATAATTTGTTTACCACGGTTTCACATTGCTTCCGATATAAGTTGAAAAATTAACAGAACTACGATAAACCCGAGCTCGTTACTTGATATCTGTTGCAATGCATTGATGAGTTTACTGGTCAGCACTGCGCACACAATACAATTATATCGAATTAAAGAGATAACAATGAGAAGTGTTTCTAAATTCTGTGACTAAATTCAGTATAATCACTTTGAGTTATAGCTGGGAGAAGAGCAGTTGGTTGGTGTAGCTCGTACGTTCACAATGGTTTCCAGATATTTCTTTAGTGTTGTTATTGCTTTGAGTCTTTGTGCTTTGTGTAGCGGCTATGAAGATTGTGGTAAGTTTTCTAAATTTTTTGGAATGTCTTATCAAAATTAACAGAATTATCAAGGTGTTATGTATAAGCATATATCTTCATTATTGAATACTCTTATCAATTGTTTTGATACTGTATTATATGGCGCCATAGTACGACTAATTTAATCAAATTTACATTGCGAATTTTGTTTTATACTGCAGTTACTACTTTTAAATTTAAAAACGAAGTTTGTTTATATCAGCTGAGCAACATTTACTTTATTTGAGATTTGTTTATAACAGAATTTTGATGTTCAGATATACAAGGTGAGTTTTTTTGATGATCAGTATGGGGATCTCGGAAACTAGCGGAGATAGAGCAATGGTTAAATTGGGAAGGACTTGCAGTTTTACTGGCCCAATTTAATGACATTTTCGGATTTTTGTAAAAAGTCATGGCTTACTAGATATTTTGAAAAAACAAAATTCTGTCGATTTAGTCAAATCCATCTAGCTCCTTTGTTTTTGTTTTTATAGAAAAAGTGTAAATATCAAAATTAAAGGGAATTATATCCCAAATATGATTATCATGTTCTCGTTTGCGTGACAGCTCACGTTTTCGAGATATGATACAAACTTATCATTTTTTGAATGGAAACCATAGTTGGCTATGACCTCAAAAAATCGGACATTTTTAGAGCTTTTCAACGATATAATACTCGATATAGTTATTCATAAAAATAACGGAGTTATGGATGATTTTCTCTCTTATTTTCACTTTTAACGTAGGTAGCCATGAAACAGATTGTAATTCCATTAGTAGTGTTGAACTGACAGTCGATATTGACAAGTTTTCGTGATAAAATGGAATATTCTAACGAAGAAAAACTGAATATGGTGGAATGATATATCATATGCCATAAAAATTCAGTTCGTGCAGCTGGACAATACTTTCATAGATATTTTAATCGTCGTCAACCTGCTCTATGTACGTTTAAGAGGCTTTACGATAGTTTACGCAGATATGAATCTTTTACTAAACCACCAAAGGAACGTAATGAAATTAACGAAGCAGCACAAATAAATGTTTTGGCAATGTTAAATCAAAATCCATCTACATAAACTCGTCATATTGCGGCAGAAGCTGGCACATCTCAACGAACTGTAGTTAAGGTACTGAAAGTGCACAAGTTCCACCCGTACAAACTTTCAGTTTCTCAAACTTTGCATGCTGGTGACGAACATCAACGTATATCTGGGCTAAAGAAAACCCTTTGCATATAGAACAAAGACGACCCTAGATAAAATTTGGTTTTAATGTTTGATGTGATGTGGTCTACTATTCTGGGGCCTTTTATCTATGATGAATCACTTACTGGGGAGCGCTACTTGCATTTTTTGCAATACACTTTTCAAGACATGTTGCATAATTTGAATTTGAGAACTCGTTTAGAAATTGAGTGGTTCCAACATGATGGAGCACCTGCTCATAACTCGTTATTAGGAAGACAACACTTAGATAATATCTATCCAAACTCTTGGATAGGAAGAAATGGCCCACGCTAATGGCCACCCCGGTCTCAGTTATAGACTTCTATTTATGGGGTGCGCTAAAAAACAAAGTATACAAAAGAAAGTATGAGACAGTTGGTCTCATACTTTCATAAGGGAGGCGGTATTACAAGCAATTGAAAAAATTGATAGGCGGTCTGTGAGGAAAGCGGTAAGTCAATCTTAAAAAGATGCAATTTTTGTCTAAATAGCAATGGTGGACTGTTCGAACATAAATTGTAACCATTATTATGTATTTGAAGACGCGAGATGTAAGACCGACATCTAGGATTTTCAAGAGAATCAGTACACAGAGGTTCCGAATCTGGAGCCGTTCCGTGCAATTGCTGTTCTCCCTTAACTCCTACGACAGAATGTCACGATAAAATTTTTCAGGTTACTTCACCTGTCAGAGATATTGAATACTCTCTTCGAGGTGTCATTCCTTTGTACGCAAGACAATATATATTATATATAAATATAATATATATTGTTTCTGGTCGGGAACCTTCATCAGTTGCGCTTCCCACAATTGAATGTCCTCTCGAACACTTCTTTATGCATTTGATGCATTTCGTTAAATTTGAAAATCCTAGATGTCGGTCTTACATCTCGCGTCTTCAAATTTAACGAAATGCATCAAATGCATAAAGAAGTGTTCGAGAGGACATTCAATTGTGGGAAGCGCAACTGATGAAGGTTCCCGACCAGAAACAATATATATTATATTTATATATAATATATATTGTCTTGCGTACAAAGGAATGACACCTCGAAGAGAGTATTCATTATTATGTACTTTAATTTCTTAAGTTTTTAATAAATATTTATTTATTAGTTATATCTGATATACCTAATAAAAAAACCTTTCAATGTTTTTTGGAATAGTTATTAATAAATCAATCTATTTCATGGCTAACGACGTTAAAAGTGAAAATAAGAGAGAAAAGCATCCATAACTCCGTTATTTTTATGAATAACTATATCGAGTATTATATCGTTGAAAATCTCTAAAAATGTCCGATTTTTTGAGGTCATAGCCAACTATGGTTTCCATTCAAAAAAAGATAAGTTTGTCTCATATCTCGGGTAAACGAGAGCTGTCACGCAAACGAGGACATGACATCATATTCGGGATACAATTCCCTTCAATTTTGATATTTACACTTTTTTATAAAATCAAAAACAAAGGAGCTAGAGGGATTTGACTAAATCGACAGAATTTCGTTTTTTCAAAATATCTAGTAGGCGACTTTTTACAAAAATCCGAAAGTGTCATTAAATTGGGCCAGTAAAACTGCAAATCTTTCCCAATTTAACCATTGCTCTATCTCCGCTAGTTTCCGAGATCCCCATACTGATCATCAAAAAAAACTCACCCTGTATACATAACTTAATATTTAGTTGATGAAACATTTCCTTTCTGAGAATGAAAAACAGTTTATGTCATACGAATACGTTATTAATTTAATTATAAGGCATTTTTACGGTTGACCTTTACGGATATACTAGAATAAGGAAGTACATATACGCGATAATAAAAAAAGGAAAATACTATGATGTACATGGTAAGAAAGAGCTGAAACACACATTTATTGAAAAATTAAATAGTCTTCAGTCTGATTTTCGAAAATATCTCAAGCACAGCAGGTACATTACATAAAGTTTTATCCAAGTTGATACAATTTGTGTGACTTTCCTAGACTTTAATTATAAATTTTCGATTAATATCCCCAGAGCAGTCAGGATGCCATAAAAAATGCATTGTTGTTAAGTCTCAGTGACTATTCCGTATGCCCTCTTTGGCCATTCAGAAATTGGACATAGTAGCATCTAAATAATTTCTAGCGGGATTTAAAATTTCGGATAGAGTCTTGTTATGGTGAGACTGACTGACATGACTTCTTTTCATTAGGAAAAAGTTTAGAAAATCCCCAAAACCTCGAAGTTTCCCTGGACTTCCATCGACTTGAAGTGGTTGATCTCACAACGTTTCAATAGCTGTGTATCTGCTATCGTCATCAGGTGAATGATAGGAAATTCAGAGTATCCCTGGTATTTATATTGTACCCTTAACTGGTCATGCGTCGCCGGTCATGATCATTGGGTGTTTCCCGTCCAAGAAGAGCTCGCCACATATTTTTAATTTGGACGCCGGGCTTCCTAATTATATTTTCGTTCGAGATTATATAGGCTGTCTCCATGAATTTTCTTTTGTACCAGTGCTCTTTCTTGTGAATTGCTCTGGCCTGGTCCCAGTTGATATTATGATCAGCTAGCCCAGACTTCGTTACCTCCGCCCTTTGAGTAGCTGTGCGGTGTTCCTTAATCCTGGTATCCAGAGGTCGCTTTGTCTCTCCAATGTAAAGATTGCCACATTCACACGGTATACTGTATATACAGTTATTTGGTATTGTTGGTGCGTCGGGCCTCATTCTTGTTGTCATGCTCCTCAAGGTGTTGTTGGTTTTGAAGATCATTCTTATTCCATAACTGTGTGGAATTGTTCTAAGTTTCTCCGACAAACCTTTAGTATACGGTAATAGTAGAGTTGCTACCGTGGTGTCCTCTTCCTGCGTAGATGGTTTGTCCCGCTCTTCAAACGCCGAATATCCATTCGCCAAAAGGTCTTCTCTAAGTTTCACTTGTTCTTCTTTGAGGGCTTCTGGTGTGCTGCAGATTTTTTTGGTTCTATGGATTAGTGTTTTGATGATGCCAGTTTTCGTTCCTGATTGGTGGTTGGAATTGTACTGAAGGTATAATCCTGTATACGTAGCCTTCCTGTAGACTGTTATTTGGATTCCGGTCCTAGTCCTTTGACACTTTACATCAAGGAACGGTAGGGCTAGCTAATCACGCATGGACCGAACACCATAATATCAACTGGGACCAGGCCAGAGCAATTCACAAGGAAGAGCACTGGTACAAAGGAAAATTCATAGAGACAGCATATATAATCTCAAACAAAAATATAATTAGCAAGCCCAGAGTCCAAACTAAAAATATTTGGCGAGATCTTCTTCGGCCTCTGCCGCTACGCATCACCGGCAACCAACCTCCAAGTACGAGGACGCTGATTGGCGCATGACCGGTTAAGGGTATAATATAAATACGAGGGATAATCTGAATTTCCTATCATGCACCTGATGACGATAGCAGATACACAGCTATTGAAACGTTGTTAGACCAATCACTGCAAGACGTTGGAAGTCCTAGGAAACTTCAGTCTCTGATGAATAGGGTGAGATTGTTTTTGTTACTATTATACCGTAACATCATCTTTTTTTTTTTCATTCATTCATTCATCTGACATTCTCTCTTACGACATGGGCTCGATTGGCCATCATTTTGCCCAGATACAAGTGATTATTTATATGTTATTGATTTCTCTGAGGACTCATACCTCCCTTGAGAGATCAAATCATCCACTAGAGTAAATCGCATTCGCTCGCATTCGCTCAACAATTACAAACATCCATAGGCATCGGTGGGATTCCAACCCACGGGCAAAGTGTAGTCAGTTTATGGAACGTGCGTCTCAACCGCTGAGCTACCGGACCCCCAACAGCATCTTTTGTTTGTAAATTTTCTAGTATTTCAATTAATAAAGCTGCACCTGAAAACTCGACCCTCATTAAGTTCTCGATAAGTGGGTAAAAAACTTTTTTTTTCAATTAAAGACCTAATTACGTAATATCTTGAATTGTATAGACTTTTTACCTCCAACCTCGAACCTTTGAGGGAGGCATAATCTACATATTGATATTCTAAAGCTCGAAGCTCTAAAGGCTCATTCAGTATGTCAAAAATAGTAAAGTAATGACTTCATACTATGAATTCTCCAAGTTGTAGCAACAAAATCAAAATTTTTGTCAGTTATATAAAAACAAACATTAAGAGTTCAAGAAATTAAATATAAAATAAAAAATATTAATAATATCAGCCTCCTCATTTAACTTAAAAAGACAAAATATTTTCCATAAAACATTGTATGCAAGCTTAGGTATTCTACTAAGAAAGATTCTGCAAGCTAGATTGACTTCCACCTGACTTGGCTGTTGATGTTGCAACATTGTTTGCAATCGATTGAAAAGCTTTGTTGAAACCCGTTTTAGCGACTGTGCATAATTCAATTCTGACATTTGCTGAACACTGTATTCACAAACCTTTCTTTATCAGCCTAATAGTCCAGTTAATCAAGGTCAAAAACGAAGTAAAGTGTATAATTTTTCCAAACAGCACAGATTTGCATAAAAATGAGGCTGTAGGTTCTACGTACCCTATACTTGCTTTCTTTGTATTTTTTTAGCGGTAAACACTATCCCTATTCGAAAATACAATCTTAAAATTATAGATTCGAGCATGTGATTGATGAAAATCATCTTAAATTAAGTTGAATGGACCGCAACTGATAAAAAAAAAACGCAATGAATTGATAACCTGGTTCTATTTTGGAAGTCGGTTAATTAAGGAACATAATTTATGATTATGAAAGAGTTTCATCCCCTAAAAACCACACCTTGAAATGGTTATAATTAAAAAATATCTTATAAAAGATCTTCCGCGACTTGGAATGAATTAAATATCACCGACTTGCATGAAACTTTAGCTGTAGGTTCTTCTTACCCTCTACTTCAAAGTTGACCCTGTGACGTAAGTTGTTTTTGAGTTTTTAGGGTTGAAAACTACCCCCATTTCAAAATAATTATAAAATTCAAGCTTGCTATCGCAATATTTTTTCAATAATTTAAGTATACATCAATTGACAGTCTGAGGGATAAATGATGATGATTTTCGAAATTTAAACCCTATAGGGGTGAAATGGAATGGGGGTTTAACTATGATATGTTGGTAACAATTTAAAGAACGATCATGCCAGAGTACTTACGTTTTGTCTTTGCTTGCTCTTCTGACCGCTCTGTAGTTGAAGTGGACTGTATTTTGAGGAGTTGACCCCGCACTGCCCTTTAGTGAATTTTACTGGGTCTATTTCACGACCGGTCTGAGTTCACCTAAAACTACAGCAATGAAGAACTAGAGAGATTAGTCCTTTTACGAGCGAGAATGTCTATCCGTCCCAGACTGTTGATCAAGTGACTCTGGCAATGAGTATGAGCGTAAAAATCACCAACAAAAAACAAACAAAAAAATACAAAAGAAAAGATTCGGAATTACACTGCTAATCCAAAACTCTTGTTCCAAACTAAATATACTAATCTACTAATAAATGTTAATGAATCCTCAACAAGGGGTTTAAATCCAGTAATCTTTAAAAAATATGTTTTTTCCAAATTTTATTGAGCACTTTTAAATAATTTAATCAAATGTAATATTAACTAACATTTATTTATAAATTTCAAATGACTGGAGGAATGAAGGTCATAAATCGAAAACAGGTAATTGCTTCGGGTAAGATTTTGCCTTTTTTCACAAATTTCCTGGTTAGGGTTGAGGTCTTATAAAGGAGAAATAAAAAAAGTATTTACCAAACCCTTCGAGCAAAAATGTAAAAAACTGAGTCTAAAATGTCCATTTCTTCACTCTAAGACTTTTCAGCAGAGATTTTTGGGCTAGAGCATATTGAAACTCCCAGAGATTTTCCCATAAAAATTTAAGGTCTAACCGAGAATACCTATCTAAAAAAAGTTATTATCTGGACTATTAGCTATTAAAAGTTACTTTAGGTGTTGTTAGAAACAATAATTTAAAATTTTAAATTATGTTTTAAGTGTCGGCGTCATAATTATTTTATTATTACACCTCCATTAACACAAACTTGTCCAAAAGTTTTTTATTTAAAAATACAATTAAATATGAGTACCTAATCGAAGAATAATACCGTTTTTTTTTTCGTATTAATAGATAATTAATGATTCAAAATACAGGAACAATTTCAAACGATTTAGTCAGAAATTACTTATCAATTATAACGGGTATTTTTTTTTAGAGGTATAGAACTTTAAGTTGCCAACGCTCTTTTAACCCGGTGCCATCTTGTCAGCTGTCAAGTGATTTATGTTTAGTTTGGTTTGGAATTTCATCATGAATAGACTGACGCCTGAACAACGCTTCCAAATTGTACAAATTTATTTTGAAAATCATGGTTCTGTTCTAAATACGTATCGCGCACTACGTCCATTTTACGGTCAACATAATCGTCCATTAGAGCAATTACTTCGATTAACTATACAACGTTTTCGCACCACGTTTACTCTAAATGACAATACGCATCCACAGAGATGTAGTGCAGTGCGTACAGAAGAATCAATTGCTGCTGTAGAGCGTAGCGTAGAGGAAAACCCGAATCAGTCTATCCGCCATCGTGCACAGGAATTGGATATGTGTCCATCCACTTTATGGAAGATTTTGCGGAAAGATCTTGGTTTGCGTGCTTACAAAATTCAACTCGTGCAAGAATTGAAGCCACACGATCACCTAGAAAGGCGTACATTCTGTGAATGGGCCCAAAACAAGATTGCCGTTAATCCGGACTTTCATAAGCGATTTTGTTTAGTGATGAAGCTTACTTTTGGTTGAATGGATACGACAATAAACAAAACTGCCGTATTTGGAGTGATGATAATCCTCAAGTTCATGTTGAGACACCGTTACATCCAGAGAAACTGACTGTTTGCTGTGCTTTATGGGCTGGTGGAATAATTGGTCCGTACTTCTTTAAAAACAATGCTGGCCAGAACGTTACAGTCAATGGTGATCGCTATAGAGCCATGATTACTAACTTTTTCGTTCATCTATTGAACAATCATGATACACAAAAGCTGTGGTTTCAACAAGACGGGGCAACATGTCACACAGCTCGAGCCACAATTGATTTATTGAAAGAAACGTTTGGTAACCGTATAGTTTCACGTTTCGGACTCGTAAATTGGCCTCCACGATCGTGCGATTTAACGCCGCTTGACTATTTTCTGTGGGGATACGTGAAGTCGCTAGTCTACTCCGATAAGCCCGAAACGATTGACTTGGAGGACAACATTCGCCGAGTTATTGCCGATATACGGCCACAGATGTTGGAAAAAGTCATCGAAAATTGGATCTCCAGATTAGACTACGTCCGAGCCAGCCGTGGCGGTCAAATGCCTGAAGTCATATTCAAATTATAATGCCAGAAGATTATCTTTCGAATAAATTAAATTTCATGTCAATTTAAAAAATATATCCTTGTTTTATTCCATCTCATAGTTCTATACCTATAAAAAAATATATTGCTCATTGCTCATTTGGTAGTGGTGGAGTATTGCGATTTGATTTCCAAGACACAGTAATAAATCTTGTTTTCCGCTTTGCTGACTTGTATTTTTTATGCGATATTTGATATCTGTTTATGCAAGCAGAAAATTTGGAATTTTGATTGGATCAAAGCAAATAACAAATGATGATTAATCCACATTGCGTAATTCAGATCGCCAATCAGGACAAGTCCGAGATGCGATATCAGATGTGCCTTAAGTCTGAGGGTCTTTGGTGTCTGAAGGAATAAAGGAAATGTAGTCAAAACTAGCCATATAAAATACCGAGAGGTAATTATATGTCAACATCTCACATAGTACGTCGAACAAATTCAAAAATATATTTATAAATTCTATACGATTTGAGATCCACAAAAATATAATTTGCCTATAGTATATAACAAATTTTGAATTTTTAGTAGATGTTGGAATTTGGGAGTCTTACTATAACACAACTGTTTAAAATTACAGGTGCCACATATCTGAGATAGGGTATGAAATTATCGAAGTTTTCAGATAATCGATAAACAATTATCGAAATTTTTTTTATTAATCGACTTTAAAAAAGAGGTTCTCAATTCGTCTGTATCTATTTTTTTTTTGCTTTTCTTATGTTCGTTCACCGATTACTCGGAAACGGCTCAAAGAATTTCGACCGTTTTACGGGATCCTGTTTAGGGGGATAGCGAAGTGGTCCCCCAATTTTTTCATTTACATAGCTTGTAGAAAATGGGGAAAAACTATTTCCACCTATTCTCATATACTCTGTTTTGGTGGAGTCGCCGATATTATTAAAATTTTATTCGGAACGTGGGACAAATTGAAAAGAAATTGGATTAGCTCCGGGATATCCAAAAGTGGTCAGGGATTTTTTTTCAATAACATAGCTTGTATCGATTCTTAGAGAATGGGGAAAAACTTTTTACCTATTTTCTTAGACTGTATGCCTTGGTGGATTCGCCGGTATTATAAGCTTTGATGGAGTTGCTGGTATTAACTGCTTGGAACTTGTTGTAAATTGGAAATAAGATGAATTAACCAAAATAAATGTCAATTAATATGTATATACAGTGTGTATTCATAAATTAAACGATTTGTTTTTTAATTAATAATTTTAAAAGAAAAAAGTTATTCTTCACAAACAAATTTACATGGCGTAAAACAGTAATCATTCCATGTCACTTTTTTAACTTGATTATTACAAATTAAAGTATCTTCATTTCTGTTAAGATGTAAACTAAAAGTTGATTGGAAATAAACCCCAATAAATGTCAGTTAATCAACTTCAAGGTGGAGGTTCTCAGTTGGTTTCTATATACAGTGTGTCTTCAAGTTAAATTCAAACGCTCTTATGAATATTATTTAGAGAAAAAAATATTCTTCATAATCTTTTTTTGTTGCAAAGCTTATAGTTTGACTTATAAAATGTGGAATACATTTTATCTCCATAGATAGACAGAAATGGTAGATATAAGGGAAAAACGGCAATACACCGCATGTACCAAATATTAGATTTTTATTAAAAACTTCGTAATATGCCAATGTAATGCTTAAAAAAATTCAACTGATATATCAAGTGTAATTTTGCAGGGTGTTCCATATATAGGATAGGTAAAACTTACATGTATTTAAGAAATCTTGAAAAAAAGGTATATTAGGTGGCAAAGGTATAAATAGCAAAGGTATAAATAGCATATATATTGAGTGGACCATAAACAGTTATAATACCAGGTAGTTGTAATACGTGTGGAGTTGAATTATATTTATGCAGAGTGGATAACAAAATTATATTGTGAGGGTCATAAGAAGTTGCATACACAATGTGGGTGAAATAAGGATAAAAAAAATTATATTTATACAGGGTGGAAAAAAAATAATGTTATGTAAGGCGTAAGGATATTTGAATTTTCTTGAGCTATTATTAGAAAGTTATGTGTTCTCATTTTAATTTGAGGCATGCAATGAAGTTGCCTTAAGCAGTTACATATGCGTATGTATTGACGATATAAGGCGTTATAGATTATAATTATACAGGGTGATTCCAGATATATTAGAAATCAGTGTTTAAAATATAGAGTAGAGTACAATTATAACTATACAGGGTCGTTCGGAAGAAAACGTATGTAGGGAAGCCCATTAGCGGTTGAATTTACACGGTTCTTGGACTAGGGGATGCAGTAGAATTACAGTTATACAGGGTGTGCACAAATATTTGCCATTAAATTGAGACTTACGAATTTGAACACAAACAAAGTCCTGTTAATTATATCTGAAAAAGAACTTGAATTTCGATAATTATTGACACAATTGGTCGAATTTCGACCACTGGGCGACAGCGACAAATAATTGTTATATAGCATATAGGGTGGAGTATAACTATAGTTAGGTAATTAAAAAATGTTATATTGGAGTGGAAAATAAACAGTAACATATACAGAATGATTGCACTGTAGGGTGAAGCAGAGTTACAATTATACAAGGTGGTGGATCCACCTAAGTTAGAAACATATACAAAATTTTCTTAAAACATATAGATATCTACAAAATAAGTTATTCTAATCAACAGTAAACGAGGTTGGTCAAGAAAATAAATGAAAGTAAAATACCTTATCTTAGGCAATATCGAAAAAGTTAATTAGATCTGCAAATTGCATCCAATTAAGCCATTGCATTACTAAAAATTGTTAAATAAATAAGTTAAAAAAAAACAAAAACCGACTTCAAAAGAAAATGAACTAAAAAGCATGAAATAATTTATTTATATTATTTTACAAATCTTTGTTTTTCTAGTGATGGGATCATTCGTATTTCTAGAATTAAATTTAAATTGCGTTTACCAGTTATTAAAATTGGATTTGTAACTTTGTCCTACTTTTAATTGGCATAAATATTAGATCTTATGTCAAATATGATAACAGTTCGGTATAGTTCCATGCCAATTTGATAAAGTTTGTTATTATTGTAGCACGTACTTCCAAATGTTATTATAATTACACAGATTTACGGCAATAAAATTTTGAATATTCTCTATTCCAGGATCCGAAATTGGAAAAATTGTCGATATAACAATCCCTGGCTGCAATCCAGCTAAAACCTGCATATTAAAAAGGAATACAAATGTTTCGCTGGAAATATCATTTACACCAGGTGAGTATAGTAATATAGTGTTGTATATTCTGTTTTTTGTTTATTTTCTGATGTTTTGTCAGAATATTGAGATCAGTGCTTCTATGGCATTTTTTCCTTTAGTAATTCTGTCTTCAATTGTATATTCAAGGAAAATGTACTTTTTTGATTCTTGTTGTCGTTCATACATTTGATAATATTTTCATGGTTCAAAGATGTATGAATGGTTTCAGGGTGTAGGTCAGATCCCGTCCTCAATGACAATTATAAGAGAATTTTACCTATTTTTCTCAACTACAACCTGAATAGCCTGAAACATTTGGAATCTTTGACGTTTGGTATCTTTAAAATGTACGGACTTGCTACAAGTGTGGTCTAATTATTCCCAAAAATATCATAAATGTAAAGATGTCATAACTGTCAGTTAGGAAACGAAGTTATAATGATTGTCACACATCTTGTTAACAATTTTCTCTATTCTAAGGAAGATTTTTATTCAAAAACGTGACATTGATTGAAACACATATTTTCTCCCATCATTCCCTCTTTTGGGCCACTTGGCTTGTTGTAACCTAGTCGTATTGACACTACACAATTAAAACATATTAACTTTGGATTTCATAGTAACAGCCAGCACTGATTATTACTGTTTGATTACTTTTCTAATATATAAATTTAAAATAAATGTATACGAATCCCAGTAAATTTGTTAGCATTCAGACCACCTTAACTTAAATGAGGTAGAACGGCTCTAGATTCGGAACCTCTGTGTGCTAGTTTCCCCGAAAATCCTAGATGTCGGTCTTATATCTCGCGTCTACAAATAACATTATTGTAAAATTTGGAGGCATCTTATATATAAAAATTTCTATTATATATCATCATGACTAGGTAATATGCGAATTTTAAAGACTTCGATAAATGTCACTAAGGGACAGATTAAAGTAATGAAGGTTTCATGAAACTGTATAACTCTGAGATCTGGCCGATGACATTCGGTAATTTTTATTATGTGCTTTCTATTAAACTGTATACATGAAACAATAGATATATCATAGATACAATAGATAAATCAGAATAAAGAAGAATACCATAACACAAGACGCATACACAAATGAAATTGTACTAAAAAAGTTTTAATTAATTTGCTTGTTTCATTATCTACTCCTTTTGAGTGATAAGTAAAATTTTGTAAACAATTGCATTTATAAAATTCCTTGCGAATATAACAAATTTTATATTGGAGAAATCTCTAGAAATGTTCGAACAAAAAAATTGTATAAAAAAACATAATTCGAAAAATAAATATTTGAACATGCCTGGAACTTTAGTCATAACACACAATTTCAAAATTACACCAAAGAAGAACAGAATGCAAAACGAAAGTTGAGAAAGTCTGCTTTAATTTGATTAAATTCAGCCGTTCCTAGTTACCAATAATGAAGGATGAAATTAATAATGATAATGTACTTTTGAACAATCCTGTATCGGGATAGTTCACAAGGTTCATCGTAGGTTTTCCCTTATGACTTTAACGGGATCTCTGGAACATAGTGGTACCTAGGAGCGCCACATGAAATTCTGAAGATAACTCCTTCAAATTCTTCCAATTTGAAAAAATCTTTGTTATTTAACATGATCTTTTGAATTTTTTAGTACTACTCTGTAGATATCAAAGCAGTAAATTCTCTTAGTTATATGAAGTTTTTTGTCAAAAAATTAATGTCGAATTCTAAATTACTTAATTTGTCATTGCTAATCTTTTACTTTTGAATTTTCTTGTTCAGTTGTGTTTTATTTCCACTGAAAACTAGTTATGATTTACAATTTTGTAGTTGAATTCGATGATTGTTTTCACTCATTTAAAAGTATTTTGAATACTTTAAACAATCATCAATAATATGATAATGAATAAAAAACTTAAAATCTATATAAAAAAACACAAAATTATTCAATTAAAATCTAAAAATAACTACGAGTTGTTAGGAATCGAAACTGTTTGTGTGATTTAAATGAATAGAAAATAAGGTCTACAGTTTTTTAGATAACGAATTTGTTTTACCATAATCATATATTTAGGATCAGTATAATAAACAAAACCAACCAACAAAACCCAGAACTCAAAAAACTGCATATACAAGATTCCTTGCGAATGCAATAAATTTTACATTGGAGAAACATCGAGACCATTAAACGTACGAATAAATGAACACAAGAATTACATAAAGAAACGACAATTTGAAAAATCTAAAATTTGTGAACATGCTTGGGACCTAGGCCATAAAATACAATTTGACAATTCAACTATCCTTCACAAAGAACAACATAACACAAAACAAATAATAAAAGAGTCTGCCTTAATTCTTTTGAATGAAGACGATTGTATCGCCTCAACTTCTGTAGAATTTAATCGTATCTGGTTACCGACAATTATGGAAGAAATTATTAATGGTAACCTCCTTTTGAACAACCCAGTATCAGGATGGTTCATAAGGTTTTTCCTAGGTTTTCCCTTATGACGTTAATAGGATCACTGAAACAACAGAATTCTTTGATCGCATTTTTGGCGAATGCGCTATCTTATTACAAAGTCCTACCTAAGAACGCCACTTATAAATTCTAAAGATAACTCTTTCAAATTCTTCTAATTTGAAAGCTGTTTAACTATACCACATGATCTTTAGAATTTTTTGTGCTATCTGTATATCTTTCTTCTTCTTCTTCCAAGGTTGGCCTTACGGCCGGTATTGGTCTTGATCTTTCGATCTTATTGACCATTAACAAGTGTTTTTATGATGTAGATAAAAAATTTATAGGTTACTCTTCTAACTTATGTACAAGCATATAATCGGAAAATATTAAAAATAAAGAACTCCTTAAACTTCAATTAACACTTATTTCTGATCATATCCTAGCTCCCGTAAATGATTGATGAGATATTAACGAAACTTTATTTACACGGCGTGGTGACCTAGACTCCCGGCTTTTCACTATTCTAAACACTTATATCACTTCCAGAGAGTCTTTCACTTTATCAGCGTCTTTAGGGAGGGCTTTGATGGCATTAAGGATGTAAAAACGAACAATCAACAAGTTATATAAATTTAAATTTTCAATTACTTATTCTAGGACACTCACACACGACCGATCACCACGCCATTTTAGCCGGAAGTCCATCTGTATATCTAAAAACAACAAATTTTCTAATGTCAATTTAAATGTCATAAATCAAATTTTCATTTTGCAATTTACATCAATAAATATAAAGCCATTGACAACGAAGTCAGGATAGACTTTGAAAAGTTTGGTTTTCCTTCAATATACGTCCTTTTATTTCGATTGTGGTGTTATTGCCCAAAAAAAACATAAAAGTAATGGTTTAAATTCTTATATATTTTGAATGAACATACAAAAACATCCAGTCAGAAAATTAGTGTAATTAATTTTAGATTACAGGTTACACAATTACCCTTATAAATGTAAAACCAAAATCTTTAGACATCATTATTTATAGATCAGACGATTTTCTGAAATTAAGTTTACATAATTACAACAAATCCTTTTTCATATAATTCAAATGATTTTCCGTCTAACAAAAAAATCCTTGAATAATTAATTTTCTTGCTCATGGAATTCCAATAACACAAGATAAAAACAAAAGAGTAATTATATATCTGCACATCTGCTATGCCGTTGTTATTAAATTTGCTGAACAGAAGAATAATTAGCAGGTGAACCATAGAGAAAACAATAGAACACTAATCTAATAGTTTCAATAGAAAACCTTGTAGTGTATCTGTTAGGGTAACTGCGATAGGCAGTTGTTTTGTGACGGTTGATCAACTACAGATTCGAGCGAAAAAAAAATCAGTTAAATCCTTATTATGTCAACCTCAGTAGACGTAACTAACTCATTATCTGTCATTGCTGTATACATATACTATATGCTAATTTATTTTAATTTTGCAATAATGGCAAAATTCTTAAAATATTTCAGTGAACAAGATTTAGTACCATAAATCACAAAAATAGTGAATAAAAAAGACCGAAAATAAATTAAGCAATATTTTCGTCCGTTAGTATATACAGGGTGATTCATTAAGAATGACCAACTGTAGATTCTAGACTCAAAAAAGATGATTTAGCAGTCTATGTTATCTTATTGAATATCGACATCTAGAAGTTTCAGGGAAAAAATCACTATTCTGTACTAAACAGTATATAAGTATTCGTGAGTTCAATCAATTGAGGGAAGCGCAACTGGTGAAGGTTCTCGATCAGAAACAATATATTGTCTTGTGTTCTATGGATTGTAAAATCTCTCGAAAAGATAGTATTTTAATAGTTTCTTGTTGAAAATTAGTAATTGTATGTTTTTTGAAAGGAGGGTTACAAATTTTAACTCTAATTTAGTATTCCTGGTGACAAACTGTTACTATGTTGATCTATTTATATCATAGAAATATACAAGTAAAAAAACTAGAAGATGCTACAACTAACCTTTAGAATATAATTAATATTAATTAACTAAAAACCGAAACTACCAGTAATTAGCTAATTAGCTGAATTAATTGTTCACAACAACTCATGGCGTTGTTAGTATTAATTATCGTAACAAGAACACGTGTCATCATTAACGCGATTAGGACTATCGTTTTACTTGAGCCATAACTCTTAGGAATTTTGTATAGAATTCGAATTTACAAGTGTGGTACTGAAATTTTATAGTACCATAAATTATCTTGCATCTCACTTTGAATCGAGTTTATCAACGTTTAATAAACTCACCTATCGAGCATAATATTACCCTGGAAAAATTGGAACTGATATCTGATATACAGTGATGGGCAAATGTGTGGAACCAAGTAAATATCTCTGGAATTATTAGAGTTATCAAAATGAAATTTGGAAGGTGGATACTGCAGTAGATTGCCTATTTGTTTCCATTTTTTTTGCAATTTTGAACTTCCTGTTTTACCGGAAGTAATGTCGATTTTAAAATTTGCAATGAAACACCCTGTATAGTATTTTAGTTTCTGATGAAACATTTTATTGCGAATACAAAAATACCGGGTTTGATGTTGTTTACTTCAATACCTACCGAGATATTAACAGAAAAGTAATTAAGAAAAGGAAAATTCTAATATCCATTAAAGAAATACATAATCATAATTATTAACTTAATCAAAGTGATTTTCAAAACATTGAAACTTAACTTAACTAAACTTAATGTATTTGATGTTCAAACTGAGCACCGTTTACTTCTTGACAATAAGCAAATCGATTTTTAAATTCTCTAGTAACATTAGCTATTACTTCTGGTGTAATTCTCTGGATGTCTTGAGTTATTCTTGCAGCTAATTCTTGCAAATTATTTGGTCTATCAACATAAACCTTAGACTTTAAGTAAACCCACAGAAAATAGTCTAGTGGAACAAGGTCGGGACTTCGTGCAGGCCATTCATAAGTACCCCGTCTTCCAATCCATCTGTGATGAAATGTCCTATCTAAATGATCTCGAACAATGCGAGCGTAATGGGGTGGTGCTCCATCCTGCTGAAACCAGATATTATTTGGTAATTGTCCATTTACCTCCAATGCCGGAATAACTTGTGTCTCCAAGAGCTGTAAATATCTATCTCCGTTTAAAGTTTCTTGTAGGAAGAAAGGTCCCACGATTCTGTTGTTATAAATGCTGGTCCAAATGTTCAATTTTTGGGGATGTTGTGTATGAGCCTCTTGTACCCAATTAAAATTGCTTTGCGACCAGTAGCGGCAGTTATGTCGATTAACCGTACCATTTAAACAAAATGTAGCCTCGTCTGAAAACACCACATTTCTTATAAAATTATTAGCACGGTTACAAATATCCATCATCGTTTCACAAAATTGCAAACGTCTGTCGAAATCGTCTTCGGAGAGTTCTTGAACGAGGCGAATTTTGTGTGGATGATATTTTTCTCGCCTTAATATCCTTCCTACTGAACGACGGCTAATTCCATGCATATTGGCGAGGTCGGTAGTGGATAAGTGGGGATTTTCTTCCAAAGATATAGCAACATTTTGAGCTACACCTTCATTACTTGCACTTTTTAACCGTCCACTTTTTGGTAAATTGCTAACTGTTCCACTTGTGTCGTACCTTCGCAAAGTTTTCGTCACTACTGAACGGGATATTTGTGTTATCGGATGAACAATCTTAAAAAGGTCACAAACTTCTTGATGCGTCCTTTTCCTGTCCCCATACCCAGTCATCATTAATATTTCTATTCTTTCTCTTTCACTTAATTCGGCCATTTTACGATCAAATGAAAACAATACAATCTTTTTATGTTCAAATAAAAAAACCAATAACTTATTTTGACAATTGCTGTCACTTCTGCAATGAATTTCATGGACTACTAAACTTGATTCAGATTTAATTTGCGCCTGATTTAAACCAACGCACGTGTATTCGACTATGGAACAAGCAGTGCTGTTGGCTGTGACGGTATAATTCCACCGATTGGCCAATAGAAATACAAATCCTTACCGAGCGGTTTGTTTATATCGGGCGTAAATGAAATCTGAACCGAGTTTAGATACCATCGAATTTTTCCTTTCCTTAGTTACTTTTCTGTTAATATCTCGTTAGGTATTGAAGTATACAATATCAAACCCGATATTTTTGTATTCGCAGTAAAATATTCATCAGAAACTAAAATACTATACAGATACAGGGTATTTCATTGCAAATTTTAAAATCGACATTACTTCCGGTAAAACAGGAAGTTCATAATTGTAAAAAAAAATTGGAAACAAATAGGCAATCTACTGCAGTATCCACCTTCCAAATTTCATTTTGATATCTCTAATAATTCCAGAGATATTTACTTGGTTCCACATATTATTTATTAGTTAGAACTTATGTTATAGACGAATTACCAAAATAAACCACCTGAATCGTCAAAACAGACAAAAAGGAAATGAAGAATCCATTAAACTCTGTTAATCGGATTAGCATAATAACATACGATACATACAAACACCTTAATGATCCTGTAAATGACCTGAGAGCTTCCCAGATGGATAAACAAATTACACTTAAGTAATATGAATAGAAACACTTCAGTTAGATAATAGCTTTTGAGAATGCCAGATAAGATTTTGGCGAAACGTCAAGCAATAATTCAACTGATAGTGTTTCTAGAAACACCTGCTAGTGTCTTTTCTGTGCTTATCAAACCACTACGTCCATATTTAGGCATTTTATTTCTGTGATGATTTCTTTTTGCTTGGTGTGCAAGCCTTTTACGTTACAGGTACCAAACCTCAATGTTCCTTCTTGTTGGCCATGTCCAATTTTCTATCAGAACGTTTAGTGAAAAAAGATTTATTGTATAGTGGACGTGGAAGTAGGATTTGTTGGCAGAGGTTTTAGATACAGTGAGAATTTCTCAGGGTTTTTTGGGGTTATGTAGGCATCGGCAATTTATCACAAGCCCCAAGATTTTTCACCAAACTTAACCACCAATAACCAATTAAGTCTGACATATGATGTCCTAATTACAAACAATTTAGATGTATTAAGACTCACGTAAACAAAACTATCTATTTATAATTAATTGTATATATTTTCGTTTCCTTTAATTATAATACATTTATTTTAGAGCAAGATTCTGAAGATATAAAAGCAGTAGTCCATGGAGTTATATTGGGTATTCCCATGCCGTTTCCTTTACCTAACTCAGACGGATGCAAAGATTCTGGAATAGTTTGTCCTATTAAAGCCGGGCAAACTTACAAATATGTTTCCCAGTTACCAGTATTATCAAGTTATCCGAGGGTAAGTAAAATTTTTCTAATTCAAAAGTTTTAATTTGTCATATTTCTTGTAATAGCAACAATATTTGGGATATTCTAATAAGATTCTTGTATATACCTATTATCCAATTAATATTCTTTTTTAGTTTTTAATTATTAGGTATCTGTGTTACTACGAGGGCTGCCTTTTATATTTCGGGATTGAACAACCCTAGTGTTGCAATCTGACAACTGACAGCTCTATCGTAAAGTTTGACATTTTTGAAGTTATATGTACTCAGAACGTTTTGACATACGAGCGCTATGTGTTGTTTACAGTAACTTAAAGGATTCATCTCGGCCAAAAAAATGGAATTAAACCGTGAACATTTTCGTGCGATTATTTTTTACAACTTTCGACGTGGATTAAGTCAGCAAGAGTGCATGGATGAACTTAATTTAATTTTTGGCAATGAAACTCCATCAAGGACCACTGTTTATCGATGGTATGGTGAATTCAACGGAGGTCGTAGTTCACTCCAAGACGAATTTTGTGAAGGTCGTCCGGAAACCATTGATGCTGTGCGCGAACTGATATTGCAACATCGTCATGTGACCTATCGTGAGATTGAGTCAACCTTACACATTAGTGGAACCAGCATACATTCAATATTGCATAAACATTTGAATGTCAAAAAAATTTGTTCGCGTTGGATCCCACACAATTTGTCAATCGTTCAAAAAAGGCTCCTGTCGATTGGTCGAAAGAAAAGCTCAAAAAATACGATCGCGGTGCTTCAAAACAAGTTTTTGATATAGTGACAGGTGATGAATCGTGGATTTACGCGTATGAGCCCGAAAGTAAACAGCAGTCGACTGTATGAGTGTTTCAAGATGAGCCGAATCCAACAAAAGTTGTTCGCGCACGAAGCACTTCCAAGCAAATGATCGCCTGTTTTTTCGGAAAACCTAGACATGTCGCAACCGTACCACTAGAATAACGCAGAACAGTCAATTCTGAGTGGTACACAACCATTTGTTTGCCAGTTGACTTCCAAGAATTGAGGAAAATCAACCCCCCGAAGACGGATCACTCTCTCTCACACATCGGCTCAAACAACTGCACTTTTGACCACGCAAAACATCGATTTAATGAGTCATCCTCCGTATAGTCCTTATTTGTCACCAAATGACTTCTGTTTATTCTCGTACGTAAAAAACAAACTGAGAGGTCAACGTTTTTCGACACCTGAAGAAGCGGTTGCTGCGTTCAGAATGCATGTTTTGGATATACCTCATACAGAGTGGAAAAGTGCTTCGACAACTGGTTCAAACGCATGCAAAAGTGTATAGATCTTCATGGGGAATATTTTGAAAAACAATAAAGCGATTTTCGATAATTAATATTTATTTTTGTTCTCTAATCCCGAGATATAAAAGGCAGCCCTCGTAGTAGATATTCTTCTAATTTTTATTTTTTTATTTTTGAGATTTGTCTGAACCTATTTTGTGAAATTTGCTTTCCTCGAACTTACACTTATTAGAGTTTTTGGATTCCGGTGAAAGAAAATGGAATATATCTATTTATAGCTGAAACACGAACTTAATATTTACTGGCCACAGAAATTGTATAATTTTATTACTAGTTACACTATTTGAAGTTTAATGTAATTTTGTCGGCTCTTTATAATAATAAGAGAACGATTCAGCAGCAAAGGTTTGTTCAAAATTCAAGGTATTTTCATTAACTACGCATTGGTTAATATTTACAATTTTCAGCTATTTATTTCGATATCTCTGAAGGTGTTGTAGGTGCTTACGAGGGTTGCCTTTTATATTTCGGGATTAGAGAACAAAAACAAATATTAATAATCGAAAATCGCTTTATTGTTTTTCAAAATATTCCCCATGAAGATCTATACACTTTTGCATGCGTTTAAATCATTTTTTTTAAATCAATTTTTTCCACTCTGATTGAGGTATCTCCAAACATGTATTCTGAACCGCAACCGCTTCTTCAGGTGTTGAAAAACGTTGACCTCTCAGTTTGTTTTTTACATACGGGAATATAAAGAAGTCATTTGTGACAAGTCAGGACTATACGGCGAATGACTCATCAAATCGATGTTTTGTGTGGTCAAAAATGAAGTTGTTTGAGCCGATGTGTGAGAGCTCGCATTGTCGTGGTGAAGAGTGATCCGTCTTCTGCGGTTGGTTTTCCTCATTTCTTGGAAGACAATTGGCAAACAAATGGTTGTGTACCACTCAGAATTGACTGTTCTGCGTTGTTCTAGTGGTACGGTTGCGACATGTCCAGTTTTTCCGAAAAAACAGGCGATCATTTGCTTGGAAGTGCTTCGTGCGCGAACTTCTTTTGATGGATTCGGCTCATCTTGAAACACCCATACAGTCGACTGCTGTTTGCTTTCGGGCGTAAATCCACGATTCATCACCTGTCACCATGTCATAAACGTGTTTTGAAGCACCGCGATCCTATTTTTTTTTACTTTTCTTTCGACCAATCGACAAGAGCCTTTTTTTGAACGATTGACAAATTGTGTGGGATCCAACGCTTACAAATTTTTTTGACATTCAAATGTTTATGCAATATTGAATGTATGCTGGTCCCACTAATATGTAAAGTTGACTCAATCTCACGATAGGTCACATGATGAACTTGCAATATCAGTTCGCGCACAGCATCAATGGTTTCCGGAACAACAACTGTTTTTGGACGATCTTCACGAAATTCGTCTTGGAGTGAACTACGACTTCGATTGAATTTACCATACCATCGATAAACAGTGGTCCTTGATGGAGTTTCATCGCCAAAAATTAAATTAATTTCATCCATGCACTCTTGCTGACCTAACCCACGTCGAAAGTTGTAAAAAATAATCGCACGAAAATGGTCACGATTTAATTCCATTTTTTGGCCGAGATGAATCCTTTAAGTTACTGTAAACAACACATAGCGCTCGTATGTCAAAACGTTCTGAGTACGTATAACCTCAAAAATGTCAAACTTTACGATAGAACTGTCAGTTGTCAGATTGCAACACTAGGGTTGTCCAATTCCGAAATTTAAAAGGCAGCCCTCGTATTTGTTGTAAATGACTTGAAAGAAGTCTTGTAGATAATGCGAAGTAATTCAGTATTAATGCATTTTTATAGTTTGTAAAAGATAATGGATTTAGTTAACCGACTGCAAAAAGAAGGAGGTTCTCAATTCGTCTGTATCTGTTTTTTATGTTTGTTCACCGATTACACGCAAACGGCTCAAGGAATATCGACCGTTTATACTGGATCCTGTTCCGGGGGACCATGAAGTGGTCCCATATTTTTTTAGAAAATCGGGAAAAAAAGTTGACATTCTTATACAGTAAGTTTTGGTGGAGTTGCTGGTGTTAACTGTTCGGAACTTGGGGTAAATTGTAAATAAATTGAATTAATCAAAATAAATGTCAGTTCAAAGTGAAGATTTTCAATTAGTCTGTATATACAGTGTGTATTCATAAATCAAACGATTTCTTTTTATTAATGATTTTAATAGAAAAGGTTATTCTGCATAAATAGATTTGCATGGTCTAAAACGGACACAATAATCATTCTATGTCACTTTTTTAGCTTTAGACGAGGTTTATCATCAAATAGGAATTTTGATTACAAATTAAAGTATGTATATTTTCGTTAACATGTAAAACTCTTATCAAATAGAAGTAATTAGAATTAAAAACTGCATCTACTTATGCCATTGCACTAAAAATTGTATATTACGTATTTATGTAACTTTTCCAACTACATACTAGGTTTCAAAAAATATATCCATTTTGTTTAAAAGCGAGGTACCTTTATTTTTTTATAATATCTCAAATTGTAATCAAAAAAAATTTATTAGAATTGAAAACTGCATCCAATTGTGCTGTATTATTAAAAATTGTAATAAATTGAAGTTGATTGGAAATAAATCCGAACAAGCTATGAAGTTCCTCAAGGCAGTGTACTAGGGCCGCTACTCTTTATTTTATATATAAATGATCTGCATTACTATCTCAAACATTCATTTATCAATCTTTTTGCTGATGATACATTAATTTCAGTCTCTGGTAAAAACTATAACAGCGTGGTTGAAGTCATGAATGAAGAGTAAAACATTCTTAACGGTTGGCTTATGACCAATAAACTGAAACTGAATGCTGAAAAAACCAAGTGTATGATACTGGGAAGCAAAATCAACTGCACTAGATTTAGCAAAGGGAATTTTTCAATAATGATTAACAATTCAGTAATTTCCTATGTCAGTGAGATAAAGTATCTCGGTATTATATTTGACCCACAACTAAATTTCAACAGGCATATAGACTTTTTATGTAAAAAAATAGGTAAAAAAGTTGGATACTTTTACAGAATTTGTAGAAACTTGTCCTTATGGTGTAGGAAAATAGTATACAACACAATAATATTTCCACATTTTAACTACTGCATGTCAATATTACTCTCCTGCTCATCAGAACAAATTCATCGTTTGCAGCTACTACAGAATAAAGCAATGCGGATTGTACTGCGGTGTAGCAGGTCAACTGTAATAAACTATATGCTACTAAAACTTAAATTTTTAAATGTTAATCAGTTGATTCTGGAATCCGCTTTATTGCTCATTTTTAAAATTATAAATAAAAATGCTCCTTCTTACCTGCAAGATTATCTTATTAAAAGGTCAGATATGCTTGATTACAATTTAAGATTTAATGATCAATTCTATATACAAGTCTTCAATACAAGTTGTATGGAAAAAACACTGTACATTCGAGGGCTTAAAATATATAACGAGCTTCCACTTACAGTTAAGACATCACATAATGTAAAAAGTTTTAAATCTAATCTAAGAAAAATGTATTTTAATTTATAGGTTATTATTGTTTATTCTGTTGATTGTCATATTTACTGAAGTATGTATGTACAGATTGTTATGTAGTAGTTTTTTAAGCTAAATAAAGTTCTATTCTAAAAAAATGTCAGTTAATCAACTTCAAGGTGGACATTCTCAGTTGATTTCTATATACAATGTGTCTTCATAAGTAACGGAAAACTTTCTTATGAATATTATTTAGAGAAAAAGTTATTCCTCATAAAAATGCTGTATCAATTAAAACTGTATAACGATTTATTATAGGATTCCGGGGATGGAAGACTATTAAATGATTGTCAGTATAATTAACAGACCTAAAGAATGAACTGCATCAATTAAGCCATTACATCACTAAAAATGGTTCAACTTGGCACAGACTTCAGAAAAACATTTAATTGTTACAGTAAAAAATTATTTCATGCTTTTTAGTTGAGTTACTTTTTTGAAGTCGATTTTTGTTTTGTTAAAAATTATTTACTTTTTTGAAGTCGTTTTTTAAATGTATTTATCTTAATTTTTAGTAACATAATGTTCGATTTTGCCAAAAATAAGGTATTCTGTGTAGAACTGATTTCCACATACAAGTCCAGTCCCCATTTTGTATGAAATTTTACTATATCGTTCGAACTATGGGACTTCTTGATACCTATATATCTTTGTGTTTTGTCTTTTGAAAATAATTTTGCAATCCTGAATCGCAATATACAACCCACATTATAGATATTCAAAATCCTTTGATGTTACAAAATAACATTAAATTCTACTTTCGTTGTTCCCAATCTAATATTGTTTCATAATTTACTTATGACTGTTAAACTATGTGACATAGAACCTTGAACTTGTAGGTTAGATAACTTCTTTTAAAATAAGTAAAATTTGATATACTATTACAGTAAATAAGATTAGAAATTAATCTGAATTATGCGACATCAATATGGAATACAATGAAGAGCTTGAATTAAATATTTTGAATAAATATAAAATTTTAATCAACGAAATTTATGCTTAACACTAATTATATTATACTCTCTTCGAGGTGTCGGCCTTTACATCTCGCGTTTTCATACTAATTATATTGTTGATATTTTTCAAACCTATCAATAATTTATTTAAAAAATATATAAAATTAGCATTTCGTTTCACACCTGTCTTAATACATTGTTTCGTAAAAAAATAGTAACTGTATGATTTATCTTCTTATACGAGGGCTGCCTTTTATATTTCGGGATTGGACAACCCTAATGTTTGCAAATCTGACAACTGACAGCTCTATCGTAAAGTTTGACATTTTTGAGGTTATACGTACTCAGAACGTTTTGACATACGAGCGCTATATGTTGTTTACAGTAATTTAAAGGATTCATCTAGGCCAAAAAATGGAATTAAATCGTGAACATTTTCGTGCGATTATCTTTTATAACTTTCGACGTGGATTAAGTCAGCAAGAGTACCACTGTTTATCGATGGTATGGTGAATTCAATCGAGGTCGTAGTTCACTCCAAGGCGAATTTCGTGAAGATAGTCCAAAAACTGTTGTTGTTCCGGAAATCATTGATTCTGTGCGCGAACTGATATTGCAAGATCGTCATGTGACCTATCGTGAGATTGAGTCAACCTTACACATTAGTGGGACCAGCATACATTCAATATTGCATAAACATTTGAATGTCAAAAAAATTTGTTCGCGTTGGATCTCACACAATTTGTCAATCGTTCGACCAATCGACACGAGAAAAGCTCAAAAAATACGATCGCGGTGCTTCAAAACACGTTTATGACATAGTGACAGGTAATGAATCGTAAATTTACGCGTATGAGCCCGAAAGTAAACAGCAGTCGACTGTATGGGTGTTTCAAGATGAGCCGAATCCAACAAAAGTTGTTCTCGCACGAAGCACTTTCAAGCAAATGATCGCCTGTTTTTTCGGAAAAACTGGACATGTCACAACCGTATCACGAGAACAACACAGAACAGTCAATTCTGAGTGGTACACAACCATTTGTTTGCCATTTGTCTTCCAAGAAATGAGGAAAACCAACCGCCGAAGACGGATCACTCTTCACCACGACAATGCGAGCTCTCACACATCGGCTCAAACAATTGCATTTTTGACCACTCAAAACATCGATTTGATGAGTCATCCGCCGTATAGTCCTGACACCAAATGACTTCTTTTTATTCCCTTACGTAAAAAACAAACTGAGAGGTCAACGTTTTTCGACACCTGAAGAAGCTGTTGCTGCATTCAGAATGCATGTTTTGGAGATACCTCAATCAGAGTGGAAAAAGTGCTTCGACAATTGGTTCAAACGCATGCAAAAGTGTATAGATCTTCATGGGGAATATTTTGAAAAATAATAAAGCGATTTTCGATGATTAATATTTGTTTTTGTTCTCTAATCCCGAAATATAAAACGCAGCCCTCGTACGCTACAAAATTGTAGACAGTTGTTACAAAAATTGTATCTACTTCTTTTTTATTGTATATAAGGGACATAATTTTTTCCAACATGTACTATAAACACAACAAAATGGAACAGAAATTGGTCTTCCTTATCTCTGAAACCAACTTCTTGGGACGCGTATTGTTCTTAAATTATTTTCGATTCAACACTAGATTTATAAAGGGTTTTAATTTCAAAACTAGACATCCAAAATAACTTTTAAAATATATTTAAAAGGAGAATATAAAAAAATGTTAAGTTTAAATACAATCATGTGTTACCTCTTTTTAAAGGTCTTTTTTTGGCCAGTCTTTAGACACATCATTTTTTAAAATCAGATTATTTTTTATAGAGTAATGACCCAGAAACCGTAAATTTTTGAAAATAATTGCCAATTTAAATGTCATTGACAACGAAGTCAGTATCGACTTTGCAACGTTTGGTATTTTCTTTCAATATACAGCTTTTTATTTCGATTGTCGTGTTATTTCCCAAGAAAGAATTTATTTCTTTACGGTGTCTAGGCCAATAAATACTCTGTAAATAATAATAATTTAAAAAAATTATACGTCAAAAGATTGGCAAAAAAATACCTTTAAAAAGGGGTTTCATATGATACCCTTTAAAATGTGGGTGGCTAGTTTTGAAAGGAAAGTCCTGTATATAAATAGCATATACTAAGACAGTTGCTGTATAATGTCACAATAACTTTGTAGTTTTGTTAATAGCAGATAATCACAAATACTTATTTTAAATTAATTATTTTTTCTGGCTTACAGGTAACGGTCGATGTTAAATGGGAACTTCAGACTTCAGATGAGAAGAAAATTGTGTGTGCTTTAATACCAGCAAAAATTAAATAAATTCTACTTTCTCTACTCGATTGTATTAAAGTGACTTAATATATTGATACCACAACAATTTAATGAAAATTTTATTAAACTGTGTCCCCCTTATTTTAAAAAATTTGGTCAAGTGCGACTTCTTTAGGATTGCATATAATCTAAATAAACCGTAATAAATATGCATAGGGTTTTTTGTTTGCTCTTTCAAAATTGTTGACTAAGTAGGTATGTGTTTTAAAATCATAAAAAGTACTACTATTACTCACATGACAGATTTCACCGGTTGAGCTATTAAGAAAGTATTTCTGATTACACAGGTTAACATTTGAACTAAGCGGGAACACGGCTTATAAGGTACTAGGGGTTTTTTGGGTCGCTGATTATGATGAGAGGGTCGGCTGACCTTGATCACGTCAGGGTCAAGGGCATTTGAAGGTCAAAACGAGAGAGTTCTACCAAAAAATCTGAAAAAATTCTTGCTTATGTTTTTGAGGTCTCTGAGTCCGAATCCGAAACTTGTTTGACCTTGCGCTTTATCTCAGAGGTCATTGAAGGTCATTTGAGTGTAATTTGAAGGCCAAATCGAGAGACTACTTCTAAAACATCTGAAAAAATGCATGCTTATGTTTTTGAGGTTCCTGAGTTTCATAGTTTGTTTTAGCTTATCTAAGCCAGTTAAAGCAAGGTTATGATCTCAGCTAGTTAAGGTAAGGCCACTTAACCCTCGCCTTGGACACTTTTTGTAAGGACTTTGACTTGTCGTATTGCACTCTACAATGGGCAAGTGTTCCATTAACCTAGAGCTACGGTCGCATGATGACGACGCCTACGGCCCCGCTTTCCCTGACCAGCCGCCGATTCTGGGTTTCTGAAGCATTGTCTCGATTTTTTTTTCTGTGAAGTTGACACGACGGCAGAAAGCCGCTACCCAGGGACTTCGCCGGATAGTGAAACAACTCCGTTGCCCACCGTCACCGTGTGGAGGTGTTCTGGGTGCAAATACACATTTTTTTCAGATTTTTTTGTAGTACCCTATGCGACATATTGACATTATTGAAATTGGATTTGTTCAAGTTCTAATGTAAACTGAATAGTTTGTTCTTTGTAGTTTATGTCTTTTTTTTGCTTGTGCACGTATTAATTAACCGCCAAATCCATACAAGCTACGTCCTTGTCTGTTCAATGCATAAACAACATCCATAGCTGTGACTCACAGCTCTAGTTTCCTCGTATATCAATCCTGATATACGTTTAACACCACCACGTCTTGCTAAACGTCTTATGGCTGGTTTTGTTATACCTTGGATATTATCACGCAGCACTTTACGATGACGTTTTGCGCCTCCTTTTTCTAAACCCTTGCCACCTTTGACTGTTCCAGTCATTTTGAAATAATACAAACGTACAATTCGACGGTAGTAGAGAAACTGACTGAATTACTAATTCATGTAAGTCTTCAAGATTATGCTGCCCAATAACGAATATGTCATCAGTATGGCGCCACCAAACCCAAGGTTTACTCTATTTTAAGAAAATTGTTTCTTCCTCAAGTTTTTCCATAAAAATGTTGCTTAAAGTAGGAGACAGACAGGAACCCATTGTCATGCCAAAATCTTGTTGGTAAAAGTCATCAACGTGGATTAAGTCAGCAAGAGTGCATGGATGAACATAATTTAATTTTTGGCGATGAAACTCCATCAAGGACCACTGTTTATCGATGGTATGGTGAATTCAATCGAGGTCGTAGTTCACTCCAAGATGATTTTCGTGAAGGTCGTCCAAAACCAGTTGTTGTTCCGGAAATTATGGATGCTGTGCGCGAACTGATATTGCAAGATCGTCATGTGACCTAACGTGAGATTGAGTCAACCTTACAAATTAGTGGGACCAGCATACATTCAATATTGCATAAATATTTGAATCTCAAAAAATTTTGTTCGCGTTGGATCCCACACAATTTGTCAATCGTTCAAAAAAAGGCTTGTGTCGATTGGTCCAAAGAAATGCTCAAAAAATAAGATCGCGGTGCTTCAAAACACGTTTATGACATAGTGACAGGTGATGAATCGTGGATTTACGCGTATGAGCCCGAAAGTAAACAGCAGTCGACTGTATGGATGTTTCAAGATGAGCCGAATCAAACACTGCCAAGCAAATGATTGCCTGTTTTTTCGGAAAAACTGGACATGTCGCAACCGTACCACTAGAACAACGCAGAACAGTCAATTCTGAGTGGTACACAACCATTTGTTTGCCAGTTGTCTTCCAAGAAATGAGGAAAACCAACCCCCGAAGACGGATCACTCTTCACCACGACAACGCGAGATTTGATGAGTCATCCGCCGTATAGTCCTGACTTGTCACCAAATAAACCAAACTGAGAGGTCAACGTTTTTCGACATCTGAAGAAGCGGTTGCTGCGTTTAGAATGCATGTTTTGGAGATACCTCAATCAGAGTGGAAAAAGTGCACCGACAATTGGTTTAAACGCATGCAAAAGTGTATAGATCTTCATGGGGAATATTTTGAAAAACAATAAAGCGATTTTCGATGATTAATATGTTTTTGTTCTCTAATCCCGAAATATAAAAGGCAGCCCTCGTATTGCATATTTTTGATAATTTTTCTAAGAAATGTGCGTTGTTTTTAAGAGTTAGATTACATTAGAGCGGTGAAATAATTTTTAAAATAAACTAAGAGAGTTCACTGCATGGGTCATTAAAAAAAATCAACTTTAAGATAACTCAAACTTTATTCCTTAAGATCTGAAGAAATTTCACAAGAACACATTTTCCAACAAGGAAAAGAAATACAAAAGTATAAAAATAGTATTTTCCTCGCTAAATATATATGTTTCTACAGGCACTATATATTTACATTTAAATAAACTAATGTTTTAAGATGAATGGTAAGAAGTTCAATGAAAGAATATATATATATATATATATATATATATATATATATATATATATATATATACAGGGTATTTTGTAGAAGGTTTTCAGAACATGGACGGCAGATAGGTGTGTTCATGTGCTATATTATGTAGACCATATAACGTCTAGATATCTTACGGTTTTTGTTTTTTTATTATTATTTTTTTAATTCTTAGATTTTTACATTTAAATTGTTGTTACTTCTTTATTAGGACTACAAAAAAATAAAACTCGTTGTATGTGCTACATAATATAGCACATGAGCCCACTTATCTCTGCCTCCATGTTTGGCAAACCTTCTACAAAACACCCTTTATATATATATATATATATATATGTGTGGAACCAAGTAAATATCTCTGGAGATTTGGAAGGTGAATACTGCAGTAGATTGCCTATTTCTTTCCAAATTTTTTTACAATTTTGAACTTCCTGTTTTACCGGAAGTAATGTCGATTTTAAAATTTGCAATGAAACACCCTGTATAGTATTTTAGTGTCTGATGAAACATTTTATTGCGAATACAAAAATATCGGGTTTGATATTGTTTACTTCAATATCTACCGAGATATTAACAGAAAAGTAACTAAGGAAAGGAACAATTCAATGGTAGCTAAACTCTGTTCAGATTTAATTTACGCCCGATATAAACAAACTGCTCGGTAAGGATTTGTATTTCTATTGGCCAATTGGTGGCATTTTACCGTCACAGCCAACAGCACTGCTTGTTCCATAGTCGAATACACGTGCGTTTGTTTAAATCAGGCGCAAATTAAATCTGAATCAAGTTTAGTAGTCCATGAAATTCATTGCAGAAGTGATAGTAGTTGTCAAAATAACTTATTAGTTTTTTTTTATTTGAACGTAAAAAGATTGTATTGTTTTAATTTGATCGTAAAATGGTCGAAGTAAGTGAAAGAGAAAGAATAGAAATATTAATGATGATTGGGTATGGGGAGAGGAAAGGGACCCATCAAGAAGTTTGTGACCTTTTTAACATTGTTCATCCGAATACACAAATATCCTGTTCAGTAGTGACGAAAACTTTGCGAAGGAACGACACAAGTGGAACAGTTAGCAATTTACCAAAAAGTGGACGGTTAAAAAGTGCAAGTAATGAAGGTGTAGCTCAAAATGTTGCTATATCTTTGGAAGAAAATCCTCACTTATCCACTACCGACCTCGAAGTTCAGTAGGAAGGATATTAAAGCGAGAAAAATATCATCCATACAAAATTCGCCTCGTTCAAGAACTCTCCGAAGACGATTTCGACAGACGTTTGCAATTTTGTGAAACGATGATGGATATTTGTAACTGTGATAATAATTTTATAAGAAATGTTGTGTTTTCAGACGAGGCTACATTTTGTTTAAATGGTACGGCTAATCGACATAACTGCAGCTACTGGTCGCAAAGTAATCCTAATTGGGTACAAGAGGCTCATACACAACATCCCCAAAAATTGAACGTTTGGGCTGGCATTTATAACAACAGAATCGTGGGACCCTTCTTCCTACAAGAAACTTTAAACGGAGATAGGTATTTACAGCTCTTGGAGACACAAGTTATCCCGGCATTAGAGGTAAATGGACAATTACCAAATAATATCTGGTTTCAGCAGGATGGAGCACCACCGCATTACGCTCGCATTGTTCGAGATCATTTAGATAAGACATTTCATCACAGATGGATTGGAAGAAGGGTTACTTATGAATGGCCTCCACAAAGTCCCGACCTTAATCCACTAGACAATTTTCTGTGGGGTTACTTAAAGTCTAAGGTTTCTGTTGATAGACCAAATAATTTGCAAGAGTTAGCTGCAAGAATAACTCAAGACTTCCAGAGAAACACACCAGAATTAATAGCTAATGTTACTAGAGAATTTAAAAACCGACTTGCTTATTGTCAAGAAGTAAACGGTGCTCAGTTTGAACATCTAATTACTTTTCTGTTATTATCTCGGTAGGTATTGAAATAAACAATATCAAATCCGATATTTTTGTATTCGCATTAAAATGTTTCATCAGAAACTAAAATACTATACAGGGTGTTTCATTGCAAATTTTAAAATCGACATTACTTCCGGTAAAACAGGAAGTTCAAAATTGTAAAAAAACTAGGAAACAAATAGGCAATCTACTGCAGTATCCACCTTCCAAATTTAATTTTGATATCTCTAATAATTCCAGAGATATTTGCTTGGTTCCAGACATTTGCCTCTCTGTATATAGTACTCTTTCACTTAAACAATGACTAGTTCATTTCAAAGCAACAATTTGCATGATGTTCCAGTTAGCAGCTAACAATATTAAAACAAAGTTGTAGTCCTAAAAAACCAACATTGCTCTATAACAAAACTCAATTCAAATTTTCTTAACTGAAACACCTTGCTTGAAAATAATTCCATTAAATTCTACAAGCTTAGTTATATATCAATATAATTTAACTTTACATAAATGGCAGAATGTAAATATATAATTTATAGAATTAATTTAACCTTAGGATTATAGTATAATTTTTAAGAATCATACCAAGTTTTTGTTTCAGCTTAAATGATCATTCTGGCTGAACAGCAAGACATCTGGAATGAATTAATATACCCTTAATTATATTATAACTATTTATTAAATATTTATTTAAATAAAATTTTGTGTTATATATTTACGCTCATTCACTCAGACATAAGTTATAATAATTATTTATAACTGAACTTTATAATATAAATAATAAACAACATATGAAGTGACTTTACGCTTATATTGTACAAATGAAAAGGCGACTGTCAACATAAAAAATGGAGTCATTCGAAGTAATTAAAACTAGAAAATACAACACTAACAAGCTCTACATACAATTAACTAAACTATCGTAAGATTTATTTAAAATTCCAGGCGATCAACAAAAAAATGGAAGCTATGCAACAAACATTATTTTTATATAAAAGAACTATAATATAATTGTTATGCATTACAATTTTGAGTATAGGCTTTATGTTTCTACATACAAAAAAAATAAATAACTGAATAGGCAAATATAATTTATTTTATTCTATTTTGAACATACGACAGAATATTTTGACGGTACCTCAATTTACAATAAGAATTAAAATAAATTCCCCAAATTTACAATTTACTTACATAATAATAAACATATACGGACGGATCAAGTACAGACAAAGTAAAAAAAAAAACGTACTGTAGAATTGTTTAGCTACATCATATAGGCGATGATATAAAATATTGACAAACAGAATGTAGTATTGAGAAAAAAAAATCACGGGATGTTCAGTTGCCTGTATTAAAAATTTATTTCCATGAACAATTATTTAATATTGACATTTACCTACATTGCGTTTGAAGAATCAGGGTGTCCATTACAACGGTTCAAAGAAATTCCCTGACTTTCACTGATTATTTTTTCAAAGTTTCCCGAAGCATCCAAAGTTTAGAGTCTAAACCATCTATGATCATCACAAATTAGGCTTTTGTTTATCCAAATGAAAAATTTACGGCAGAGGACAATCTTTTAAATATAAGAGTGCTTCTGTTGTTCTAATTTGGTGACTATTATCAAATACTATTTATAAGGCAAAGGTACCTCGGGGGATGTAACGTCATAGTCATTAGGGGAGATAGAAATCGAGTAATTTCCGTTAAAGTAAATAGACAGGTAGGAGTTCTGTCATCAACAGAAAAGTGTTTGTACTTAATAAGAGACTACTACTATAGAAAACTTCTTTTAGTTTTCCTTTCCATGTTACCCATACGTGCTTTCCATATTGCCTTCGACGTAAGGGCAAGATGGAATTATTCATGCCTCTATTTAATGCCTGGATATTATTTTTTGATTTGAAATTTTTTAATATTCCTCGCTTATATTTGAAAATTAATAAGTTCTCTTTAAGAACGTATTAAATTAATAGATAATGAAAATGTATTTCACATTTTGTATTATCATAAAGTTAAGCCTTCCACTTTGCCCTGCCTTCCTTTATCTTTTCTTGGCTTTAACTGCCTATATTTACGGAGTTTTAATGACTTGTAGCACACGTGACTGTATTCCACCGATAATATCTGTTATTTTTTTACGTCTTCGATAGAAAAATATCGTTGCTTTCGAAAGATATGTAGGCAAACCACTACTAACAACCGCTAGCGGTGGTAGGGAGGGGATGCATTGTAAAGGGTGGGCCATCTAACTTTTTTTTTTAAACTAGCAGTCATTTTCAACACGGTAACATTTATGTCAGATTTGTTTTGACAGAAAATTAATTTGAAGTCTCCTGTGAACGAAAATGGTTGGATATACGCTTGAACAACGTTGGGAAATACTCAAAAATTATTTCCAAAGTGAGTGTGTTGTTGCCGAATGTGTGCGACAATGCCGTACTTCTATGGGCCGAAAAGAAGTGCCGTCCGCTCCGTATGTGAGACAATTTGTGAAAAAAGTCAACGTGCTCCTACTGTGCGTACACGGGGGAATATTGATGCTGTAGCACAAAGTGTGGCCGATACTCCGAGCACATCAACTCGCCATCGATTGCAAGAATTGCACATTTCGCGCACTTCTTTGAGGAGAATTTTGCATAAAGACCTCGGAATGACACCGTATAAAGTTCAATTGGTACAGGAGTTGAAGCCAACAGACCATCCAATGAGCTATCGCTTCGCACAATGGGCCAATGAGCACTTGAACGAAGACCCGGAATTTTACCGAAAAATCATCTTTTCGGACGAAGCTCATTTCCACCTCGGTGGATAAGTTAACAAGCAAAATTGCCGAATTTGGGGAACGGAAAATCCACATGTGGTCGTTGAGAAGCCAATGCACTCCCAAAGAGTGATTGTTGTGGTTTTGGTCTGGCGGCATCATCGGCCCATTTTTCTTTGAAAATGAGGAAGGAGCAGCTGTTACTGTGAATGGCTACCGCGCCATGTTGAACGATTTTTTTTTCACGGAAATTGATGGATTGGACATGGACGGCATCTGATTTCAACAGGATGGTGCCACTTGCCACACGCGCCCATCAATTGAGTTATGCAACACTCGATATGAAAATCGTTTAATTAGCTGTTTTGGAGATGTGACTTGGCCATCAAGAAGCTGCGATTTGACACCGCTGGACTATTATTTGTGGGGCGCTGTTAAAGACAAGCGTTATGCCGGTAATCCACAAACAATTGACGCGCTCAAAAACAATATTCGTGCTTGCATCGCCGAAATACAGCCGCATACAATTGAAAATGTATTGACAAATTGGACCGGCCGAATTAGCTACTGTGAGGCCAGCCGTGGAAGCCATTTGAATGAAATTGTTTTCCATAAATAACCGGAAGGATTGTACTTTCGAATAAAAAAAACAAATTGAAAAATATTCACTAGTTTTTTTATAGCATTTTCAAAAAAAAAAATTTAGATGGCCCACCCGTTATAATCATGACATAATTAATTAGAACTTTGCCAAGTAAAAGTAGCTTGTTGAAACCGTTTTAATAATATTGACGATCTAGCTGACATTTTATGTAAAAATTTGACTACCACTTCAACTGAAATTTCAATTTAATCCAGTAACCCATTCACATGGAAGAAAAAGGTCATAAGCTAATAGACGTCCAGTGTCGCAAAACACTGATACAGATGCGCTGTTAATTTTTGTATAAAAAAATTAGTACTGAACATGGTGCAGCATATGCTAAAATGCACGTAAAGCGATAAAATATCATATGTGAAGGACCCTTCAATTCTACATAAATTTCAAATTTATATTTCTTATATTTAAAACTACCAGAGGTATAAATCATCCGCGTTCTTAAGCGGGGGCAGTTGCCCCCTAACATTGTAGCAATAAATCACATTCAAATTATATTTACCCAGGAAAATTTTAATGTGGCCTTTTTTCCCTGCTTTCCTTCATGTATTTATTTGGAATGGCAGGAAATACTAAACAAGGTTGGACCTAACACTATTCTATTTTTCTCGCACACCCCTCCCCCCTCCAATTAAAATGTAGAATTTACGACCTTGAATACTACAATTTTTTTTTTCATGTTTTATTTCCACACTGTCAAATCACCTTATAGGTCGTTACTAGGCTTGGGTAGTTCGCGAACGACCTAGGTGAGAAGATCTCTCTCTTGGTGAACCACGCGAACTCGTTTGCCGATGATTCCGCTCTTAGTTCTTCATGTATATAGAAATTTATTTTTCAGACATCTACTTTATTATGGAGTGGCGCTATATTATTATCAACCAACTGATAAATTTTTGCTAGTGAACCACTAACTATTAGGTAGGAAATTCACTAGCTAGGAAATATAGAACCAACCCAGGCGTTAATATCACCCACCGTACACCAGATTTCTTATTAACGTATTTATACTAGAAATTTGAATTGCCTTACTTTCGGTTAATAAGGAATAGGCGTTATTCCGTCGTTTGGTGTCGTTAGTGGGCCAAAGGTTACGATTACGCGAGATTTAAATGACATTAGACGGAAAAATATTATTTATTATGACAAATGGACATGAAAGGAACTAATAGCGGAAATGAAAAAAGCCAACAGGAAAAAAGCTGAACTTGTTACGAGATGGTAAATATGTTTGTAAAGATATAATGTTGTAAGTCTAATCTACAACATTATCATAGGACGATAATTTAACCTTTGTAGAGCACATATCTGTAAAAACATCTGAAGCATTAAAGTCTTATGGATTTATATTGAGAAACTGTCGAGATTTTACTAATATTTCCGCATTGAAAACATTATATTTTGGGTACGTTCGTTCTAAAATTGAATATGCAAGTATAATTTGGCATCCATATTATGATATTCACAACAAACGTGTCGAAAAGGTCCAAAGAAAATTTCTGAAATATTTGGTTCTCAAAAGTGATGGATTATATCCAGAAAGGAATATACCTAATGATGAGTTATGTAAACGTTTTCAACTGCCTTCTTTGCAATTAAGGAGAAATTGTGCATCTGTTGTATTCTTGTTTAAATTAGTAAATAATATGGTAAACTGTTCGGAATTGTTAAATCAAATTAATTTTAATGTATCTACGTTTCACTCAAGGAAACACTTAGCGCTAAGACCAGCAAGAGCCAGAACAAACATTTTGTTGAAATCACCAGTTTATGTTATGTGCAATAATTTTAATAACGTATGCAATTATTGTGATATTTTTACATGTACCCTGAATCAAATAGTTAGTACCGCAATGTTGTATTTTTAAATTGTCATGTAAATGGGAGACTGTTGGACAATAAAGCATTTATTTAATAAAGCATTTATTTAATAGGATATTTGTTAATAACAATGCAGAACATACGAAAATTACGTATTTACCTTACCTGACTTTATCAATTATAAAAATTTCAATGCATCTCATGACATTCTCTTAGATGATGGTTTTGAAACAGTTTTTTTATCAAGCTGTTGAGGAAAAAATACACAATATCAATAATTATAATTTGAGTTGTTTTATGTAGAAATATTTTTTATTACTAAAAGTAATAAAAATATATTGTATTTCGTCAGTCAATAAGAAAAAAATAACGACAATCTTGCACCCATTTGTGAAGTGTTTACAATTTTTGTAGAAAGGTTGTAAAAACAATTATTCCCTTGGTCAAAACGTAACTATTAGTGTCCGACCGAAAGTTCGGTTTCGGTTTCGGTTTCGGCCGAGTTTCGGCCAAAAATCAAGTTTCGGCCACAGTTTCGGTTTCGGCCAAAATCGGCCGAAACTTTTGCCGAAACCGAAGAAACCGAAACTTAACAAGTTCAAGCACGTTCACGATCGCCTATGTTTTCCGCGGCAACGCTTTGACGGACGCTGTCGGCCCTGTTCGGGAATTATCGTGCGCCGTTCGTGTAGTTCTGTTCTGTAGCAACAAAACTTAGTCAGTGCGTGTGCGCCCGTCGCAAATATTCTTTAGAGGTTATGTTTTAGATGGAACTGATTACATGTAAGTTTTGTTTTGTTTCTGTACTTGAATGATTATTATAGTTAATTAAATATGCATATGTAGTATTTTATTTGTATGTAGTTTATGTAGTTTAAATAGATATATATTTAATAGAATTTACGTATAATGTAGTCTATTTTATGGTAGATTTACTGTTTTTGTAAGACAAAACTTTTATCTTGCTGTCCTGTCCAGTAACTGCGCCACTTTACTGGTACTTTGTTTTCTTTTCCTTTATTTTTTGGGTAGTCTGTAAGAAATTGCGTAAGCGATAAGGCCGCCTATTGTACTCTTAGTATATTATTGTCTTTTTTGTTTAAATTATTTGTACTTATGGTGCAATAAAGTATTTGTATTGTATTGTATTAAATATTGAGTCAGGAACTTAACTTTGTTTTGTTTTTATTAACAAATCAAGTCACATGTAAAAAAAAGAGATTGTAAATGAAAAATGTGAAGTGTATAATTTAATTTCATGTTAAATTAAATTACGTTGTTTAGGTAAACTTATTTCAAGATTTGTTTTTCATTCCGATGATCTATTGACCGATTGTTATTTTTATTTTCAGAGTAAAATGTCACAAAGAGAAAAAAATCCGATTTGGCAGTACTTTGACAAAAGTATCAGTGATACATCAAAAGCTGTTTGCAAGATATGTAGCAAGTCCTATTCGTTAGGAAGCCACGAACCAAAAAAACAAACATTACACGGACTGAAGCTGCATTTATCAAAATTTCATGACCAGGAGTACAGGCAAGTACAAAAACGTTCATCAGAATTAAACGATTTCAAAAGTGAAGCAAAATTGAAGCGTACAGACTTGAGCGTATCATTGAAACAATCAAGCTCAGATCAGTCGACTCTTGTTCAGACAACCATTCCAAATTTGACTTCTAAACCTAAAGTGGTACTGTGGCCTGATGATCATGAAATTACAAAAAGAATTGATAAAACTATAATGGATTTGATAATCGTGGACATGCTGCCTTATACTTTGGTGGAAGGTGAAGCATTCCGCCGACTTAATTTATCTGATCCTCAAGGAGTTCGCAAATATCGATTGAAATCTGAAAAATACTTTAGAACGTCACTAATGCCCAAAACATACGAAAGAATTAGATCAAAAGTACAGGATTTAATGGCACAGAGTAAGTGGGTGAGTGCTACTACAGACATTTGGACCAACGCATGTAAAACATGTTCACTTCTCAGCTTCACAGCTCATTTCATCATAAATGATAAACGTCTTAAAGTGATTTTAGGTGCATGTGTGCTAGAACAAGACCATACCAGTCAGTATATCGAACAAAATTTTACAAATATGGTAAACGAATGGGGTTTGCAAGGCAAGATTTTTCTAGTCCTACGTGACAATGCCGCTAATATGGTTCGCGCGATGCGTGATCAATATGAATCTATAGGATGTGTCGCACATACGCTCCAGCTTGTTATAAAACAAGCGCTATTTTCAGAAGACGAAATAAAAGACCTCCTAAAGAAATGTAGAAAAATCGTCGGCCATTTCCATCACAGTGAGCCAGCGACCAGGAAATTGACGGAATGTCAAAAACAATGCGGATTGCCAGAGCATGCCTTGGTGCAAGACATTGATGTGAGGTGGAACAGCACGTATTTGATGCTGCAAAGACTTATGGACCAAAAAAATGCAGTAAACTTATACTGTGTTGAACATGGTAAGATTGATTCTCTTCAATCCACTGAATGGGCTATTGTAAAAAACCTCACATCTATATTGACATTTTTTTATGAAGCCACCCTTGAGTTATCATTTGATAATGCATGCATTTCAATTGTCATACCTTTGATATCGTTATTAAACCGGAAATTGCAAGTTCGCTGTGAAAATGACAATGAAATGATAACCAACATGAAAAATTCACTATACGAGTCCATGAACACCAGATTTTCATCATTGAAAAAACTCCCTTCGTTGATGGTGGCTACATTATTGGACCCAAGGTTCAAGTCTAAATACCTCAATTCTAATGAAGTAGACATTGCTGTAACAGAGCTAATATCTTTCTTGACTGAGTCTGAAGTCAGCATGCAATCATCCCGCAGCACTGATAATGATAACGCCAATGTTTCTTTTGCTTCAACTACATGCGTCTCGCAATCTCACCACATACAGCAAGAAAAAGAGAGTCTTTGGGATGTGCACGATAATACGACTAGTCAAACAGAGACCACAGAATCTGGAGAAGACATAAAACACTTTCTGAAAGAAAAGATTCAGTCTTACTTGTCGGAGCCATTATTACAACGCAATGCAGACATATACAGTTATTGGAACAGCACTCCATATCCAACATTGAGAAGCGCTGTTTTAAAATATCTTTCAGCTCCACCTACCAGTGTCCCGAGTGAGCAACTGTTCAGTGCTGCTGGCCAAATATACTCGGATCGTCGCAATAATTTGCGTGGCGAAAATGTAGACAAACTGCTTTTCTTGGCGTACAATATAAGACTTTTCAATTATGAATATTAATAATATATAAGATATATATATATATTATATTTAGGGTTACTTTCTTGGTCTATATATTATATAGAAGTTTTATTTTATTTGATTTTATAACTGTTTTCTATTTAAATGTTTAAACTTCAGTTTAATAGTGAGTTACTTAGTTCGAAATGTAAGTATAACTGTCCTACTAATTGTGATCTGGGTATCTTTGTTAATTCTAAATATGTGATTTTTGATTATCTATGTTGAGACTGGAACTAGGCTAGATAGTAATTATTATTTTTATATAAGAGGTACCTAAAAGAGACTGATTATTCTATTAAGTACAAATACAATCCAAAGTATTACAGGGAAAGATCTCAAAATACCAATACTTAGTATTTAATGAAACAGTAACAATTATTGATTTGATTTAGTTAGATGACTGATTTGACAGAAAACTTAATTTGAAAAATTATTAAAAATGTTATTAATATGTTTTTATTTTATATTCAATAAATGATTACAACAATCTTAATATACTGTGTTTCCATTTCATGCCCTAATTAAGGCAAAATAATAGGTAAAATGCACCAAATTTCAGTATTTTAATAAATTATATACTTGACCACGTGAGTTTCGGTTTCGGTTTCGGCCGAAACTGAAGCCACGGCCGAACATTCGGTTTCGGTTTCGGCCGGAAAATCAGTTTCGGTCGGACACTAGTAACTATTAACGAGAAACTGACATGGTAACTGTTATTTCAGGCAACACATTACGTCAAAACAGGCTAAATACGGAACTAAGATTTATGCGTAAAGTAGATCCTTGCCATTTTTATATTTCTAATGTAGAGATATACGCAGGTAACCAGACGGAAGGAGAATACACTATTAGCAACAAAGTTGCGGATGTAGTAAAACGACTTGTAAGCTCTATTCATAAAATTGGGCACAACGTGCAACATAACAGCCGACAACTGGTTTACAGACGTCGAACTTATGTCATATTTAAAACAAACAAAAAATGTGCTTTGTAGGCACCATAAAGAAAATTAACTGAATTTGTAGCTACCAAAAACAGACAACAGATGAGTACTTTGTTTGCCTTTTCAAAAGGATGCAACATTAGTGTATATAAATATAAAAAATAAGAAAATCACCCTTATTTCAAGTTTGCATAATTTTGACGCTATTGATCAAAGTACTGGAAATAATCGTAAGCCCCAAATTATTACATTCTACAACGAAACGAAACGGGGGGTAAATATTGTAGATAATATGTCTGTTAACTATAATGTTGCATATGATAATTTTCTTTTCTATGTTAAATGTAGCAGGAATAAATTCCTAAATAATTATAATCATAAGTGGACAAGTAGTCAACCACCATGTCAAGAAAATGCCAATCCAAAAAGGAAGTGGTGCATGCCCTGTGTCGAAGAAAAGAGAAGATGAGTAACAAATTACTCTTAGCCAGTTTGTGAAAAACGACTCCGTCTTCAGCATGCGGTTTTCATGTATCAAAGATATTTGCTAAACAGAGACAATGTAGAGGAAAATAATTTTCAGAATGAAAAAAATATTTTAATGTAAGTTTCATTAATTCTAATTTTAGTTTGTGCTATGGAATACTATTATTGGGATCACATTTAGTTTTCAAAACATAATACGAGGGCTGCCTTTTATATTTCGGGATTGGACAACCCTAGTGTTGCAATCTGACAACTGACAGCTCTATCGTAAAGTTTGACATTTTTGAGGTTATACGTACTCAGAACGTTTTGACATACGAGCGCTATGTGTTGTTAACAGTAACTTAAAGGATTCATCTCGGCCAAAAAATGGAATTAAATCGTCAACATTTTCGTGCGATTATTTTTTACAACTTTCGACGTGGATTAAGTCAGCAAGAGTGCATGGATGAACTTAATTTAATTTTTGGCAATGAAACTACATCAAGGACCACTGTTTATCGATGGTATGGTGAATTCAATCGAGGTCGTAGTTCACTCCAAGAGGAATTTCGTGAAGGTCGTCCAAAAACAGTTGTTGTTCCGGAAACCATTGATGCTGTGCGCGAACTGATATTGCAAGATCGTCATGTGACCTATCGTGAGATTGAGTCAACCTTACACATTAGTGGGACCAGCATACATTCAATATTGCATAAACATTTGAATGTCAAAAAAATTTGTTCGCGTTGGATCCCACACAATTTGTCAATCGTTCAAAAAAAGGCTCGTGTAGATTGTTCGAAAGAAAAGCTCAAAAATACGATTGCGGTGCTTCAAAACACGTTTATGACATAGAGACAGGTGATGAATCGTGGATTTATGCGTATGAGCCCGAAAGTAAACAGCAGTCGACTGTGTGGGTGTTTCAAAATGAGCCGAATCCAACAAAAGTTGTTCTCACACGAAGCACTTCCAAGCAAATGATCGCCTGTTTTTTCCGAAAAACTGGACATGTCGCAACCGTACCACTAGAACAACGCAGAACAGTCAATTCTGAGTGGTACACAACCATTTGTTTCCCAGTTGTCTTCCAAGAAATGAGGAAAACCAACCTCCGAAGACGGATCACACGTCACCACGACAATGCGAGCTCTCACACATCGGCTCAAACAACTGCATTTTTGACCACTCAAAACATAGATTTGATGAGTCATCCGCCGTATAGTCCTGACTTGTCACCTAATGACTTCTTTTTATTCCCGTACGTAAAAAACAAACTGAGAGGTCAAGGTTTTTCGACACCTGAAGAAGCAGTTGCTGCGTTCAGAATGCATGTTTTGGAGATACCTCAATCAGAGTGGAAAAAGTGCTTCGACAATTGGTTCAAACGCATGCAAAAGTGTATAGATCTTAATGGGGAATATCTTGAAAAACAATAAAGCGATTTTCGATGATTAATATTTGTTTTTGTTCTCTAATCCCGAAATATAAAAGGCAGCCCTCGTACTGAATATAACTTCAAAACACTATATAACCACATGAACATGTTAAACTGTGATACCCACAGTTGGTAATGAAATAGAACTAAAAATAATCATCAAGAACATGAAGATAATGTACAATTAACTAGTAGACATTGAGGATGTCATAATAAATAATGTGACACTGGGACATTTAATACACATATAACATGGAGTACTACCAGAAATTAACAGAAAGGTCATACTTGAATGAATGACATTCCTCAAGAAACTCCCTAATTTAGATTTATTTGCAAAATACAAGAGAATAGTATTTATGAAGAGTTGGATCAAAACAACAATGGACTTAAAATGACAAATACCTCAATCGTCTTAAGATTTATTATTGTCTTAATATCAACAAGTAAATGGATCAACACAGAAATGAAGTAGACCTAAAAATAATCATCAAGAAGATAATGGACAATGAACCAGTAGACATTTAGGAAAAAAAAGGAGATAGGTAGATACAATCTGGGAGATATACTGAGTAATAAGTCAGTGAGGAGGCAATTGGAGAGATATTACGCGTTCACATTTTATTTATTTTCTTTATTAATGATGCCATTAGTATTTTCAAGATGGCCCAGTGTTAGGAAGAAATTCAAACCCAACCAGGCGCATCAGCCGTCAGGGAGCGCTAGATTAGATAGACCAGATGGAGCGACAGGTGGACAAGGCGACGCTCTATGACATAAAGAAATGTCATATGTTAAGAAAAGCATGAGAGGGAGTTAGTGTATAATTGTAAAAATGGCGGTGTAGATACTTGTGTTGAATTGAATAAATCAATTAAAGCTTACCCCGCTTATCGACGTAATATTTATTTTAAGTATACAGTATACTAGATATATTACATTATATAATATAGGCACATGCTTTTATCCTTAAAATGAAGAATTTTGAGAAATACGTAAGGAATGGGGGGGTGGGTAGATTTTACAGTTTCATATATGGTTGTGGGTAGGGGGTCAGAAAACCAAAATTCATCTTAAGTACTGAGTTGTTGTTGGTATAGATACGTTGATGACATTTTAGTATGTTTTACAGGAACTAATAGACAATTGAGCACCTTTTTAGAATACATTAATAATATACACCTAAATATTGAATTTACGACTGAAATAGAAACAAATAATGAAATTAATTATTTAGACTTGACAATTACCAGAATAAATAACAAACATACATTTGCAATTTATCACAAGTCATAGTCATTCATAGTAGTTCTTATCATCCTTACCAACAAAAAATGTCTGCATTTTATAGTATGATCCATAGATTAATCAATGTACCTTTGACGCCGTTAAATTTCGAAAAAGAATTAAACATCATTAAACAGATATCAGTAAACAACGGTTTTGATCCCCATCTCATCGATAACTTAGTAAAAAAGAAAATGTTCCATAAGGCTCTAAATTTAATTTATCCTATTGATAAAAGATCTTACGATTTTTTCAAAACTTTAACTTACCTGGGCGAAACAAGTAATAAAGTTAAATCATTTTTAGAAAAACAAGACATTAATATCAGTTATAAAACTTCAAATAATTTATCCAGATATATTAAGAATAATAAATCAAGAGTAGATAGTAATTGTAAATCCGGGGTATACAAACTCAACTGCGGCAATTGTGACAAGCTATATATCGGTAGGACATTTAGAAATTTTAATACTCGTATTAGAGAGCACAAAAGAAGTTATTCCACACAAGACAATAAATCTAATTATGCACGTCATTTAGTAGAGGATAATCACAACTTTAACGATACTGTAAATATATTACATTTGGAAAATAACCCCAGTAAAATTAATCTATTAGAATTCCTAGAAATTAACAGGTATAAATATTCAGGTAGACTATTAAATAACCAGTTAGATCTTAATCCATCCCCACTTTTAAATCTTTTTAATGGCTCTGTATAATTAGTTTAGTTAAGTAATATGTATATATAATGGTGTAGTTAGAATAATAGTTTTAGCAAGAATGGAAAACCACAGGAACCCACTACTACGAGAGGCCACAAACTACGACGAAAGCAAGAAACACAGGACGAAGAGACCCAGGATGGCGCTACTGCAGACAGAAGAGGAAGTAACAGGTAACTTGAATATCTTAGGCAATGAAATATCTTAGTGAATAAAATATCTTAAGGAATAGCGTAGGGAAAATATTGTAACAGCGTAGGGAAAAGTATATGAAACATGGAAAACAAATTAGGGAAATAGGTATAAAAATATGGACTAGGAGTAAGAAATTTGTAAAAATTTAACTCTGACAATAAAGACATGAAACTGAAAAACTGAAAAAATAGTTTTAGTATTTTGTGAACCTTGATAAAGCCATTGTATGCTGAAAGACGTGTCGTTTATAAAATAAAGTGTAAATCTCGAAATATAATTTTCATTTTTGTGTTTCTCATCTTAAGTAGTTTATAGATATTTCCTATGCACAAAATGTCAGGAGATCAAGATCAAACATTACGAAGGAAATGATACAGACCTATTTTAAAAATTTGAGTAAAACACTTGAAAATATTTATTTCTTCATCGAACTTATGAACTGAGATGAAAGCGATCTCACTGAGGATCCCAGTAAAATAAATGTTATGTGTAACCGAGGCTCAAAGAGAGTACAAAGAATAGTTCTACCTCCATATATAATTTACAAGTCTATACATTTTTATCCAACCTGGAATGGTCCTGTTGGTGTTGTATATAACCGTATCAAATCAGGATAGTTCGATTCTGTCACCTTTAATGATTGGTTTGATAAGATTCGCTTGTATTAAGAAGCTTTCAGGAAAAAAGATCTTAATTGGAGGTCATTTGATACTTCTGTACACTTTGGGAATAACACCACATAAACTTGAAAGTCTGTATATTTCAAAAGTCCAAACGTTTCAAGGTCTAAATCAGACCCCGTTTTTTTAACAGAATTCCAAGGTCAAATTACTAGAAGAGAATGTATCTTTTAAAATAATCAATTGTAGTCAACATTCTGATTTTCACAAAAGGCACTAAATTTGAAAAAAGTTGCTATGAATATGGTAAGCTATCTTTCAATTTAGAAAGAAGAAATTACTCGAATGTTCCAGTGTGTGTATGTGTGTGTGTGTGTATGTGCATCGAAATTCAAGCAGCAAACACTGTGCGTAGGTAAAACATAGGGGGTAAAATTACTGTTTTACACGTGGGTTCAACAAACCTTACAAATAAATGTGATATATGGGATGACTGAAATATAAAGTGGAATAAAATTAAATTTATATAGGGTATTTGAAGACGCGAGATGTAAGACCGATATCTAGGATTTTCGAGAGAATTAGCACACAGAGGTTCCGAATCTGGAGCCGTTCCGTGTAATTGCTGTTCTCCCTTAACTCCTAGGACAGAATGTCACGATAAAATTTTCAGGTTACTTCACCTGTCAGAGATTGAATACTCTCTTCGAGGTGTCATTCCTTGGTACGCAAGACAATATATAATATATATTGTTTCTGGTTAGGGAACCTTCATCAGTTGCGCTTCCCACAATTGAATGTCCTCTTGAACACTTCTTTATGTATTTGATACATTTCGTTAAATTTGAAGACGCGACATTCAATTGTGAGAAGCGCAACTGGTGAAGGTTCCCTGACCAGAAACAATATGTATTATATATAATATGGGTAATTCTCATGAAATCCTGAAACTCCTGTCCTAGCAGTTTTTAGAATAATCCTAACCGACTTAGGAAGTTTTTTTTTTCAAAAGAACATCATCAAGGCTAAAAATATTGGTAATAACTTTGGGATTGTAGGGACATTTGTAAGGAATAATAAATATATAATACTCTGAAAATCATTCCCTCACTATGTTCCAAACTCCAGATTAGAACATTGTCTAAACTTTTGAGAAGTTCCCAAAAAATTTGTTTGTAACTATGACTTGTCTATTGTAAATACAACAAATTTTTACAATTTCTCTGAATTTAGGATCATAAGTCATTAATAACTTTTCTAATGTTAACTCAATATTTGTCCCATGAAAAATAATCATTTCCTCACAGCATTACCAACAGTCGATAAGTAGGTATATTTTTAAAGACTTTGGCAACACTCTCATTAGTTTTTGAGAGTTGGTAGTATGGTAACTTGATTGGAATAGCGAATTAACTTAAAGTTTGTTGGAGTAATCGTTGGAAGAAGATTTCATTTTAATATTTCAAAGATTACATTGTATGCAATCATTCCCTCACAGTGAAAAATAAAAAAGGTAATTATAGTATTTCAATTTCGATGACGTAGTAAAGTATGTTTTTAGAGGTAGAAAACGTAGCGAAAAGCTAGCTGGTAATGAAAGGTTATGTTGCGAGATTTTTTAGGTTACGATTTGTTTTGTCATTCCCTCATTTTGAGTAAAAGTGAGGGAATGATAAGTTATGACGTAATGCCTTTCAGACTAGATTGAGTCGGTTTTCATACATCTTTACTTATAGAAACTTTCTAATTACCAATTTGCCTTACTTCAGAGCCATATACAATGGCAAAAAGTAAAAAGTTGTCTGTTGCTGAAGCGAAATTGAGAAAAAAAGAATACGATAAAAAGTGTCGAGAGAAAATGAAGTCTGATCCAGCAGTTAGAAAAACTTCGTGAGAAAGAAAGAGCTAAATACCTGAAGAAAAAACAGAAAGGCCAGGTTAAATCTATAGCTACAATGAGTTCCAAAGAAAAAAAATAAAAAGAAAAAATTGAAAATAAAATAGTCAAAACTATAGAGACGAAAAAGCTAAAATACGTGAGAATTTGACAGAACCTGTTCATCGACACAATACTCAGCGTCAAAGTATGGTAGCTATTCAGAGAAGGAAGAAACTAAGAAAGCGTCGAGCAATACAATATGCTGAAATTGTCAAATTAGAAAAAAAAAACTAAAAGAAGAAACTCGAAAAAAAGAGAAATTTCGGAAGAGATGTCAGCGGCAAACTCATTGATTCTGGGGACCACGATATTTTTCACTTCTAGTAAGATAAATAGTACAAATTTATGAGCAAATGGAGATAAATTAATTAAAATATTTTTCATTAATTTATTGATAGGTAATTTCGAGATTTCATGAGAATTACCCATATATAATATATATTGTCTTGCGTACAAAGGAATGACACCTCGAAGAGAGTATTATATAGGGTAGTTGAAATAAGAGTGGAGTAAAACTATAGTTGTACAGAGTGGATCAAAAAACATTAAATAAACATATGCACTAAGGATATTTGATCTATATGATGGAGGGTTCAAAAAATGTTAGAAGCAGTTGCATATACAAGAGGGTTAATAAATGTTATGTAGTGTGGAACATAAGTAGTTGCTTATACTGGACATATGAAGCGAAGTTAAATTTTAGGTATACAGGGTGATTTAAAAAATAGAAAAATAGAAACAGTCAATAAGCTGGAGATGAATTTATATTGGGTGACCAATATACAGAAACATACAGGGTGGTTGCAATACAGGGTGAATTAGTTGTCCAAATAATAAAACAAATTAAAAAGTTAAAAAATAAAATTGTACCTTAAAAGAATATAAGTCAGAAAATAGTGATTGATGTGCACATGGTTTCTAAACGGTTTTTATTTTACGCCAGTTAAAGTGGGTTATATTATTATAATATTAAATAACTTTTTGAACTTGAAGATAAATTATTAATGTTTTATAAACAGGCAGCTATGTGTCAGGATATATTCACATAGTTTTCGTTCTAGAGTTAAGAATAAGTCATTACAAAAATATACTTACAGGTCCTACGCACAGGTTTCATTACCTCTGTAGGATTTGCAATGAATATTGTGTTTGTTGTAAATTTTGAACTGGAATAAAGAATACGGGCCATAAAATTAATCTAGATTATTATATTATAAAAATACGGGCCCTGAAATTAATCCAGATTAATATATTATAAAATTAGGGGCTATGAAATTAATCCAGATTATTATGTTAATTATAAATACTATTTGGAATTTGTAACCCTATAAATGTTATGGATGAGTGACTTTATTCTGCTTAAATTGTTAAATCCCTAAATTTAGAGAACCACAGTAGTATTAATTTATTAGGTTATAATATGCAGTTTTCAGGAATATACTTTCTCTAAAAAACATACAAATATGTTTATTTCACAAAATGGGGAGTTCTGTTTTCAGATATCCATATACAAACACTGCAAGAATGTACTGCAAAAAAATACAAAGTACTTAGGTCACTGCCTATATTAAGAATTCGATATTAGTGAACAGTTAGGGAGTGGGCTGCATATATTTACAAACTGAGAAGAGTTTTTAAAAATTTTGCCATAATTAAAATTAATAAACTGTTAGCCAATTGGCTATATAAGGAATTGCTCAAACTTTACTCAACTGTTTTGTTATGGCCTGCAATATTCCACAAAATGTAAGTTGTGGAACAATTACAGTGCATTGTTTGTTTTACCGGACCGGGTTTAGGTTTTTCGATATTTATTGTCATTGAGATTTTTAACATTTTTATACACATTTTTTTAACATTTTTATATACATTTTTTTCTCTGTTAACTACATTTGAAAATGTTAATCCAGTCTTGGAATTAAAATGTTTCCATAACAAATATGTAAACACAATATGTAATATGATATTTACAGATAAACGAAAACAACTCATTTCATATAGAGGCTTAAACCTTTCAGTGTAATTATTTATGCCATAAAATTCCGAAATTTATTAATGCTTACATTTTTAAGGTGAGGGTAATTATACAAAAGTTATTTTGTACTTGTCTCAATAAGTGAGGTTATGTTTTATAACTTGTACTACTTTGTACTTTAATCGGGCAATAGCCCGTTGATAAATCAATAAATATACGATAAAAGGATCTTCTAAACAGATGAAAATCTAGTGGATACAAGTACCACCGCTGGTGCGGTAATATGTGACATCTTCTCCTAGTACCGTTCCAGTGAATAATTATTCATATATGAGAAGAATATGAAATATATTGTAGGATCTAGAGCGGCAAAATTATTTTTTGTTAAATATAATTTGCCGCTATTATTTTTTGAATATTAATTGAATAAAAATATATTTTTTAAGAACGAAGTTATTATCTGTTTTTTTTTTATAGTAGCATTACGAACCACCAGCTAAGATTTATACCTGTGGTACGCTACAGTCAATAATCTGGAAACGCTTAATAGAAATTCAAGATGTGAATTGTCTTTTAACAGCACGTCCTCGAATGCCTACTGTTCTAATATATAAGGAACAATTTACATTGCAGTCAGTCGGTGAGACGATTGTGTATTTTAGACATTAATTTTAATGAAGGAAGTAAAAATGTAGTTTTAAATCGTTTATTCAGTTAAAGAACCCAGCTTTCGCTTCGGATTCGCTTCTGCTAAACTTTACTTTTGACATTTGTTTCTATTATAAGAATACAATGGCGACATCACCATAGAGAAGGTGGCAATGGAAGCCACAAAAATATACGATTTGTATCGACTATAAGGCTGCATTTAACTGTAACGCTAAAAAAGCAGCGTTAGCGTTAAGAGTCATAGAGTAAAGATTGAAGTAGATACTTATATTGTATTTCGACCAATGGACCATAATATTATGTCCTTATGGTTGGAACTACACGATGTTATTGGGCCAGCTAATCTGTGGCCCGCAATAGTTCGGGACAAATTTTGGTGTTCCCGATCGGGCTATCGTGATAGAGCGTTTATTGCCGCCTTTGGATTTTTGAAGGGGGCTGATCCCTTTTTTATACTGAGTACTGAAGAGAGTGTAACCAGTACTGTACTGAAGGGAGTGTAAACAGTACTGTACTGAAAAATTGCATGCAATTATATCTTATTCATGTTTTTATAGAAGGTTAGTTGATTTAAACAACGTACCATATCAAATTCAAAATCTACACCCACGCCGATATTTAAATTACGACTGTCTAATTGCTCGTATTTGCCGATAACGTTAGCGCCGGGTCTAGAACAACGAACAACTATACGGTGTGTCCACGATAAGGTTATATTTTCACTCGCTTCTCATCACTTACCATCTTCCGGTAAATACTTGTAAAGGTTTTTTTATCACTCTTGAAATAATTCAAGTGTATGAAGGTATTCGTAGAGATTTTGTCGAATCTAAGATTCTGTGGTTATACGAGGGCTGCCTTTTATATTTCGGGTTTGGACAACCCTAGTGTTGCAATCTGACAACTGGCAGCTCTATCGTAAAGTTTGACATTTTTGAAGTTATACGTACTCCGAACGTTTTCACATACGAGCGCTATGTGTTGTTTACAGTAACTTAAAGGATTCATCTCGGTCAAAAAATGGAATTAAATCGTACATTTTCGTGCGATTATTTTTTACAACTTTCGACGTGGATTAAGTCAGCAAGAGTGCATGGATGAACTTAATTTAATTTTTGGCGATGAAACTCCATCAAGGACCACTGTTTATCGATGGTTTGGTGAATTCAATCGAGGTCGTAGTTCACACCAAGACGTGAAGGTCAATCGTTCAAAAAAAGGCTTGTGTGATTGATTGGTCGAAAGAAAAGCTCAAAAAATACGATCGCGGTGCTTCAAAACACGTTTATGACATAGTGACAGGTGATGAATCGTGGATTTACGCGTATGAGCCCGAAAGTAAACAGCAGTCGACTGTATGGGTGTTTCAAGATGAGCCGAATCCACCAATAGTTGATCGCACTCGAAGCACTTTCAAGCAAATGATCGCCTGTTTTTTCGGAAAAACTGGACATGTCGCAACCGTACCACTAGAACAACGCAGAACAGTCAATTCTGAGTGGTACACAACCATTTGTTTGCCAGTTGTCTTCCAAGAAATGAGTAAAACCAACCGCCGAAGACGGATCACTCTTCACCACGACAATGCGAGCTCTCACACATCGGCTCAAACAACTGCATTTTTGACCACTCAAAACATCGATTTGATGAGTCATCCGCCATATAGTCCTGACTTGTCACCAAATGACTTCTTTTTATTCCCGTACGTAAAAAACAAACTGAGAGGTCCAAATTTTTCGACACCTGAAGAAGCGGTTGCTGCGTTCAGAATGCATGTTTTGGAGATTCCTCAATCAGAGTGGAAAAAGTGCTTCGACAATTGGTTCAAACGCATGCAAAAGTGTATAGATCTTCATGGGGAATATTTTGAAAAACAATAAAGCGATTTTTGATGATTAATATTTGTTTTTGTTCTCTAATCCCGAAATATAAAAGGCAGCCCTCGTATATTGTGTTGCTATTGAGAAAAGCAATTGGTCTAAAAGAGTAAGTAGTCATTTAAATGTATTTTTAGAATTTTCTGATTGTGAATATGTTGCAGATTTACGTCAGTTCAATGAGTCTGGTTTTGAGGGCATCTCAAAACGGTATTATTTATAATTGTAAATTATCTTAATTACATTTTACTAAGCGTATATATGAGTTCAATTTGTTATTGATTGGTGGAATAAACGATAACGTCAAAAACACAAAGAGAAGCAACTTTATTTGAGGATGTAGGTCTGGGGTGGGTAAAACTTCCCTTATTGAACGTATAATTGATAAAGCATGTATGAATAGGATATTTTATCCTCGTGTTTTTCTCGAAAAAAACCTGCCTTTCCGTGTTCAAGCGATACCAAAAATGCATTGCTGAAGGTGGTATGCAGTTTGAACACAAGATGTAACTGATAAAACTTTATTTTTTATTTTTATTGTAGTTTGACAATAAAATTCATTTTTGCAACCTATCAATGTTTATTATTATTTATATGCCAATCGGTTAACTGAGTTTTGTCGCACCATGTATTTTGCTTAGTAGTCAGTTGCAATTAATAATTCGCTGTCTATTAAAAAGCGCATTTAAGTGCATTTTAAATACCATTCGGGCTGGTGTAAACGGAAAAAAATATTATGTTTATATATCACAGCTCCTATTATTAATAATTTCAGGTCAAACAGCTCCCCACAAAGTAATAATTGTTAGGAGCACGAAAGTTATGTAGCGCTTGACAACCTAAGATACTTTATCAATAGTGAAATTTGACCAGGTATTAGTAACTTAAGGGCAGATCAGGATCATTTGCCCCAAAGGATATCTGAAAGCTAGGTATACAAGCATAGAAAGAAATACCATGAAGTATATTTGTGGATATCTACTGAAAAAAATAATAAAAGCTTCAACTAATTGCCAAATCTGTATCCGCAATTACAGATACAGAATTTATACAATCAAGAGCGTATAATAGGTCAACTTTGAATTATCCCTCTGATATTTTTTTTTAATAAAATTTCTAGGTATTTCAGTAATTTGTTTCATATCATACCACGGACATATAATTATAGAAGAATTTCCGTAGTATTCACAGAAAAAGATAAATCTCTAGTATCATTTAACTGATTAAATTTTTTTAAGTGCCGACAAATCAATGCAATGGTTTCAAAAAAGATGAGAAATTCCAAACATTTCAATAATATAGGGATATAACACAAATCAATCCCTTTAGAATACATCCACTTAAAAAGTTTCAACTCAGAAAAAAATAATTATTACTAATATTTTAATCTGGTGTTTTCCCTTAATATTTTCTTTCCATGCTGTTTATTTTTGATATTCCAACAGTACTTCAACTCTTTTTTACTCATTTCATATTTTATTTACTACTACTTTATTGTTATACTTTCTCTTTCGTGATATAATGAATTTTTGGCTAATTTATATTTTCTTTCCAAATCACTATTCAATTCAATGATACTGGTTAACAATGATACATATTACCAACTATAGTCGCGTAATTATTTGACCAGTATTAAATATAGTGATTTAAATTATTTGAGCAGTATGGCTGGTATAAATTTTTGCACATGTTTTTATAATATGCAGATTGTTTACTCGTTTTCTGAAACTCGGAAAAGATCTTGAGCCGACTTTACTGCAGAATACAGTTGATAATTATCAATTTAAATTTTATTATTTAGGGTATTTCTTTAACCCAACAATACATAAGTTAAGTATGTTCTACGAGTATGTTACATTCTAAGTTTTATAATTTGACTTTTCATATAAAACCTGATTAGATTTAGTTTATATACTGTACTCTTTAAGAAAATAAATTAAAAGTACATTTTATGTTGTTTAAATTGTTGTGAACTCTTGTAGTATATTCTTATATGTGTATGATATTGTATTGTGTATGATATTTGCATCTAGTATTTCTAAAAATGAAAATAGATAGAAATGTTAAATAGAAATCTTTTATGATATTTATATCAACAATGAAGTCAAAACGAATATAAAATTGAGCAGAACAAATCAATAATCAACATATATTGGTTATCCCCGAAAAAGAAGCTATGGCAAAATCCTGTCAAACCAAGGCCGGCATTCTCATCAAGAAGCCCAGCATTACAACGATTCCCGAAAACTGCAGTATCACAAATAACAATATATCTTTAATTTTGGGAGGTTATCCCAGATTTTTAATTAACAAAAAAAATGTAGTCGTCTTATTGATACAAAATCCAGTATTTATTCATACAATTGCTAGTTTTGTACAACTTTAATGCCACATTATTAAATCGTTGAAAACTTTCATAATCCTTAAATTATTCTAAGCTAACTACAAAAGTAGCAAAGATAAACTAGCAACGGGAGTACCACAAGGCACTATATTAGGACCATTACTGTTTCTCCTATACATAAATGACCTGCTGTGTAGCTTACCCAATAATTCCATATTATCTTATGCGGATGATACCGTAATAATAAGCAGCCGTAATTCTTGGAGCGAGACCAAACTCATTACGGAGTACATAAAAATAATCAGTAAATGGCTCCGCAGTAACCAGTTATCATTGAACCTGAATAAAACAGTTTATATAACCATACATAGATAGCATACCAAAAAAATTAGAAATAAACATAGATGGCCAAGAATTGAAAAGAGTAGACACATGCAAGTACTTGGGTGTATATTTCGACAGACACCTTAAATGGGAAAGACACATAGAGCATGTAGTTAGCAAATCTAAATATTTAATCTTCATATTCAAAAAACTCTGAATTTATGCATGCAAAAACATTACTAAGGATTTACTATGCACTATTTCATAGCATTGCAACTATGGGATACTAGCTTGCGGAAGAGCGTACAATAAAGTGATTGATGTACTAATCAATATACAAAACAGGTTATTACAAAGAGCCAAAATAGATAAGCTAACAGTAGATCAAATTCCTTTAAGCCTAAAACAATGTTTTATATTAGAATCCCTCAAGTTAAAAGAGAAATATTTTCACTCGAATAGTATAACAAGAAATAAACCACTGTTACTTCCAAAAATAACTAAAACAGAATTCTAAATATCAAGCCATTAAATATTTCAATAAACTAGACAACAATCTTAAAGCTATGAATTGTAGAAAACAAATGATAAAAAAAAGCGAAAACTGTGGGATTCAAATACAACGCCTAGATAGTACAAGTCCATATATTATAAGAAATAGGTAGAAATTAATTCGAACACTATAGATATAAATGTAGAATATTTGTATAGCGGTATATGTGAGTATGATGTATGTATGAGTATAGAACGTAAAACAGTATATGTGTATTTTGGATGTGCGTATGTATAAGTAAATGTTCTTACTGATATAACGTCACTTAAATATTGTAATTAGCAAGTAGGATCATTGGGCCATGTTCGCCTCAGTACGAGAATATCATTTGTCTAATGTCACCTTTTGGCGCTCATTAGAAATAAATCTTTTAGCATGTAATTCAATTTGGTATTAGTTTTTAATTATTTTTTGTATTCTCCTGGCTCCTGTGCACAGAGAGTTCATCTCTCTCTTACAGGATACATTACATTGTATTATTGCTTAGGTGATTTTCTATGGATTGTGTATGAGCTAAATAAATAACCTTTAAGGCTATTTTCTTTAATAGTAGCACTAGTAGTTTTCTTAGACAAATAATAATAATAATTTTATTAGCAAAACTCAGCTTAATATTTTTCAAATAGAAAAATGTGAAACATTTCTAAAACAAGTTTATAATCTTGAAGACTATTAAAGGTGTTAATTTGTGTTACATAATCTCGCAATGAGCCAGTGTTGAAGAAAATTTGTTAATACCAGTAAATGCATGTTAAATTGACAGAAAAAGTTCTATTGCAGTAAAATCATCCAACCATCATTATTCATTAAACTGATGATAGAAGAGTTTTGATGGTCAATACCCAAATTCCATTGTGTATTATATATCAAATCCTCACATAACTGCTTCACAACAACTTGTGGATACGGAAGCTCAGTTAGGCGCAGTGTACAGATGGCGAGAGTTCACTTATGATAGACATTGGCCTAACAGACTACCCTGGGGTGTATACGACTCTTCTTTGGTACCGAACTGTACCCTAGGGAGTACTGTCAGTTCCAGTGCGACACTATTAATTTGAGACAAATAGTAGCAGATTATATAATTAGGGAAAGACCTGACATGGTATTAATTTATGGGGAAAGCACATGTAAAAGTAAGAATCATTTTGTTCTACTGTGCTCTATCATCATTACATATACAGTAAGTACATGAGTAGTTATTTGTTTAACATAAATATATTTCCAGATATATACCAGTAAAGTCAGTACTACAGAAAAATATTTGGGCATCCGAGTTGTTCTAGATCTGTGCAAAGATATAAGTGGTGAATATTACAAAGCATATTTTGATAAATTTTTTACAGCTCTTCCTTTGATGAATGATCTATTGAATAAAAAAATACATGCATGTGGAACCATCCCTAAAGTTCGCAAAGGTTTACCGAACAATTTGCTCTCTGATAAAGTTAAAAAAGAGGAGATTACGATTGGAGAATGCATAGTAGAGGATTACTTTTCATGAAATGGATGGACAAGAAAGGTATATATTTTCGTGGTAATTTTCACAACCCAGATGAAACAACAGTTGTCAGTAGAAGGGAAAAGGATGGAACGAAGAATGATGTAACCTGTACAATACTCGTAAGGGATTATAACAATCATATAGAGTATGTCGACAAATCCGATATGCTGAAAACCCTTTACAAAGTAAATAGAAAAACCAAACGCTGGTGACTCAGTATATTTTTTGACATCCGGGTTGTGAACTCATTCATTCTATTCTCTATGCGAAGTGAAAAAAAATCGCTAAAATTGAAAGAATTTCGAACTGCTATCTCAAGAGGTATTATAGGATTGCAGAAACGATGAAAACGACGACGGAAAAGCGAAGATATGGCTGCTTCAAGTACGTTTCGAAGGCGCAGCTCATATGCCGAAATATGGTACTTCCTTGCGTTGTGCTGTATGCAGCACAACAGCTGAACCGTACAAAATATAAAGTAGATCTCAGTTTGAGTGACAAAAAAAATGGTATTGTAAAATATAACAAAAAATAATTGAATAAATTTGATTTACACAAACTCCCACTGGTTACTAGGTGAAAAAATCAATATTTTTCAAAATGAAAAGATTTTCCATTAAAAATAAGGTTTCTAATCTAATTATTTATCCATTTTTACGTTGTATTCGGATAATCATAAAAATTGGCAAAAAATGTAATTTTGGTAGTCAAAGGCTTAACGACACTCGGTATTAATACATATGCCGTCTAACTTGAAGAAATTACCGTATCCGTAATATTACGCCAACTTCATATTTTTGCCGGTTCTATTTCACAATGTAAAGGGCGTTCCAACATATCATCGTAGTGGAAGTTCAGAAGAAAATATTGCAGCTGTTACTGCTAGTGTTGTTGAACGTGGGAACACATCGTGTGAATATCTTTTCGCTGACTTCAGCTTTTATTAAGTTATAAATACAAGCGAAGCGATCCCACGGTTATCATTATAATACTTTATTTATCCAGTTAGTGTTTACATTCAATTCAATACATTATATTATTTTTGAAGTTTAAAGTGTTAATTTTTGAATTTTGTGTTTTAAATAAAATATATATTTTTAAAAAAGTCTTAAGTAAAATCAAAGATATAAAATTGGCGCAGTCAGTAGGATTGTTCAACACAGTTAGAAAACGTGCATACTAAAAGACGGTGGAGATTTCCAAATCATCGTGGACAAGACCTACCTGTTTGAGACAACAACTATAGCAACGAAGACCAGGAACACGCAACGATCCAGCTAACCAGTCGACGCTTCCGCAGAACAAGTCCTATGCCTGGGGTACTACTAACTTCTCACCCCCAAAAAACTAGATATCCCAGAACTCAAGCCCTTAAAGCTAGACGACCTGGATATGGACGAACTCTCCATAGCGAGCCATAAGTTAGATCAATACTCCAGGGACTTAGACGACCTTATCAACCAGCCATTTGTAAACAGAAACATATCCTGGTTCACATACGCTACGATAACAATAATCATAATCATCGTTGTTGCATATATTTCAGTTAAAATCGTAAAACACGTCAAGAAGCCACCAAGGGATGGAAACTCCACTTCAGACAACCTAAGAACCTTCCCAAAACCGCTGTCCAGACTCGTGCCAAAATTGAGGCGTGTAATTCAAGATGGATCCCACATGGACAGCCCAATTTGATTTGAAAGTTGATTTTGTAACATAAACTTTTCTTTATAAAGGGGAGCTGTTAGGTGTTAATTGTACACACGTGTATGATGTAACGGTATCATATTACGCTGACAGCTTCCTGGTACTTCGATGTTAACGTGGGAACGCATCGTGTGAATATCTTTCGCTGACTTCAGCTTTTATTAAATTAGAAATACAAGCGAAGCGATCCCACGGTCGTCATTATAATACTTTATTTTGTCCAGTTAGTTTTTATATTCAATTTACATTATATTATTTTTCATGTTTAAAGTGTTAATTTTTGAATTTTGTGATTTAAATAAAATATATTTTTTTAACAAGTCTTAAGTGAAATCAAAGATATAAAATCTTTGTTGGATATACAGGATCTGTAAATCAAGCACGAGTATTTGAATCTTCAGAAAATATGTAATTCGTTTATAATTGGTGACAGTGTCTATTCTTTGCTTACACAATTTATTTACTCCTTTAAAGATGTTGGGCAATTAATGAGAAGTCAGCGGAATTATAATAAATTGTCACAATTTCGGAATTTGGTTGACTACTGTTTTAGTTTACTTAGGACAAAAGTTGTAGCAACTCTACCCCACAAGCTTGAAAACAACCAAAAAAGAAACTTCTACCAGCACAAGAGCAACAAGACTGTTTGCGGTGTACTTGATAAAAAATATTACAATGTCTGAATTAAAACAATTTCTTGCAATTTGTGCAAAATAAATGTCCCTCAGTTAGAAAACTGTTTTCCATTGATCCACTCTACTATTCCCCTATTTTTCATCAGGTAGAAGATTTAAAAAACTACTAAGATGTTTCAGTTGTTGCCATGGACAGGAGGACGATCCTACAGATAAACTGAAAAAGGTCAGACATTTACCGAACAAATTATTATCAAATTATAGGAATACTTATTACCCGACCGATCAATTGTCCTTAGACGAATCGTTACTTTTGTTAGAGGTCGGCTCAGCTTCAGGCAATACATAAAACGTAAAAGTGCCAAGTACGGTATTCACTATGCACTTTCTATGGGTATATCCTCAATATGAAGATTTATACAGAAAAAACGGAAATAGCATACCTAAACTTCAACAATTAGTCTTTTCTTTATTAGAGCCCTATTTGGATAAGGGATATCACTATTTATGGACAACTTTTATAATAGTGCTCATTTATCAAAAGAGTTAATGAAGAGAAAAAACATTCTATGGGAATACCGCGATTCAACAGACCAGGGACTCCAAAATAGATTAAATCATTGAAATGAACCGGAAGAAGTTGCTCGCTATAATGAATGCATAATTCTTAGCAAAAATGTATGACAATACATATGACAATGTGGCAGAAATCAGGTGAGGTCTGGGGCTTTACATGGCGTCTTAATACGGAAGACAAACCGGAGCCTAGTGACGAACAGTTTCTCCTACTAAAATTGTATTTTCCTGAGAATATTACGGATCATGAAAATCCTGACCAACAATTTATTCTTCCTCGATGATCCAACATCAATGTTCAAAATATACAGTGCTCGAATCGAATATTCTTCATCTTCTTCCCATAAATGTCATTAACTCATTTAGAACGTACAATCCCGCTCTTAGCAACTCGTCCCGGACATCAAAAGAATTCTAACCAACAATTTTAATCTAAACTAAAATAAGTTGACATCAAAACAAATCAATGCCACATACAAAGCGAGAATCTTTTCCAATGCGAAAAACCCAATAATCATATCGCAATAACAAAAATGCTACAGAATAAAAGAAAGGTACGTGTTTACTTTTGAACATAATTTTATCCTATCCGTTGGTGTTAATATTTGAAATCAATACTCGTGTTTTAGTTACAAGAAAACAATTGTTGTAAATAAACGACTCATCTAACGGCCAGTTTAGGGTATTTCATCTGAGGTGTAGACAGTGTGCAAAGAACAAAAAAAGAAAATAATCAAAATATCTATGTAAAACTTGTTCAAATAAACCTGTTCTATGTATGACAGCTTGTTTTGATCTTCCAGATTATGGAATATATGGTTCATTAAATTTTTGCAACATGATTGATTGCAAATAATGCAGTTCGATGGGTTTACACAAGTGTTAACAAGTAAAAATGATTAATATTGCCTTTTTCATAGATGACAGACTCTTGCTTACTCAAGATCAATCAACTGCAGAAGAAATCCTCTTATCTATAAAAAAGGAGTTTGAAGTAACTGAATCCAGAATTGGAACCTATGGAAATATGACAGAAGCTAGATGGATCCATTCTATTTGCTAATGATAAAAGAATTATTCATAAACATCAATCTGTTAATGATAAAAGAATTATTAATAATATCAATACGCAAAATGTAAACTCTATTACTATACCAGCTGATCTAAGTAACGCGTGTTTTTTTAAAGGTATAGAACTTTAAGTTGGCAACACTCTTTTAACCGGACGCCATCTTGTCAGCTGTCAAGTGATTTATGTTTAGTTTGGTTTGGCATTTCATCATGAATAGACTGACGCCTGAACAACGCTTCCAAATTATGCAAATTTATTTTGAAATCACGGTTCTGTTCGAAATACGTATCGCGCACTACGTCCATTTTACGGTCAACATAATAGTCCATCAGAGCAATTAATTCGATTAACTGTGCAACGTTTTCGCACTCTAAAAATGATAATACGCATCCACAGAGATGTCGTACAGTGCGTACAGAAGAATCCATTGCTGCTGTAGAGCGTAGCGTAGAGGAAAACCCGAATCAGTCTATCCGTCATCGTGCACAGGAATTGGATATGTGTCCATCCACTTTATGGAAAATTTTGCGGAAAGATCTTGGTTTGCGTGCTTACAAAATTCAACTCGTGCAAGAATTGAAGCCATACGATCACCTAGCAAGGCGTACATTCGGTGAATGGAACTAAAACAAGATTGCCGTTGATCCCGATTTTCATAAGCGAATTTTGTTTAGCGAACAAGCTTACTTTTGGTTGAATGGATACGCCAATAAACAAAAATGCCGTATTTGGGTGCTGATAATCCTCAATTTCATGTTGAGACACCGTTACATCCAGTAAAACTGACTGTTTGGTGTGCTTTATGGGCTGGTGAAATAATTGGTCCGTACTCCTTTAAAAACGATGCTGGCCTGAACGTTACAGTCAATGATGATCGCTATAGAGCCATGATTACTAACTTTTTCGTTCATCAATTGAACAATCATGATGTACGCGAGCTGTGGTTGCAACAAGACGGGGCAACATGTCACACAGCTCGTGTCACAATTGATTTATTGAAAGAAACGTTTGGTAACTGCAAAGTTTCACGTTTTGGCCTCCAAGATCGTGCGATTTAACGCCGCTTAACTAATTTCTGTGGGGATACGTGAAGTCGCTAGTCAACACCGATAAGCCCGAAACGATTGACCACTTGGAGGACAACATTCGCCGCGTTATTGCCGATATACGGCCACAAATATTGGAAAAAGTCATCGAAAATTGGACCTCCAGATTAGACTACGTCCGAGCCAGCAGTGGCGGTCATATGCCAGAAGTCATATTCAAATTATGATGCCAGAAGATTATCTTTTGAATAAAGTAATTTCATGTCCTTGTTTTATTCCACTTCAAAGTTCTATACCTCTAAAAAACACCCGTTACAAATGAGGTAATCAATTAAAATGTTCATTTGTTCGTGGTTTTCTATATATGTTTAGGATATTTGTCGACATGGACCACGTTAGGTCAAGTGATGAGGAACTAGAAGAACGCCTAGAAATTGTAAAGCTTCCAAAACAAGATGTTACTTTGAATAACTTGTGCCACAATTTAATGATACTAGTTCTGAATCACGCATACGCTCTTGAGTAGAACTGAATTGGTATCGAATTGGTTCAAAATTGTGTTCCGCAAATAAAACTAATATCTGTCGAAGATATATTCAATCGCTGTTTGAATTTTTACACGCCTGTACGATTTGCACAGAGACATATCCCTCCTTGTGTAGGCAAAACCCGTTTATACATCGGGGATACTATCAGTGCGGTTCGTGTTAATCATAACCTGTGGTCTTAACTGTGGTTAATTACTGATTAACGATGCTATGCCATGGAGTTTTTAACAGGGTTTATTGAGCTTTAGAAATGTCACCCCTGATTATGGACATAGGAAAAAAGTATTTCAGTAAATTAAATAATAATAAATTTCCCGTATTTTAAAAACAACATCCTCAAAATTTCTCAAAAATTAAAACTCTTTCAAGCATAATTTATTGCATTTCACTTTTATCTTAGGACAAAGGAAATGAATTAGAACCAGTGAGTAAATACATCTGGAGGGAGCCTTAGCACTAAAAGATGCGAAAAGTAGGCGTGATATTAGTTCGTCCAATGGGCTTTTGGCGCCGAACGACCTTCATCCAAATTTATATGACAGATTTTCCATAGTTGCCAGGTTGCAATTATTTCATGAGTTCTTAAAATTTATCCAAACTGGAAGCTCATTATCTATGTTTCCTTTCATTTTAAATTTTCATTCATGCAATGTTATTAATAAACCATGAAATATTAATCATTTAGAATTATACAGCAATTCACTTGTACCATTTTAAGGTAAAAGAATATATTCCCTCGCAAGATTACTTAGATTTAGTTATTCAATACTACACAATTTTATAATTTAGACAATATAATACATAATGTTTAACAATTATATGTTTAGTCGAATGTTGTAAATTAATACTATTTAAAAACATTTAAAATTACCAAATTATAAACTAAAACAAAGCGGGTTAAGTAAGTAAGTAGCGTTGGTAAAATCTTGAAATTTCTCATTTAATAGCATTTCGTTTTCGCAACATTCAAGTTTGAATATTCAACTAATATTTTCACACACAATTCAGGACAAAACAGTAATTATGAATAACCTTCAAATTTCACAGGTTACATCATATCCACTTTAGGGATTTGGAAATCTAGAGAGAAGAAGAATAACATCTAAAAATATGTCATTTGTTAACCGTGAACTTTAAATATTAAAAACAAAATAGATAACCAACAAACCTGTGATAACTCAAATCTTTAGTATCCTCACTATTATCCGCTGACTGACAATTTTTTATACAGCACCTTTGAGCTATTCTGAACAAAAAATTTAAACAAAAAAATGTATAGAATAAGTTATACGAACGTTCGTAAAGAAAAGTAGATGAATAGTAAATTCAAAAATTGTTAAATATTCCATATCCGTCTATCCTATCTATATGTCTATCCCAGTAATGGTTTCATCATGAATATATTTTTTTTGATCTGGCAACGGTGTATTTCACTCGGATTATTGATCGACTAATTCGACCGCAAGACAAAGAAAATCACGTGATGATCTGAAAGAGCCCAACCCAATTACAGTTCTATGTAGTTATTTGATAACCAATGAGACCCACTGTGGCCAGAACAAAGGAATTGAAGTGCTAATTTTGTCCGCATTTTAATACATGGGATTGTATACTGAGGCTCCCTCCATATATAGTTACTCACTGACCCCGACCATGAATGACTTAGTAGTTCAATACAGAGCCCATTGGATTCCCGACCAAGTGCAAGTTATGAAATCTATGCACCAGAGCCCGATACTAGATTCCCGACCAAGTACTAGGTATAGATCACATGGGAACAAGTTGTTAACACCACATACAAGTTGTGCCACAAAGAAACTCAGAGCTAAAACAGTTGACAGGCAGATAAAGTTCTTATTCTTGTTACAGAACGGCTAAGTCATAATAATGACCGATTCACCATTTTTGGAAATAACATTGCAGCGAAATTGAGAACAAATCCAAGAAAAACCAAAGCAACAAAAATTGTATCGCTACTCGCTGTACGCGGCGACGGGAGGGGAAATTGACCTTGAACGAAAGTTGGCAGACCGCCCATGCAATGCGGTTTCAGTGGCTATGGAGCGTTGGAGCGTACAACATCGTGTGTTCGTTGTCGAGCAGTTTTTTAGAAACAATGATTCTGTAGTCACAGTGCAAAGTCTTTTCCGTCAATATTTTAGAGTTGGACGTCGAGGTGCAGTGCCTGATCGAAATACCGTATTCCGATGGGTTGCAGCTTTTAGAAGTAGTGGTTCTGTGATGAAAAAGAAACCACCTGGTCTTCCCCGTTCAGATCGTACTCCGGCAAATGTAGACCGAGTCAGAACGGCAGTTGTTACCAGCCCTAAACGATCGACTAGACGACATGCTGTAGCGCTGGGTATGTCATGTCGTTCGCTTCACCGCATCTTACATGATGACCTCAAGTGCCATCCGTATAAAATAATGATCGTCCAGCAGCTTAAAGAAGGGGATTTTGTACAGCGCAGCGAGTTTTGTCGCATAATGGATGAAATGTTTACGGAAGATCCCGATGCTACAGCCTTCATGAGTGATGAAGCACATTTTCATCTTGACGTTTACGTCAATGTTCAAAACTGTCGGCATTGGACATCGGAGAACCTAAAAGAATTACACCAAAGACCTCTGCACAGTTTAAAGGTAACAGTGTGGTGCTGCATTTCAAAGTTGGGGATTGTTGGACCATATTTTTTTTGAAGAAGGAAATGCAGTTACTGTTACATCAGCTCGCTACGTTGAAATGTTAAACAACTTCCTTCGGCCAGAACTTGAAAGGCGTCAAGTGAACATGAGAGACATTTGGTTTCAGCAGGATGGTGCCACAGCTCACACGGCGAGAGCATCCATGGAAGTGGTTCGACAAATGTTCCCAGGACATGTGATTTCGAGATTTGGTGATGTTCACTGGTCCCCTCGCTCACCCGACCTGTCGATATGTGACTTCTTTTTGTGGGGATATTTGAAATCAAAAGTGTACCTCAATAAGCCTCGCACACTTGATGACCTTAAGAATTCCATTCGTCAGGAAATTGAAGCCGTGCCGAATGAAATGTTGGAGAGAGCCGTCCGTAATTTTCAGAAGAGGATCCAAATTTCTATCCAGCAAGAAGGACGTCATCTCAAAGACATTATTATATGGTATGTAATTTCAAAAACTGCATTAAAAAACCTATCATTTAATACTTGTTTTTATTACTTTCAACCCATTGTGTCCCAGTAATACAATATTGAAAAACATGCGTTTCCTCTGTACAACCCTGTACATATCTATTACAGAATCCTCCTCCCCCGCAACATGTGGCACAAAATTCATTTCAAACACAAGACATTTAGCCAATAACAGAGGTGACTACTATTCAGTCACTTCCGATTTGTTTATCTAACAATAGTGCGCTGGAATTTCTACAACTAACAATATCATAATTTAAGACAACTTTAAATGTATTTTAATTGTTGTTCACTGCAAATAACTGTTATGTTTAGTTAATTTATAAAAATTCAAACCATTAAAAATGTATTAAATACAGGTCCACTGAAGTACCACTTTATATATAGCCTATATAATTTCTACAATCGCCAATACCTTCTCCTAGACGGTCGGTACGCTCAAGTAATACGTTTTCCCATTGGAGAATTCAGTTTCCAAAGTGAACAGCGCGATGTTATATGAATAAAATAGTGCGCTATGAACACGTGATGTGTGAAGTGAGGTATTTATCTGCGGGGAAAAACCTGTTTATTTAGCATTTATTCTAGGAGGTTTTTATATACCAAAATAGTTTTATATAGTTAAGTTAACTTTCGGGAAGTGATAAAATTGATTATTACATTTAGTGAACACGTAACCGGATCTATTTGATCCATATTCTACGATGGACTCTCAAGTATCGTCAGGCTACGACGAAGTAAAACAACACGTAATATTGTATACTTGTTTTCTTACAACAATGTTGATTTTTATTTTGGAATATTTCAGTCGACATCTAAACAATCTTAAATGGAGGAAAGACCTCTAAAAGACTCAGAATTTTTGAAAATTATAGAAAAAAAATTTTACTTTTGAAGATATACCAGATGATACAGAAATTAACACGGATATAGAAAGCGATTTTGAAATTAACGATGATGTTATTATCAAACTAGAAGAAAATGTATTTGCCAAAGATGGCTATGCAGTTGTTGGAGTAGAAGTTGAGAACACAGTTGATGACTCTCAAGAAAATGTTGAGAAGGAAGTGGGAAATGAGAATTCTGATCAATTGCAAGTTAAAGTACAGAAACAAAAGAGTATTGTGCAAAATAAGTCAAAACCCAAAAGACCTGAAGATATAGATCGAAAATGGAAGAAAAGAGAGATTATTCGATCGTCAAGATTTGTTACGCAAATGTGTTTTGCGTTTTATTTTTTATTGGTTGGTGTGTTGTAAACGTAATGGCCATTAATCGGTTTATAATTTCTAACGCAATCATAATAAAATATTGCTAGAGTATACAAAATAAGAAATATCATACCAGTAAAGTCATTTGAATATACAGAATTGCTAATGGCTATTCCGGCAAGTCATGTGTGGTTTTAATAAAACCTCTAAAAGGTAATGAGTTATGGTAATTATTGCTTAATTTAATAATTGTTTTTTAGGCATGATTTTACAAAAAAACAAAATAGGAAATGCTAGAAACTGTGGCGTCAGAACATAAATTATGAAGAGCTCTTTACTGCAAACCTAAAGGTGATTTGTGAAATATATTTTGAAATGGAATGCACTGGACAGAATGTCAAATTACTGATTGTTTGCTCACAGTAAATGGACCTGGTATGAATGTATTTTTAGGTAATACTTTCACCAAGGTTTCATATATGTTCTTATTTCAAGCTAGTACCCAATTAAGTTAATCCACCAATAATAAGAGGTAAAACATTAAAATTCGACAAACTTTTATGACATATTATGTTTTTGTAGAAGCTGTTCACACTCAGGAAAACAATAGGAATATTTCCATCAAGTACATCCAACCCCTAAATTGTGAAGAAACCTAAGAAAGTAGACACGAGGAAACTTCTTAGCATGACATTTAAAGAAAGTTGTTTGTCTGGAGTTGCTGATGTGTGCGTTACGTCATTTACATCAAGAAATAAAAATATATGTCAGGGTAAACATTTTTATAGAGGTTGTTGAATAATTCATATATTGATCTTTTTGTCAACAAATCAATTACCTACTTTTATAATTTGCTCAGTGAAAATTTTATGACAATGAAGTTTTGTAAAAAAACCACAAATGAGTAGTGCAAGTGAGAATAGTGATATGGGACCTTCAACATCAAAAAAATCTAAGTGTCCCGACAAAAAAAAAACAGTATAAACAAAAGTTTAGCCCGGAGTGGCTGAAATATAAAGACTTTTCTTCGTGGTTACGTGAACATCCAAAAGACGCCCTTAAAGTCATATGTTCTATATGTGATGCTACGTTTATGGTCGATATAAGTGTTGTGAAGCGTCATATGGCGGGTGCTAAACAGAAAAAAATGTCAAAGAGCGTATCAGTGCAACCATCAATTTCAACACTTTTCTAAACAGTAAAGATAAACTCAGACAAAGAAAAAGTAAAATATGCAGAACTGATATTTGCTGCATTCTTGAGCATTTGTCTGTTTTGTTAGCAGATGCGTTCCCAGATTCAAATATTGCCAAAAATTTAAAACTTAAACTTACTTAAGAATAACACATTATTAAAATATGTTAGGAAGTCTGAAAAAGAGGCTTTATGCGCATATTTAAAAGTACAAAACTTACAAATTTTCAGTTCTTATAGCTGAAAGCACCGATATCAGTTCTTTAAAAACTATGTGTGTAGTTGTAAGATATTATGATAGAAAGGTAGAATATATGATCAGTCGATTTTGCGACCTCATAGACATTCTTGGAAAAGATAATGTGGATAACAGTGCAATTGCAGAATATCTCGTTGATGCTTTGATTAAATCTTTTAAATATCATAGTGTACCATTAAAAAATATTATTGGTTTTGGTTCTGACGGTTGTAATACCATGATGGGTTGTAGAAACTTGTATCTTCAAGGTTCAGACAATTGTGTCCAGGAATAGTGATGCTGAAATGTATCTGCCATTCATGTAAAGAGTTACCATTAGAATGCGAAAGTCTGGCTCGAAGTATCTACAATTATTTTAAGAACAGTAATAAAGGACAAAGTGAGTTTCAAGCATTTCAGGAATTCTGTGATACGAAAGTACATAAAATTTTACGACCATCTCAAACTCGGTGGCTTCCTATATTTGCTGTCGTCGATAGAATCTTAGAAGAATGGGATGCATTGAGACTCTATTTTAAAGGCATACTTTTTTTTCTAGGATGTTAGTGCCAAAGTTAACACATGCTAACACATGCACTCTAAAATGCAGGAATTGTACAGACAGCTATTATTATTAATAATTCCTCCAAGTTATGATTGATACTATAGACTGTACAGATGAAACTAAACAAATACCACTACAAAATATTTATTTAGGTCTTGGTGTTCAAAAAGAACGGTTGCTGCCTGAAATAAGCAACGATAATGAATCCATAAAACTAAGGGAAAACTGCTGTTAGCATACGAAAAACATATAGTTTAGATCATAAGCTGCTAAGTGTAATTTCTACTTTCGTCAATGAGAACCGCATAACACAGAATCGTTTTCATCAATGTTCACATTGTTGCCACAAATCTCTCCCAATACAATACAAGATCTACAGACTTTGGACGATCAATGGCTCCGTTTTCCTCATTTTGTCAAACAGAATAAATGTTCTGTAGATATTAATGATCCACCTGATGTATATTGGCATCAGGTAACAAACTATTTTAAACCGTTTTTTAAATTGTGTAATTATATTTTATATTGTAATTGTAGGTATCCCAGATCAAAAATAAAGAAGACATGTACCCTTTTTCCGATTTGGCTTATTTTATGTTGGGAATGCTGTCTCTGCCACGTTCAAACTCTCAGTGTGAGCGTATTTTTAGCCAAATAACTGATTTAAAAACAAAAAAAAAAGAAACAATTGCTGCAAATTTATTCACACAGCAAGACATAAAAAGAAAGGGAAGTAATTGTGCGAATTTTCGTCCTACAAATGAAATGTTAAAAAAATGAATCTGTCAATGTACAAAAAAGAATAAACATGTTCAAAATTAATATATTTTAACAGTAGATCAAAATTGCTAAAACATTCATTTTACCGTGTTTTTTACCTTTTTTGACGCATTTTCGTTTTAAGGCTACTGTATTATTGTGCCATCTATCGTAATTTATAAATCTAATAATACCGTAATTTCAACCGACTCAGTTGGCAACACTGGTTCTATTACTCTTTCACTTGTCCTTTTGTATTTGAGTTCAGGTCTTTTGTTTTGTGCGTTTGCGCTTCAGTTGTACAGTATATGATTAGTGTTTATTTTAATTTAAATATGAAGCTAAAAACGAGTGTTATTTGGAACTACTTTATTGAAGTTTCTGCAGATACGGCCAAATGCAAACTGTGCAACAACATTTATTCACGAAAGGGAGGTACGACTACTTCGTTAAAAGGTCATTTGAAGGCTGTACATGAAAAATTAAAAGAATTAGAAGCTTAAAAGAAAAATACAGAACAGCCTTCAATTTCAACGCCCCCTCAAAAGGAAAAAAAAAACAACTTACTCTTAAAGATACATTGACGAAGAATCAAAAATGGTGTAGTATTGTTTTGCCGTATTATCAGTTAAGGGGAAGACAATTTTTTACCAAACACATTTGTGGTGAATTATATATAATAATAGCGAAAAAGATAAAGGATTTGGTGAAACAATTTGTGAAAATACCATTTACTGAATGAAAGTTTGATATATGACATTGTCATATCAAACTTTCATTTTGCATTTTACATTTTCAATACATTTTTAAAGACAATGAAAACGAGGTGCTTCGAGTATGTAGGTCATTAAGGTCCTGGTACCCCCAGTCAAATTCGAAATTATAAATATTTGCAGACAATGCTGCATAACTACATTAGAAATACGCATAATGGTGCTGATGGTACATATAGCAGAGTAGACCTAGTAGAAGCGTTGGAAGATGTTTAAAATGGTAACAACACGACTCGTGCCGCAGCTGCTTTTCACAACATACCAACATTCACCTTAAAACAAAACATATTAGGACACGTGATATAGAAAATACTTCGGAAGAGGGCAAGGGAGGACGAGCACTTTCATGTCTGTAGAAACAGAAAGAGCAAGAGATAATCATGGGAAAAAATGGATTCGGACTGTCGTGATGAAGTTTTGGATAATATATGGGCGTATATACAGAGACCAATATATCAACGCGATCTAAGAATAGTTCTTCTTGCCGAGAAAATACAACGGTGTTACTATGTTGTTCGGCCGATGGAAACAAGCTACCTATATTATATGTATTTAAAGGTAAATATGTGATAGGAGAATTGGTTTAGTAAAGAAGATGTGTCGCAAACAGTGATATCTGCTAGCAAACGGAGCTGGATGAAAACTATACTTCATTATCCTTTAACTATGGACGCGCGGTCTCACAGACCGCTTGGGATTTCAAAAATCGCGTTTACCCCACTTCCCCGCGTTCCCCGTACCTGCCGCGCTTAGTAGCTTCGGTTTTAGTGTCAAAACGTCTGCGAAGGCGAGAGGTTGTGTCACCGGCTGTAAATTGGGTGAGTTATTTTGTTTTTAATTTCGATCGCGGTATGTGAGACCGCATGTCCATGGTTCCCTTACAAAAAATAATAAATGCGATTTTGTTGACGTGACAGCAGACAATTGGTTCTCATCAATTGGACTTGTTGATGAACTAGCTAAGAGAAAACTGACATATGTTGGAACCGTGAAAAAAAATAAAAGGGAATTACCAAAAGAATTCCAGCCACACAAGTCTCGTGAAGTTGGTTCTGCTTTGTTTGGGTTTACGAAAGACAAAACTCTGTGTTCGTATGTCCAAAAATTGAACAAAGCTGTGGTTTTGGTATCATCAATGCATCACAGTAACACCATCGACGATCGCATCAATAAACCTGAAATTATTCAGTATTATAACTCTACCAAAGGAGGAGTGGATGAGACAGACAAGAAATGCTCTATTTATTCAAGCAGTCGACGAACTAGAAGGTGGCCTATGGTTGTGTTTTTTAGAGTTCTGGACTTGTGTGGTGTAAATGCTCATATTCTACACAATCAGCACTTGTCTAAACAAATAGAAAGAGGAGATTTTCTCAAGAAGTTAGCAAGATCCTTGGTCGTGCCTCATATGCAAAGACGCGTCATCAACTCAAATTTGCCCAAGGAATTGAATTTGACACTAAAGCGAGTTTTAGGAGCAGACTTATCTTCAGAAGAGCCTCCTTCTTTGGAAATCGAATCCTTAAAGCGAAAGACCTGTAGAATCTGTCCACCTAAACTAAAGAGGAAGACTAACTACACTTGTGTTAGTTGTAAACAAGCGATATGCCTTCAGTGTTCCAAGCCTTTGTGCAATGAATGTCAATAATTTTACTGATTTTTGACCCATGTCAGAATTTTTATGTTTTAGGTTAAGAAGTTGATTTTTTGTTTTTTATGTTCAGTATAGTTTATAGTTACAGATAATTACCCTTGGTTCATGAAAAAGTTATTATTTTTCAAGTTATAGTTTTTTTTTATCTCAGGTAAATTTAGGCTAAAAAGTGCCTTAAAATATTATTTATATAAATATATAAGAAAAAAAGTTTATATAAGCTAAACTATTGTTATATTCTTTGATTTTGATGTCTCTAATGTAAATAAAAAATAAATAAGTAAAACTAAAACAATTGTTTACTTTTAAAAAAATCAAAACTTATAGCGGTCTGTGAGACCTCGCGTCCATGGACATGTTACAATATTGTGACGTCCACAGTTAAAGGTTAAAATTGGTTAAAAAATTTGTTTTTAAAACATATTTGTCCTAAAAGACCAGTGATTTTAATAGATGATGGTCACATTACCCATGTATCAACAAAATTAATCAAATCAGCTGAAAAAAAAGAGATAAATATTATGAAATTTCCACCACATACCACAAATCTACTTCAACCGTTAGATGTCGCAGTATTTAAAAGCCTAAAAACTAAATGGGTAATAAATTATGTAAGTGGCAACAGCAGAAGCCATGGAACAATATCCTGAAAGCAGAATTTTGATCAATCCTTACTAAAGTTACCTAAGAGATGCCTGCTTAAAAATTAATGGCTTTACGGGCAGAGTTATAAATAAACCGCATCTTAAAGAACCAAACAAGAATACAATATTGCCCAGCGTATTTATAATCCTGAAGATTTTAGATGTTATAATAACAATTTTCCAATCCATCATTCCTTATTAGGTCCTCCCAGTGTGACTGGCTCTGCTTTAACCAACAAATAATTCATTCAGAATGTAGCAGGTTCCATAAATGAAACAACGATATCAAACACTGAAAATGTCAAATCAATCCCAGCAGTGGCTAATACTTCAACTAGTTTCATAAATTTCCAATCAACAATAGCAAGTACATCTAAGAGTAAATCTAGGAAAATTAAAGGGTGCAAGACATTTGACAAAATTTTATTGGAACTCTTAAAATCCTATTAAAACCAGAACCCCAGACCAAGAGATGAAGAATAGTAGCTAACTGCAAAAATACAAAAGTTCATTGGGGAAATTTTTAAATGGCATCACTAAACATTGAAACTTATGGAAACAGATGATGAATCATTAATTGCAAATCAAGACATTGTTCAGAAGTTGTCTAAACCAATTAAAACAAGTTCAGCATGTTATAAAAATATGATTGGCTCCAACATATTGATCTTTCAGATCTTACAACTCATGTTAAGGTCTTAGAATTTTTGTTTTTTTTTTCTCTATACAAGTTACATCGATATTAAAATATGTATTTGTTACTCTTAAATAAATTTTATTTATTTATCACTCAGTTGTGGAATTTTTTACTGTCTATAGTTAGTATGTACTTTTATTACAATGCCCATTTAAAATAGTTAACAATCATTGCAGCAGATGTTAGGTATTTTCTATAAATCCTTATTGGAACCTAAAACAGCCCAAATACACTTGCTTTTAACAAAGTCACAACCTACAAAACTAGGGGTTTGATCCAATTACCCCTATTATCTGGGACTTTAGACCCATTAAAAAAAATAGAACTAATAAATAAAAATTATATTGTAATTATATGTACTTTTTAAAATGGTGTTACCTGAAGACTTTACTGGAAAATGACAAGATGCCTGTCTTGTAATAATTTATTAACAAATCACCAAAACATAAAAGAGTGTAAAACCATGACCAAGTGACCATGACAGACCTTACCTGACAGACACCATATCATTTGCAGTTTAACTGTACTGCAAATGCTGATATAGCAATTAACTCAAAACTGATAAGAATAATTGTGTGGAAATAAACTTTTAAATCAGTTCAAATTCAATGATTTCTGTAAAATAATTACATAACTAAATATGAATGATAAATGCTGTACCTAATCAATGACTAAACATACTTTGTCTGTATCTGATCCACCTATCAAGGCATGCAAATTTAATTTATATTCTTCATTCATTACCCTAAATTTAATATATCTTTATTAACACAATAAATAAAAAAACAAGAAATACCTATGCAGTAGTCTTAACTGGGATGTAGTAATCTGTAAAGATGGTCGGAAAATTCAACGCTATTCCTCATGTTTGCATAGTTGTTATTTTCCAAATCTGGACTTGGTGGCCTCTGAATTAAATTGTAATCCACTGTTTCAGTCAGCTGCTCACATTTTCTCTTCTGTCGAGTATCGCCCGACGTTTCCCCATTGGCCAATATCTGCCGAGCCTTATAGATTGGTTCGTATTCTTTTAACTGGGCTTGGAATCCTTCATTCGGATTAACAGAAGCTCTCTTTTGTTTTACAAATTGAAGTGCTTCACTAAAATAATATTAATTACTTAGACAATAAATCAGTATTTTTTATTTGGTCCATTTTACTTTGCAAAATGCAAAAACAAAAACCTAATTTTTTAATAAATGTTTAAAACACTTCCAATGTAGACAAAGTAGTTAATAGACCTTTACATAATTGAAAATAATGTATGCACAGTTGTCAAACCCTGTCAATTTTTTTTAGCAGTTTATGTTTGTTTATAATGTGAATACACAAATTTTAATGTACTTTACTACTACTATTTACTAACTTATTATTAGTAGTAAAGTTTTAATAGTTATAAAGTTAAAGTATAATGATTTCAATAAACATGTATAACATTTTATCAATAAAGAATGGAGCAAAAAGCATTAATGTCATGGAATATGTGGGAGCCATATTTACAGTTAATCATTTTTGGAGAATTTATTTGACTTTATTAAAATTATTGTTGATCTAAGTTAACATTAATAGAAATATAGGGAAGCATTGTATAAAAATTTCATATTATAAATGTTTACCTGCTAGTCAGTCCAAATTTTTCCATAATATATGCAAGTACCAATGTAGCACTCCTAGAATTTCCATTATTTCCATGTACCAACACTTTCCGATTATTTGCCAAGGCCTCATCAATAAACTGCCTTACTTTTGGAAAGAACCTTATGATATTTTCAGTCACATTATCAGCAATATCCAGTATAAGATAAGCAAACGCTGGATCACTAATTTGTGGTTTAATGAAATGTGCTTCATATTCTTGTCGAACACACACTATACTGTTTATTCCATTTTCTAATAATGAATTTCTATATGCTGATGAATAAGGTCCCAAAAAGACGCCAGGTATTATTTCCTGCATTGTTCTTGGAATGATAAATCCTAATGAATTATAAGCTTGACATGCAGATTTTTTTTGAAAGTGTTGGTTTATATCATTATTCCCAGAAGACTAAAAAAAGTAAATGGAATTTGTAGGTTATGTACAAAAAAGTAATTCCCGCTCACAGAAAATAAATCATTCACAAAGAAATATCTCTACCGTTTAAATGAAAGAAATGTAATATTAACTTATTTACCTCATCTTGTAGAAAATTGGGGGAGCTGACATCAATCATTTTTTTTAATAATGAACTGAAATTTTCCAAATTCCTCACACCATTCCCAATTTTCTTATATAAGAAGCACGCTGTTATCCAGGATTATGTGTGAAAAAAAACACTTCTAATTTGATTTTGGACAATTTATGTAGATTCTTAAAAAATTAATGGCAGATCTTACATGAAGACTAAACCAAAAAACTTCCATCAAATGACATTGACGAACAAATAATTGACAAATGACAATCATAGACATATATATTACCATAGACTGAGCACGTTAGCAATTTTTAGTTAGTGATTGGCTGTTTTCCAGTTAGCAGAGCACAAGTGATTTTGTGCCGCACAGTGCGGCAATTTTTAGCACGTTAATTGGAACATGGTTGTTTTAAAACCAACCGGTAGAGTACACTGATCACCATAAGGTTAAAAGTGTATTACTCATAAGTTATCAATTCACGTTTATGTGTACGTAAATTATTTACAGAATAATTCAGTAATGACTGTTTTCCAATTATTAGAACTCAAAGTGTTTTTGTGTCGCCCTGTACGGTAATTTTCGGGCGTTATTTGGAACATACTTCATGTTTTATGATAAAGTTTTATGTTTACTTAGTAAACCTACATAAAACATCTCAAAGGCACAGTTATTTCTTGTGCTCAATTGTGCGAGCTAGTGCTGTAATTGCAACACTCAGTGCTAGCACTGTGCCGCACTGTGCTCAATTGTGCGCTAATTGGAAAACAGGGATTGATAGCAATATTTAGTTTTTTTTATTATCTTTTAACATTTCCTGTTAATTTCATTGATAACTACAGATTAATCAATAGAACAGGAAATGACTGTAATATACATTATGGCTGTTTTCCAGTTAGCAGAGCACAAGTGATTTTGTGCCGCACAGTGCAGCAATTTTTAGGACGTTAATTGGAACATGGTTGTTTTAAAACCAACCGGTAGAGTACACTGATCACCATAAGGTTAAAAGTGTATTACTCATAAGTTATCAATTCACGTTTATGTGTACGTAAATTATTTACAGAATAATTCAGTAATGACTGTTTTCCAATTATTAGAACTCAAAGTGTTTTTGTGTCGCCCTGTACGGTAATTTTCGGGCGTTATTTGGAACATACTTCATGTTTTATGATAAAGTTTTATATTTACTTGGTAAACCTACATAAAACATCCCAAAGGCACAGTTATTTCTTGTGCTCATTTGTGCGAGCTAGTGCTGTAATTGGAACACTCAGTGCACTGTGCCGCACTGTGCTCAATTGTGCGCTAATTGGAAAACAGGGGTTGTTTATCGTCAGAGAGGTACATCATAGGGGATTAGGTCGGGATAGGCTTGTTCACAGATCTAACCATTGAGTAAATATATATGTATTTATCTAATGATACAAACTCTTTCGTAGGAGCGGCTGACCTCTCATCGTGACAACTATTCATTCTATAATATAATAAATAAACAGTTTTAAAATGTATTTCACAATACTAGAGATATATTTATTATAAACCATAAACTTATTACTATTTATATAAAAATAGCTAACTGTGAAGGAAAAATAAATCAATAAACCGTTTACTTTTTCTAAATTCACACAAGGACATTTTTGAATAGTCTGAAACTCTGAAAATAATTAGTTTAATTGAATACATTACACTTACAAAATATACACAAAACACTAAATTATATATTAATATTTAATTTTCGAATTTTAAAATCAATGTTACAACGACAGCATAGATGCTTGATATCAGTACTTAAATTCATACTTTCAGCTATTTTCATTAGAACCTTTGAATACATTTTGGTTAGTTGTAGACATTAAAATAGGGTCTAATTTATTGCATATAGTAAGAAAAACTTTTTTCAGTTTTAGACGCAGAAAGATGGTTTACCCAAGTAAATGACATATATTGTATGGAATGCGCCCCAACTTTTCTTTTTTCCTGTATGTTAAATTCTGCAAACACAACCACAAAATGTCATTAAATAATCATGTATTATTAACAACATGTATATAATAAAAATAAGGTGTAATGTTTAATAATTTAAAAAGTGTATGAAATCCAAACACTGAAAAAATGCCTGCAAAGTTGTAGGTTGTATTAAATGAAGTGAAGGTATCGAACATGTCAAATAAATAATATACACCCTAAAAACAATAGTAAAGGACGTACCATTAAACATCATGTAATCAAATAGAGAGATCCAAGCGAAAATTGCTCAACCCAAACCCAAAAAAGTTTCGGGTCAAAATGAAATCACCAACAGACCACTAAAGTAAATTCCTACAAGGTATCTAAAATACATTGAAAACCTTCTTGACAATCCTTGCAATATAGCATCAATAAGACTTTTTCAAAGCCAAAACAAGACCTAACAGCCCCACAAAATCACCGTACCATCAATTTCCGCAGCTCCCTATCAAAACCGTTTACTAGCCTATTCAAAAGCATTCGATAAAGCCTCACATGAAGGCCTTATATGCAAAATGTCCAGCATCTCAACAACTCACAAGATAATATACAGATTTTTCAGCAAACGGAATTCTAAAGTCAAACACATCAGCGTCAATTCGAACATAAAAGAGAGTCCCGCAGGGTGTAGTACTTTTGTCCACATTATATAACATATATACCGCAAATATTACAAACAATAGGTACATCAAACTCAATGATCTTCATAACTGCTGATGACAGAATAATACTAACTAGATCCAAAAGCATCGGCATTTACTTTATAGCTGAATCATTCTTATTAACTGAAAGAGTAGATATTCTCATACCAAATTTATGTTCTAAAAATAAATACTGTAGGGCCCAGGAGTTTTTGCAAACTTTTAGTCAATCCTATGGAAGACATATTTTTTTAAAAGGCCGTAATAATTATATGAGTAAACCACCGTTGGAAAGTAGAAGAGTTGATCTAGAGTCCCCTCATCTCACTTTTTCAAAATTTAAAGTACAAATATCAATAAGTATTGAAAATATTTCGCCATTCCGTATCAATTTATTTGGACAAGTCCATTCGAAAAATGACTTAGGGGTGGTATCTTTGAAACCATGTCCTTATAATACATAATCTTTTAAATTTTAATTTTAAGAAGACACATATAAATATTTCTACAATAATATGGATTCATGTAATAAATTTAGCAAATTGGAATACCTAAACTCCATTTAGATAGACTGATGCTAATGATGGAGCAATCATTTTTAATATGCAAAAGGCATTTAAATTTAAATAAAAAAAAATAAAATTTGCCTTCTCTATTCACTTATCTTTTAAAACATAAGGAAATAATAGGATTTTATTTGTTTTCTGTTCTTCTGTCTTTACTGTATATCATCTGTCTTATGATGTCATGAGTTTTACTTGATCTATCCAGAGGAAAGGTTTTACAAAATTTTCCAATAACCATATCAAATTCTGTAATTAATAATTAATAAATCGATGTAATGTTCATTTGTTTCTTCAAAAAGGCCTTTTGATAATTCAGATATATCTAATAACCATTCGGAAATTTTAGTTATTCCATGTTTATACTAAAACCGTTTAATTTAGTTTTCCAATTTAGGAAGCTCAAGTTTTATTCAGGCAAATTTATGATCTGGCTCTCTTGGTTTCCAAAAAATTTCAAATCACTTACAACTAGAGCCCTTCAGACATATGATGTTTCTAATAATGGTATATTGAAATTCATCGTAGATTCTCAAAATGCTATTAAAAATAGGGTGTTCCATTTTAAAAAACAAAATTAGGGTCCACTTCCGGAAGTCGTAGACAACTGAAAATATTTTAACCGAAACCAGCTCCTTGAAAAATCTCCGCATTCCAATTTTCAGATAAATGAACCCAGTAGTTTCTCATATACTTACTTACCTATATATCGACTCAGCTCATCGTGATATACCCTGTATATTATATTTAACCGATAGAGTGAGTTGTATGGCAAGGCCACGCGACGCACCAAAGAAATATGAAACGCGAAGCATGAAACACGTTTCTAAAAATAGAATACGGGTTAACAAATACAAGTTCCCTCAACCAATGATACGACTCGACACGAGTGCACATTGAAACGAGTGCTTTTATACGAGTAAAACATTTTTATGGCTTGAATTCGAGTAGAAACGTTTCATGAAATAGCTCGCGTTGTATTTTTCCGTTTCCGTTGCATTGTTTTAGTCGATTAAATTACACATACAATGTGGAACGACCAAAGATTTAATATTACATTTGTTTCGGTGGTGGAGAAATATGAAGAATTATATAATTATAACGATGAGAAATATTCAAATAGACAAGCACAAGAAATAGCGTGGCAAAATGTCGCCTATGAAGTAAAAAGTACAGGTAGGCATAAACACTACTTATTTGGTAAATAATATTAAATTATCATAAGTAGGTATAAGAAAATTGTATGTTGTGTAAATGAAGTAAGCTTTTTTAAATTTATGTAAGGCAATCAAAATTTATTGTTGCCAAATCCATTCAACAATTGACTTCCTCACTGAATATTACAAAAACAGTTCTATATAGCTAAATACATACAGGGTGTTCAAAAAGTCTCGGACCGGTTGAATATCTTGAGAAGTAGGCGTCACCCTACAAAATGGTCAAGACAAAAGTTGTAGGTAGGAAATTTCCCTAGCTATCCGATGGTGACCTTGACTTTTCGATATTTGTAATTGTGAATCTTTTTAATTTCTTGTACCTTTTGTGTTAATACCATTGAAAACGGGGTCTGATTTAGACCTTCAATCGTTTGGACTTTTGAAATATACAGAGTTTCAAGTTTATGTGGTCTTATTCCCAAAGTGTACAGAAGTATCAAATGATCTCCAATTAAGATCTTTTTTCCTGAAAGCTTCTTATGGCAAGCAAATCTTATCAAACCAATCATCAAAGGTGACAGAATCAAACTATTCTGATTTGATGAAAATAAAAACAGAGATGCACAATTATCATTCAGAAAACAATCAATTTTTGAGAAATCACCTTCAGAAATTACTGTAAAAAGTTTAGCTCGAGGGGTAGCTTTGATTCGAATATATTTACTGTTTATGCTCCCAATACAATTAGACATGTTCTAAAGTTCCTCATTGCTGGGCAATTTCAAACCACATATTCTCTGAAGATAAAGGCATGTTCTGTTTTTTAGACACCTCCAAATTGCTGATGTTTTCTATAAATTTCCTGACCATGTCTCTCTACACATGAAGTGAAATGACAGAACCCGAAAAGCAGCGCCAGTGTCAGGAGATTTAAAAAGACCATTAATTATATACACTATATAACTGTATAATAAAACTATAAAATGACAAAAATATGTTCAGTAGAAACGCAGATACTTTTTCTTTATTTTACCTGTTCAATAGGTTTTTCTCTCATCATACTACAAAAGGATTTGAAATTGTAAATGGGGAACAAAGTGTAGTAGAGTTGTACAGAAATTCTTCACCACATGTATTCTAAAAAAAAGATATTTACCTGTGTTTGTCTACCTTTCAACTCCAAATCTGGAGTCGTCATCAATCGCTGTATGCTTTAGCTAGAAGCTTTATTCTTAAATTCTCGCAATACAATACAATACAGTGGCAAATTGGCGGTTGATGATCACTTGATACAGAGGCTACCCTGTTTTGATCTCCTAACAATCGATTTTTCCATCCCAAATCACGTCAATTTCCACTGGCTTCCTTAACTTTTCTTTGTTATTTTTTGTTCTTTCATCAAGATCTTTGTTTTATCCCAGTCTATCCTATAGCTGTCGGCGCTGATTAATACATGGTTTTCTTCCTTGTAAACATCTTGAAGTTTCGCTGATATATAGGGTGAGCCACAATTATGGAAACCTTCTAAAAACTCTTCAGGAATAATTTATTTGAAAAATGAAAAATGCAAAATTTTTAGCATTTTTCCCTGGCTATATAACGGTGACCATGATCTTGAACTTGACTGGCATATCGAGATCAAATGAATTTTTTCAAATGAGAACCACCATTTTTTATTCCGGTTTCGGAAAGATCGGAGAATTTTACGTCCAGAATGACCTTGACCATGACCTCGTTCATGACCATAACCACTACCTAGATGGCAGAGGCAGTTTTGAAAAATCAACAAATTTTTACAAAAATCGGTATAGGAGGGTTTTTGGGGTCGCTGATTAAGAATCAGGTCAGATCTAGAAAATTCAGAATGGAGGATTCAAAATGGCAGCCGAATATTTGAAAAATCAATAGATTTTCACCAAAATTGGATGACGTTGAAGATCAATGTCGTGTTCAAGGATATATTTTGACGAAAAATTTTCCGCTTTTCCCGTAACGGAATAAAAAATGGGGGCTCTCATTTAAAAAAATGCATTTGACCTCGATATGACCTACAAGGTCAAAGTCATGGTCACCGTTAGATAGCCAAGGAAAAATGCTAAAACTTTTGTATTTATCATTTTTCATAAAAATTTATTCCTCAAGAGTTATTAAAAGGTTTCCATACTTTTGGCTCATCCTGTATGTATGCCCAAAGTCACAAATAAAATTGTATACCTTAAGACATATAGAGAAATCAAAGGACCCCGCATAATCCTTATGGGAAATGGCTTCGGCCAAATTTTTTCAAATTAAAGTATGTGACAGCTCTTGAAGAGTAGATTAAAAGTGCTTCAGGGCACAAAGCTCCAGAGCCAATAGTTTATAATCTACAGCCCTCTATAGTTGACTTGGTACAGAATCCTTATGGGAAATGGCTTCAACTTTAGAGGGCTGTAGATCCTAAAATCTTGGCTAAGGAACTTTGTGCCCATGAGCACTTTTGATTTACACTTCAAGAGCTATCACATACTTGAATTTGAAAAAAAATAGCCGAAAGTGATTTCCTATAAGGATTCTGGACCACGTCAACTTTAGAGGGCTGCAGATCCTAAACTATTGGCTCTGGAGCTTTGTTCCCATGAGCACTTTTGATCTACTCTTCAAGAGCTATCACATACTTTAATTTGAAAAAATTTGGCCGAAAGCCATTTCCTATAAGGATTCTGCGGGGTCCTTAGGTCAATTATGTATTGTATGTTGAAAGAAGAAAATATAAAAGAGTGTAAACTAAAGAAGTATTATGGTAAACAGGGCGAAAATAGGACACCTTCAATTGATCTGGAATTGAGATGGAAAAATGTGTTACCAGAAGAGCAGAAAAACTGTAGGTACCCTAAGTATCAAGTGATCACCCACCGTCCAATTGTCACTGTAAAAATGTTTTGAGACGGAAGAAAAATTGTGTATAAGCGAGAATTTAAGAATAGAGCAGTTAAAACACACAGCGACTGATAATGACTCTAAATTTAGAGTTGAAACGTCTCCAACACTCAGATATTATCACAGAACATACTAAACACTATTTACGAGTATATAAAAGAAATTGATGATTGTTTCAGTCTTCACTTGATGAAAAGTCATTTTTAAGATTACTTAAAAACAACAAATACTTGTTTAAATTTTCACTTTTTATTTCTTTAAATTTGACATATCTTTCGCCAAGTCTGGCTTCATCAGAAATTGGAAATACAACGTATTTCATCAGAAATTGGAAATACATTGTATTTCCAATTTCTGATGAAGCCAGACTTGGCGAAACATATGTCAAATTTAAAGAAATATAAAGTGAAAATTTAAACAAGTATTTGTTGTTTTTAAGTAATCTTATAAAAGAAATACTGGTTGATCATATTGAAGGCATCCCTTTTTTTCAGAGTATCTTTGAGGACAGCCAGTATTCTGGGCAGTTTCTCGCAACTTTGTTCCCCATTTATAAATTAAATTCTTATCTGTTACAAGAAAACATTGAGAAGAGAAAACCATAATCAAAAAGGCAAAATAATCAAAGACGTCCTAAATAATCTTTCCGAGATTATTTAATTTTTCCTTTAATATAATTAAATTGTTTCAGCAACGGAATGTAAAAGAAGATGGAGAGTGCTAAGAGTAACTTTTCTGAGAAGTTTAAGAGAAAAAAAGACGCCCAGAGGATCCTCTGGTAAAAAAAAGAAACCGCATTATTTGGAAGATGCAATGAAATTCCTGGTTCCATTTACCAAATCACGAAGTCAAACTGGAAATGCTGAATCGGTAAACGAAAAGGTTGAAACTGCAAGTTTTTCACAATTTAATGATAATGAAACCACAACCGAGAATCACAGGATACACTTTTCAGAAGATGAACAAGAAGAAATTTTGGATAAGAAGTTTCATGAAAGTCAAGCCGCCGATGAAGTAGAAACGCAACTTATTTCTAGACCTACGGATTTCAATACTAGACTACTGGAAAAAAGTACCAACAAAACTAAACTATCTAGTACTAGAAGTTGGGAACATGCTGAAAAAGTGAACGGATCACCTGCGGAGGAAGACAGTGATCTGCTTTTTTTTAGAAGTTTACTGCCTGATATGAAGAAATTGAATGATGCTCAAAAAAGGCGGTACAAACAAAGAATGTTGGCTGTATATGATGAAATTATAAATGAATAATAATTATGTAGCCCTTCCAATATGTTCTCTAATATTCAACATCTCATCAATAGTATCCCCCTCTTATTGGAATAAAGATAATCAAGCAAGAAATATGCAATAATTCTCTATCATAATTAAGCTTTACTTGTGTCTAGTATTGTTAATATTAACAATGATCATGAATGAATGGTTTCAATTTTTACCGTAGTCTCTATTTCCTGATATTGTTTATTTTAATCTTGACACTGAAAATAATACAATCTTGCGTTTTCTTTACCTGAAAATCTTATTTTTTTCCTTGTGCTTCCTCTCGTATCCGTGACCTCACAAAATATTAATTTTCAGGTTTTTATTAATCGAAAAATTATTGTGACCCGTGAATTGCAAGATACAAACCGATTTGGGCGTATTTTCGTATTTTCTATGTAATATTGTATAGTTACATTGGTTACAATTAGAGCAATTTTTTCTGCAACAAATCCAAACATTAAATATTGCAAATTTTTGTCAAAATTTTCCATTTTCCCCAAATTCCCAGCATTTTCGTAAATCACATGACATCACAGCTTTTTGGAACAACGTTATATACGACAAACAGAAAAAAACGAATTTTCAATCTTTTTTTAGGTAGAAATACAATTTTGGTATTGATATGTGGATGACGTTCTAGTGTTTTTCACAGGTACTAGCAGACAATTAACCACTTTCCTATCTTTTCAGTTTATATCCCAATATTACATCTACAGAAAGTCCAGTTTTACAGACTCCACGTTCCCATACACATCCTACAGTCTCATTTCCCACAAACTAGCGGCGTATAAAACTGTCATTCATAGAGCATATCCGTTGCCACTTTGAGATAAAAATTTACATAAGAAATTTTACTCAACGCCAACGACAAAAAAGCTGATTAATATCTTAAATCTGGTGTTTATAAGCTTAATTATTCAGAGTGTAATAGTTTCTCCCTCGGTATGACGGAATTTTTCTACTCGTTACCAAGAGCATTTATGTTATTTTAGATTTAATAAAACAAATTCTAGATTTGCAAATCATTCTTCAGAAACAGGTCATACTTTTCCTAAATTATCAGATACTGAAATTACTCACGTTCATCATTTTAAACCTTTAATTGGCCTACTGGAATCGGTTGAAATTTTTAAAAGCGTTACTCTGAGCCTTCTTCGTTTAATTTAGTGCTAAACGACTCAATCAATTTGAATATTTTCGCCACCGGAGTCAGGAAAGAAGCTTAAGTCCAGTCAAGTTTCAGTGTGCACTTCCCTTTTTAAGTGGCATTTGTAAATCAGGGAGAACGGTACATTCAACTGTTTTAAAGAATAGTTATTCAAGAGTTACCCTATGTTAGGAAAACTGTAATATAAAGAATACGAGATGGAAAATGTAGCAAAATGTAAATTAAACTAAAATAGTAATGTTCTTTTTTATTTCATAAAAATATTTATTACTAAAGGTTGTTTTTTTTTGAGGTATAGAACTTTGAAATGGAATAAAACAAGGATATATATTTTTATTGACATGAAGTTTACTTTATTCGAAAGATTGAATATGACTTTTGGCATATGACCGCCACGGCTGGCTCGGACGTAGTCTAATCTGGAGGTCCAATTTTCGATGACTTTTTCCAACATTTGTGGCAGTATATCGGCAATAACGCGGCGAATGTTGTCCTCCAAGTGGTCAATCGTTTCGGGCTTATCGGCGTAGACTAGCGACTTTACGTATCCCCACAGAAAATAGTTGAGCGGCGTTAAATCGCACGATCTTGGAGGTCAATTCACGAGTCCGAAACGTGAAACTATGCGGTTACCAAACGTTTCTTTCAATAAATCAATTGTGGCACGAGCTGTGTGACATCTTGCCCCGTCATGTTGAAACCACAGCTCGTGTGCATCATGATTGTTCAATTGATGAACGAAAAAGTTAGCTATCACGGCTCTATAGCGATCACCATTGACTGTAACGTTCTGGCCAGCATCGTTTTCAAAGAAGTACGGACCAATTATTCCACCAGCCCATAAAGCACACCAAACAGTCAGTTTTTATGGATGTAACGGTGTCTCAACATGAACTTGAGGATTATCATCACTCCAAATACGGCAGTTTTGTTTGTTGACGTATGCATTCAACCAAAAGTGAGCTTCATCGGTAAACAAAATTCGCTTATGAAAATCGGGATCTACGGCAATCTTGTTTTGGGCCCATTCGCCGAATGTACGCCTCACTACGTGATCGTGTGACTTCAGTTCTTGCACGAGTGGAATTTTGTAAGCACGCAAACCAAGATCTTTCCGCAAAATCTTTTATAAAGTGGATGGACATATCCAATTCCTATGCACGATGGCGGATAGACTGATTCGGGTTTGCCTCTACGCTACGCTCTACAGCAGCAATGGATTCTTTTGTACGCACTGTACGACATCTCTGTGGATGCGTATTGTCATTTAGAGTAAACGTGTTACGAAAACGTTGCACAGTTAATCCAATTAATTGCCCTGATGGAGGATTATGTTGACCGCAAAGTGGACGTAGTGCGCGATACGTATTTCGAACAGAACCATGATTTTCAAAATAAATTTGCACAATTTGGAAGCGTTGTTCAGGCGTCGGTCTATTCATGATGAAATGCCAAACCAAACTAAACATAAATCACTTAACAGCTGCCAAGATGGCCGCCGGTTAAAAGAGCGTTGCCAACTTAAAGTTCTATACCTCTAAAATAACACCCTGACCGTGATTACTATATGAAGAACAATATGACGTTTCATCTGTATTGTAACGTAATTGTCTTCTTCCAAATTTAATCCTTGAGTTCATCTAAACCTTTGTGAAGCAAGACATGCTTCTGCATATTGTACTCTCTTTTCGCTTCGAAGGAACCTTCGTTGCATTTAAAGCTTTCTGTGTTGTGATGTGGATTATGTTGGTTCGTATGTCGCAGCTTATGTCGCTTCAAAACGTACTTACGTTTTGATTCGAATGGGCATTCGTCACATTTAAACGTATTTACCTCATTTAATTTTTTGTGGATCAACAAATGTGAGGTCACATAAGCCTTCCGCGTTGCAACGTAAGCACAGTGCGCACATTTGAACTTTCTTTCTTCACATTCCAATGTATTCACCTCGTTGAAAGGACCGTGATGACATTTATCAACTTTATTTGCAGTTTTATTAACTGGGTTCATTGCTGATTTGAGCGAATTCTTCTGCTTTGCAACATTGAAATATGTTTTACAATTGGTAGATCCAGCCTCATCGACACTTTTATGTGGTACAATATGTTGCTTCCATTTCTTTTTAAGGTTTGTTACAAAAGAACATTCTTCGCAATTAGAGGACCAGGGATGGTTTAAACTTTTGTGCATAAACTTATGTACCCTTAAACTTTTCTGGTTGTTGGTTTCAAAAGCACATTCGTCACACTGAAAGATATTTACCAGTGAACTCAAATTACATTTCTGTCTCGCAACTTGACTAACACCTACATGTACTAAAGCATGCTGTTTTAGTCTTTTTTGACATCTCGTGACAAAATCGCAGTGTCTGCAACTGAATGTCCTCAAATCGTTGAAATTTTGTTCGTGTGATTTCAAACTGCTCTCTCCTTTAGTTATGAAAGCATACTTGTTAAAATTAAATTTTTGTCCACCATTCACAATTTGGCTAATATGTTTCCCAAAGAATGAACACCTGAAACAAGAGAAAAGTAATTAAGAAATGTCAAACAGCTTACAATTAAAAAACATCTTGTTTCAGTAAGTCAAAGTAATAAACAGGAAATTTACTAACATCTAATTTGATAACTATATCTTTATATATATATAAATCTTCTGTACGTGTGTTAGTCATTGAACTCCTCCTAAACGGCTGGACCGACTTTGATGAAATTTTTTGTGTGTATTCCAGGGGGTTTGGGGATGGTTTAGATTCACAATACGGTGAACTAGATATTGTTTTTTTAGTTAAATTATTTATTTAAAAATTGTTGTTGATGTTAGCACAACTTACATAGGATCCGGCAAACTGCGCTGTAGTCGCTGTGTCAAATATCCAAGAGTGTGCTTTAGTTTCAGTTACGTCTGATAGATGGCGTTCAGATTATATTGCTACAGCTAATTTTTAAAAGTTTACATGGAACAGAACAACGTCTGTCGGGTCCGCTAGTCTATATATATATATATATGTGTGTGTGTTCGGTGGTTTGGATTTCAACCGCGTAGTTGATAACTGATTCCTGCCGTGATCGATGGTAAAATGACGACGTTTCGGCAGAGTCACATCTGCCCTCCTCATGTCGGTTCGCATAATTCTCGTAGCCTTCTGCTTTCGCTTCTAGTTACTCGAATACTAAGATTTTCAGGAGCGCGCGCGCTTTTATATAGTCGCGGCTCGGCGCTTATCGGTTGGCACCGTGCACGGCTGCGTGTGATTAGCCCTTGGCGCTCAGTAGCCAGGCCTACCGCTTGCCGATTGGTTATTTCCAGTTGAGTTGTTATAGGACGGGTCCGGGCCGGTACGGTGTTTAATAGAATTTTCCAACAATTCGATAAGTTCTGGATTTCATTGCGTGCGTTTAGACTGTGAGGTCTCTTCGCTATTTCAATTGTCTCTCTTACGAGTCTTGATTTCGGGTGTTCTATATTTGCCAGTACTCTGGTGTTCTCAAAGTCTATTCGGTGTGACGTCGTGGTGGCGTGTTTCGCAATGGATGGTATTTTTTTCCTGCTTTCTTATGGCGTTCTGGTGTTCATCACGTCTAGCTTGAATTCTTATATTAGTTTGCCCCACATAGGTTATATGACAGTCTGCACATGGAATCTCGTACACTCCCTGTTGTTCTAAAGGGATCGGAGTCCTCAACACCGTGCTTATTTTTCTGTCTGTATTGAAAATAGTATCGATATTGTCTTCGTAGAATTCTTGCAATACTGTCCGTGGTACCCTTGACATACGGTAAATAAGCCTTGGTTATTGGTGTCTCATGCTCCTCGTCTGTTTGTCTCGGTTTTGACTTTAGGGCTCTTTGTATATTTCTGTCTGTAAATCCGTTTTGTCTCAGAGCTGATTTTAAACTGTCCATTTCCTGTTTGATGTTATCCTGGTCAGCTAGTCTTTGTGATCTGGTTACTAAAGTCTTGACGACAGCTTGTAGTTGGGCTGGGTGTTGATGAGAATTAGTATGAAGGTATCTGTTGGTGTGAGTTGCTTTCCTATATACTGTATGGCCAAGGGTTCCATCTTCCTTCCTATTTATGAGAACATCAAGGAATGGCAGTTGATTGTTGGATTGTCAGGATTCTCGTGTGTATTGTTTAGTTTTAGAAAAGACAGTTTGACGTTTCCATGAGATCTCACTTATCTTCTTGGGAATATTCGATGTTGTTACTCACTAAATGTAATACAAAATGAGTCGATGCTGCTGTGCATCTTAGTTTTATACTATCGGCAGGAGGGGGCGTGCTCTTGTTTGCTTTGGCACATCAGAGTTCTGGCTCTGTGATGGGTTATCGGTCCGATGGCTATTGTGTTATTGTCTGGCCTGGGAGGTGGGTTGGTGTTATTTGACCTTTTATCTAGAGATTTGATTTTAATATAACGGTCTGCTAGTGCGGTTCTCCATGCGGGCATCGTCCCGTTTGTTGAGATTTCTTTTCCATTTTTCTATTTCAATCGCCTTCCTAAAGAGCCTTGTGCTATAATTTTCGCTTTTTGCCAATATCTTCATCTGGTTGAAATCTATTTGATGGCAGGTATTTAGATTTGTTGTGCCAATTCAGACGTCGTTGTTTTTTGCTTTACTGCTTTACTTTACGGGCACTTGGTTTTCTGTTCGTTTGGCCAACGTATGCGAGGCTGCAGTCTTTACAAAGTATCTCATAGACGCCCTGGTCTTGAAGGGGAATTTTCTCTTTGAGAGACCGTATGATTTCTCCAATCTTTCTATTTGTCTTGAAAACTGTTTTTATATGACTTTTCGAATTTTGTTCGTTGTACCCCGTACAAAAGGCAGAAAAGCTGTCGAAACGTTTTCATCTTCTTTCTTGGGTTTGGGTTCCTGTGTGAGTGTTTTCTGTATTATGTGGTTATAGTCATTTGATGTTAATGCCTCCTTTAAAATGTTCATCTCGGCCTTGTTGTTTTCGTTGTCTGTTAGAGTTTCAGATCTGTGTGTTAGGGTTTTCACTACTGAAAATGATGTCCGAAGTTGTATGGTCTCCCGAAAATCCATGACGTTAAAGCATAATTATATCGAAAGCATTTATCATGTCCCGGTTAGGATTTAGTAACGAAGATTACTTCAATTTGTGCGGTGTTCTTGTGGTGCATTCATCCATTGTCTACGACAGAATATATTTTTTTTGTTTTTAACAAACTGCTTGTGTGTTTACACTTGGGAATGATCTGCGTGATGGTGTCGTGAGTATGTTTTGGTCTATTCGCATATCGCGATAGAAAGGGTACACAGACTCTTTCAATATCAAATTCTCCATAAATGATAAACAAATTAAAGTAATGTTCATTAGTTTCTTGTCGATTCTTTCAAATCCATTAAAAAAACACGTAAACGTCGCGTCACGGATTCTGATTAGATGGGAACGTTTCATTCACAGGCAAGATACGTGAGTAATTCACTTCAATAAGAGACTTAAGGCAAGCACTACGTATTACGTATCCCGTATCCGTAACAGTAAGATACGTTTACGTATACTTTTTAGTTAGGAGATCTACACATTTCACGTTCTGATTGTTTTGTGCCTATCTATCTCCAAAGAACAAAGGTTTATTGAGTAAAGCGAAACTGGTTTTCTTGTTCTGTGGTGCTTCAATTCATAAAACGATACGGGATACGTAAGACGTATCCTTACACAGATACGTAATGTGGGAGGAGTCAAACGTGTGGCGGTACGGTTACGGATACCCTAAGTCTCTATTAATACGTTTATGATGATTTATGATTGCGTAAGAGTCACCTGAAGGGCTAGTTTCGTTCACAGCCCACAAAATTCGTATAAAGAAATTTCACATAATATATTTTGAAAACACGTACAAATATACAATAAACAATATAAATTAATTTGAAAAAAATAATTTATTAAATTTATTTACATAAAAATATTCGTAAAAGTTTATTAATATATTCAAATCCATCCATTATTATTTCTCTTCATTGATTTTTTTGTGAAGTAAGTACCATTTTACGTGTGGCAAAGTAATTATCTTCTCCATCATTTAATCGTTTCGTTCGCTTAAACCTTTGTGGAGCAAAACATGCTGCTCGAACCTGTACTCAGTTTTCACTTGGAAGGAACATTCGTTACATTTAAAAATTTTATTTCTGTGATCTGAATGATATTGGTTCATATGATGCAGCTTATGTCGCTTCAAATCGTGCTTGTGTTTTGTTATGTAAGGACATTCGTCGCATTTAAATGTGTTTACTTCATTTAAATTTTTATGTGTTAACATATGACTGACTAAATGAGCCTTTTGTCTAGCAACGTACGGACATAGCGCACATTGAAACTTTTTAACTTCACCGATACGCGTATCTAACACAACATTCTTTTTTAGAGTACGTTCGTTTAAAACTTTGTGGATCACTGCTTGTTTGGATAAATCACCTTCTAGTTTAGCTTCTACAGGACTTTCATCACGTTTGTCAACTTTATTTACATTTTTATGAAATGATTGATAATGAGCATTGAGTGCAACGCAGAAACATTTTTCACAGCTGATAGTTGCTGTTTCATCGACGCTTTTATGTGGTTTGATATTATGCTTCCATTTATCTTTAATATTTGTTACAAAAGAACATTCTTCGCAATTAACAGACCCCCGATTGTTTAAACGTTTATGCATTAACTTATGTAATCTTAGGCTGTTCTTGTTGTGTGCTTCAAAAGAACATTCATCACATACAAAGGTATTTATTCGTGAACTCAAACTATGTAACAAAACGTGCTGCTTTAATCGTTTTTGGCATTTATTTACAAATTTGCACTGTCTGCAGCTGAAAGTCCCTGCTCCGCTGAAATTTGGGTGAACAAGTTCACTAGATTTTAAGCTATTCTTTCCTTTTGTTTCTAAAGGAAGTTTGTTAAATTTGAATTTCCAACTTTGGCTAATATGTGTCCTAAGAAATGAATATCTGAAAGAAGAGAAAATTAATTAATTAATTTATGTCCAATAGTTTACATTAAAAAAAAAACAGTTTCAGTAAAACAATTTTAATTTATAAGAAAGTACAATAATTATTTTTATGTTTTTTTGGGCAATAACACCACAATCGAAATAAAACGACGTATATTGATGGAAAACCAAAAGTTTCAAAGTCTATTCTGACTTCGTTGTCAATGGCTTTATACGAGGGTGAATCAAATATGAACCGGACTTTTGTTTAAAAATTTTATTGTTACGATCAATACAAATTTTAATACATATTATTTTTCTACATAGTCTCCTCTCTTATGTATACATTTTTCCACCGCATCGGAAGTTTTTTAATACCTTTCTCAAAGAATGAAACTGGTCGTGTCGATAACCAATTGCGCACAAACGTTTCTACACCTTCGTTGTCCTCAAAGTGGTGGCCTCCCAGTTCTTCTTTAAGTGGCCCAAACATGTGGTAGTCACATGGCGACAAATCAGGACTGTAAGGCGGGTGTTCAAGGGTTTCCCAATGCATTTTGTTCAATTTTCCTTGAGTCAATGCAGCTGTATGTGGCCGAGCTTTGTCATGCAACAGAATCACACTTCGGATAGACATATCTCGCCTCTTTTGCCGATAGGCAAGTTTCACTTGTTGGAGTAGTTCGCAGTAATACTCAGCATTAATTGTACGGCGTTCGTGCAGAAAATCGATCAGCACTACGCCTTTCGAATCCCAAGAAACTGTTGCAAGAATTTTCCCTGCAGAAAGACGGGTCTTGGCTTTCCGCGGTGCTGCCTCTCCAGGTTTTTGGACTCCGGGGTATAATGATGTACCCATGTCTCATCACAGGTGACAATATGTCTCAAAAAATCATCCCCCTCTGCTCGATATCTTGCTAACAGCCTTTCACATACGGCAAGACGGTTTGCTTTCTGATCTTCCCTTAGAAGGCGAGGAACCCATCTTGCACACACTTTTCGGTAACCCAACGCAGCTGAAATGGTTGCTTGAGCACTCTCGTATGATATTCCAACGTGTTCAGCAATTGCCAATACTGTAAGATGGCGGTCACCTTCAATCAGCTCACGAATTGCGTAGATATTCGCCTCATTGATGCTTGTCCTGGGACGGCGTGCATGAGGCTCATTTTCCACTGTCTCTCGGCCATCTGAAAACTTTTTGTGCCAGTCGTACACTTGGGTCCTTGAAAGTGTTTCATTTCCGAACTGTGCAGATAGTCGACGCAAAATTTCAGACGATCTAACGCCCTCCAGCGCCAAAAATTTGATAACAATATGTTGCGCAACAGACGTATGCACCTCTTGCTCTGACATGATGCTACTAACAGCGCATCGACTACGTCTCGCCAAACCGACGAACTCCCTTCTTCTTAACATCCCTACCTAACATATATCGAGACGTCACGCCACTCGAATTACCTACAGGGCGAAAAACAGAAAAGTCCGGTTCATATTTGATTCACCCTCGTATTTATTGATTTAAATTGCAAAATGAAAATTTGATTTATTACATTTAAATTGACATTAGAAAATTTGTTGTTTTTAGATATACAGGTAGCACAAAAAAAATTCTAAAAATCATATTATAGTAAACAGCTTTCAAATTAGAAGAATTTGAAAGAGTCGTCTTTAGAATTTATAAGTGGCGTTCCAAGGTACGACTTTGTTATAAGATAGCGCATTCGCCAAAAATGCGATCAAAAAATTCTGGGACCAGGCTAGAGCAAGAAAGAATGCTGGTACAAAAAGCGCCTTTGCCGACGACGCTGATTGGACCAGATAAGACCCAATGACCATGACCGGCGACGCATGACCGGTTAAGGTTATAATATAAATACCAGGGATAATCTGAATTTCCTTTCATTCACCTGATGACGAGAGCAGATACACAGCTATTGAAACGTTGTGAGATCAGCCATTTCAAGACGATGGAAGTCCAAGGAAACTTCGAGAAAATGTTATTAGCACAGACCTATAAATTCAAGAGACCGAAAGCTTCATTCATAAATCAGACACAAAACCGATCCAACATTAAATGTAAACAAATGATGAGTGAGAAGAAGACAGAGCATCATGAGTTGCTAGCCGGCAACAATGTACAGCTTGAGACCTGTTGTCAGTAGCGTAACATATAAATATTAAATAGTTTTAAATGTAATCCAACATCTATTACATATTTTAAATTCAATAATTCCAAAATCATTTTAATCTATCAATTTTAATGTAATACAACAATTATGGTGATAAAATAAATATAATTTGTTTAACGTATTTGGATAATGGTTATAAACGTATCTGAACAAACCTTAAAATTTCTAAATATTTATTTGCAATAGGGAACTTAATTATTTTTGAAAACTCCATATTGAGTGGTAAAGGCATCAAATGTAATGGGTAAGAGGGATGTATTGGTGTCGCATATTATGGATTTAAGGACAGATTCTCGAAATTCAAAATCTAGAATCCAATATGGAGGACTGCTAAGAAAACTCAATGAATCTACCTAAAAACTTGTACAGAGGGATTTTCGGTGTTGCTGATTATAGATTTGAGGCATGATTTTCGAAATTCAGAATGAAAAATCCAATATGGCGTATAAGTCAAACTAAATGAATCTGTGTGAAATATTGTAATAAATAGGAGTTTTTGATATCGATGATTGTGGGTATATAAAGACAGATTTTCGAAATGCAAAATGACAAATCCAATATGCAGTCGTAGTAGCATTTATTAGCAATTATTCTGCTACATAAAAACTTATATATCTAATTAACATTATTTCGTACTTAAACTATTACAATTAAATCTATTATTTAAATATAATTAGTTTTTACATATGCCACATTTTACTTAAACATATGAAGACTATTTATTCTTTTAAATTGGTCGTTGTTTTTTTATGATTTTTTCTATAGATCCTCTAAAAATAGGGCTTTTGTATAAAAAAATAGCAAACCTCTACCCCTTTTTCTATAAATAATATTATAATCTTTGTTAAAAAGGTATGGACTGTCAATTTTTAATAAATATACTCGTGAAATAAAGCTTAATCAGTACTCCACTGAGACATAAACAAAGTATACATAATCACTTACCGATGAAAAGATAAATCCGGAAACAAGTTATCTCCTTTTCCACAACCACGCACCATGATTAAGCAATAAAAAAAGGTTTTTTTTACAAAAAACTTCAAAATATCACCAAAAATGCACTTAACCTCAACGCAAACACTGTTTCTTGCCGGCAACACGGTAAGAAATAAATTCATTCATAAATCCATACTGGTCGTTATCGCATCGTAAAAGTAGTAAAAGCGTTGCCAAATGTAGCCAATTTTATGTATTATACTACAATATGAGAATAATTTGAGATATTTCTGTAGTAAATATTCCAGCGCCACATTAAGCGTCTTATATAATTAAGTAAATTGTGGTTTATATTTTCTGTTGCATGTTATCTGTTGTGTGTAAATCAGTAAAGTATTGTAGTTTCTATATTCCTGTCAATTAGCTTATAATGATATTGTTAAATCTGGCTACAGTGTATCGAGAATAAAAAGATAGAGTTTGGATGTTGGAGCGCATAAAAATGTAAACAATTGGGTCTATTATATTCGTAGGTCCGTGGTTATTAGTTACTCCGGGTTTTAGGACATCACTACTTAATATTAAGCGGGCAAGTTTCCACCCTTGTTACTTAAATACAATTTACTGTAGGAAAGGAGATCCGGAAAATAAGTCCATTTTATTGTTATTATTGACTTCCTAAAAACAAATAAAACTTATTTATTTACACTATTTTGAATTTGTGAACTAGAATACATACTCAAATCCATTATACAGAAATTAATATTAGATATTATAAAATTTAATTTTAACGGGAATTTTTCTCAAAATTTGAGATCTATAACAATAATTTGGTCAAGTGCGAGTTGGACAAGCATACTAAGGGTTCCGTACCACCTTCAAAATTCGCTTGATTTTTATTAGAATACATATGTATTTGGTTTTCTAATTTGGCCCCCAAAAATTAACATTAGAGTTTTATTTTATTAATAAACTTTCAGGCAAGCCTTTTTTAACCTGCTGTATGAATTTGGAGGCTCTATAGAAGATAAAGGGCAAAATAGGTCAAGTTTTAAATTATAAATTATTAAATTTGTTATTCAAATTATTTAAAAATACAAATAAAATATATTTTTCAAAATTTAAATAGTGTAGTTTCTAAAATGGGAATTAAGTCGATGTTTAATATTTTTGCTAATATCTTTTAAACAAATGATTTAAAAATATGATATATTTGTAATTCACATAATGAGCCTTTTATTTGATATATTACATGATGCGTTTGAAATTTGAAATTTTATTTTCCATTTAATTGTATAATTTGTCCTTAAAATTACTATAGAGGTTTTCCAATAAATTTTCTTATAAATTTCAAGTGAGCCCCAGTACCCCTAATTATTTTCAAAATTTTAGGTAGTATGGTTTCGGAAATAAAGGGATAAATAAGAATTTTTTATATCTTTATGTTGATACCTTGTAAACAATTAATTTTAAAAATATGAAAAACATATTTGTAATCCTCATAATGAGTCCCTTCATTTGATATATTGCATGATACGTTAAAAAAATATTTTTTATTTTCCGTTTAATTCTATAATTTGGCCCCCAATATTAATATTAGGGATTTCTTCGTAGTTTTCCTTTAAACAAAAAAATAGGTCTTATAGTTTGTGAAATAAAGGGGGGAATGGTTATTTATTTAAAAAAAATGTGATTTGATATATTACATGATCCATTATTTTCTCCTTATTTTTCCAATAAAGTTCAGGTGAGGCGTTATACCCCTATTTTTTTTCAAAATTTTACAGCTTATGGTTTCGGAGATAAGGGGGGGGGATGGGTAAATGTTTTTATATTTTTGTTAATACCTTTTAATTAATTTATTTTAAAAATATGAAAAAAATATATTTGTTTCGTCATAATGAGCCCTTTCATTTGATATATAACATGATGCGTTAGAAACAATTTTAATTTTATATTTTCCATTTAATTCTGTAATTTGCCCCCAAAATTAAAAGTAGAGGTTTCATCTTATTTTTCCAGTAAACTTCAGGTCAGACTTTATACCTCTAATTTTTTTCAAAACTTTACGTTTTATAGTTTCGGAGATAGATGGTAAATTATGATATATTTTCGTTAATATCTTTTAAATTATTTTTTTAATATGAAAAAAATATTTTTGTGTTCCTCAGAATGGGACCTTTCATTTGATGTATTACATCATGCGTTTTAAAAATGTTTAATTTTTAATTTTTCATTTAATTCTATAATTTGCTTCCCAACATTAATATTAATGGTTTGTTCTTATTTTTCTTGTAAAGTTCGGGCAACGTTCTATATTTTCTATTTTTTTCAAAATTTTAGACTCAGTAGTTTCGGAGATCAGGGGGGGGACGGTCGATTTTTTTAGTCCCCCCCCAGAACAACCCCTAAAATCAAACTTTCTTCTTTTACGATATGTACTCTTGATCGGGTCACCAAACTATACAATTGATACCAAATTTCAACCTCTTCCGTCCATTAGTTTAGGAGAAAATTGCTGTGATGTGACAGAGGCAGAAATCCGGAGTGATATTACAAGGGTATCCGTATATTGTATATACGGAACCCTAAAAACCATCTGTACGAAATAAACAAGGGCTGACAAAAATAATTTCTGAATGTAAACACGATTAATACGGGAATAATCGACAGTGACTGCAATAGTTTATCTATAGCAGTAGTAGACGTAGCTGAAGTCATATTTATAGTCTAAGAAAAGTAGTAAGTAGAATTTAGTTGTGAATTTGTGAGTAAATAAAGACGATTGATTTTTGGTGTATTTAAACTATTTGTACCTACAAATTTCTCAAAAGTAATTTCATCTACCCCAATATTTATCTATATTTAGTGGACGGCAGAACAGATTATTTTGAAACAAAGGACAGAAATGTTGCAAGTTTATAAAATCTAAGAAAGAAAATTATTATTTTGCTTCAAAAGAATTTTTCTGAGTTATTTGGGAATAACACCACATAAACTTGAAAGCTTCTATATTTCAAAAGTCCAAACATTTCAAGGTCTAAATCAGACCCCGTTTTCATGGTATTACACAAATTGAACAGGTAATTAAAAAAAAAATAAAAGGATTCGCAAAGACACATATCGTATCACAATTTGACATTAATATTTGACAATTATGTTCTGAATTTTGACATCATATTCATTAGGGTTCCGTATATACAATATACGAATACAGTTATAATATCACTCCGGATTTCTGGCTGTGTCACATCACAGCCATTTTCTCCTAAACTACTGGACGGAAGAGGTTGAAATTTGGTATCAACGTATAGTTTGGTGACCCGATCAGAAGTACATATCGTAAAAGAAAAAATTTTGATTTTAGGGGTACTTCTGGGGGGAACAACTAAAAAAATCGACCGTTCCCCCCCCTGATCTCCGAAACTACTGAGCCTAAAATTTTGAAAAAAATAGGAAATATAAAGCGGTACCCGAACTTTACAGGAAAATTAAGGAGAAACCATTATTGTTAATTTTGGGGGGCAAATTATAGAATTAAATAAAAATTTAAAAATAAAAAAATTTTCAAACGCATCATATAATATATCAAATGAAAGGTCTCATTCTGAGGAACACAAATATATTTTTTTCATATTTAAAAAAATATATATTTAAAAAGATATTAAAGAAAATATACCAAAATTTACCCATCCCCCCCCTGATCTCCGAAACTACTGAGCCTAAAATTTTGAAAAAATAGAAAATATAGAGCGTTGCCCGAACTTTACAGGAAAATTAAGGAGAAACCATTAATGTTAATTTTGGGGGGCAAATTATAGAATTAAATAAAAATTTAAAAATAAAAAAATTTTCAAACGCATTATGTAATATATCAAATGAAAGGTCTCATTCTGAGGAACACAAATATATTTTTTTCATATTTAAAAAAATATATATTTAAAAAGATATTAACGAAAATAAACCAAAATTTACCCATTCCCCCCCCCCTTATCTCCGAAACTATAAAACGTAAAGTTTTGAAAAAAACAGATTTATAGGTTCTGACCTGAAGTTTACTGGAAAAATAAGGAAAAACCTCTACTTTTAATTTTGGGGGGCAATTACAGAATTAAATGGAAAATATAAAATTAAAATTGTTTCTAACCCTTCATGTTATGTATCAAATGAAAGGGCTCATTAAGACGAAACCAAATATATTTTTTTCATATTTTTAAAATAAATTAATTAAAAGATGTTAACAAAAATATAAAAAATTACCCATTCCCCCCTTATCTCCGAAACCATAAGCTGGAAAATTTTGAAAAAAAATGGATGTATAGCCCCTCACCTGAACTTTACTGGAAAATTAAGGAAAAACTTCTAATATTTATTTGGGGGGGGGGGGGCAAATTATAGAATTAAATAGAAAATAAAAATTAAAATTGTTTCTAACCCATCATGTTATATATCAAATGAAAGGGCTCATTATGACGAAAACAAATATATTTTTTTCATATTTTTAAAATAAATAAATTAAAAGATATTAACAAAAATATAAAAAAATTAACCCATCCCCCCCCCCCTTATCTCCGAAACCATAAGCTGGAAAATTTTGAAAAAAAATGGAGGTATAGCCCCTTACCTGAACTTTACTGGAAAATTAAGGAAAAACCCCTAATTTTTATTTTGGGGGGCAAATTATAGAATTAAATGGAAGATTAAAATTAAAACTGTTTCTAACCCATCATGTTATATATCAAATAAAAGGGCTCATGATGAAGAAAACAAATATATTTTTTCCATATTTATAAAATAAATTAATTAAAAGATATTAACAAAAATATAAAAAAATTTACCCATTCCCCCCCTTATCTCCGAAACCATAAGCTGAAAAATTTAAAAAAACTGGAAGTATAGCCCCTCACCTGAACTTTACTGGAAAAAAACCCCTAATATTCATTTTGGGGGGCAAATTTTTCATTATGACGAATAGGTACAAATACATTTTTTTTTAATTTTTTTAAAATGAATATTTTAAAATATATTAAAAAATATATTTTAAAAAAATTACCCATTCTCCCCGTTATTTCCCAAACTCTAAGACCTCTTTTTTTTATAGGAAAAATATGAAAAAAAATACATAATTCTATTATTTGGCCTCCAAAAAAAGGCTCATTATGTGAATTACAAATATATCATATTTTTAAATCTTTTGTTTAAAATATATTAAAAATATTAAACATCGACTTAATTCCCACTTTAGAAACTACACTGTTTAAAATTTGAAAAATATATTTTATTTATATTTTTAAATAATTTGAATAACAGATTTAATAATTTTTAATTTAAACTTTGACCTATTTTGCCGTTTTTCTTCCAATCTACAGAGCCTCAAAACTCAGACAGTAGATTATAAAAGGCATTTCTGAAAGTTTATTAGTAAAATAAAACTCTAATGTTACTTTTTGGGGGCCAAATTAGAAAATTAAATACGTATTGTGATAAAAATCAAGCGAATCCTAAAGCAGATAAAATAAAAAGTCTATGTGTGGAAAATGAAAGTGTATATTTTTTATAAATTTAAAACGCTTCCTTTAAAAGATATAAGGGTAAGTATAAGAAAATGCACTCATTCCCTGCTTGTCTGAAACTGGAATATTCGAATCTTGAAGGTGGTACGGAACCCTAAGTATGCGAGTCCAACTCGCACTTGACCAAATTATTTTTAATTAAAACTAGCATATAAATGATCTAAAATGATATAAATCAGCTACTTCTTGCTCGTTTAGTAGGTCAGATGGAGAGTATTGGAGAAAGTAGAGAATCAATGTCGTGCTATGTTGTGCTCAATAGTTGTGTGATTGCGTCTAGAACTAGAAGATAAAATTTTAAATTAGGTTTTTATCAAGCCGATTTGACGTTACTTTGCATTCTTCTTTTCCTTCGACAAAAATAAGGAGTACCCAAACCATGGAACCAGAAGATCCTAAATGATTTATTTGGTCAAACTGTAGACGACAATATATTAGTGTTGGAGTGAACACATTTGAAACTACAATTTGAACGGGGTATTCAAATTAAAAGAAAGATCAGAGAATATGTAAAGTCAAAGAAACGAGGAGTTTTGTACAGATGATGGAGAAAAACTCTGTTTATTAGCCCAAGAAGGTGATGGAGTGCTTCGAGATCATCATCCATGAGTTTAAGAAATGCATGAAAGAGATGACGCAACATGTTGTTCTTAACTATGAAGAAGAAATTTTTCCTTGACAAGAACAGAAAAGGTCATTGATTAATGATTCGAGGGAAATTGTAGGAGCTATTGATTCTCCAACATCTACCAATAAATAAATAATTTTTCGGCTATTGAAATCAGTGGGAAGTAGATTCAATAGTTCTAGGCTTGTGTTTTTTTGATGATCATGTTATTGTCTGGTATTATACATAATTTTCAATTCCTACATTTTTTTTATTGACCTCGTACAAATAAGATAGTGATTTGTATAATGTTTAGTTTGTAAAACTAATTTTATTCACTTTTTTCTACTATTTTTTTCCTTCACCTACTAATAAAATTCTTCGACACAAATTTTTATTAAATTTAAAAAGTAATCTACGGAAAGAAATTTTTATTTTAATATTAAATTGTAACTTTTTAATTAATATTTAATTTCAATATTTACTACTACCACGCCACTGATAATTGAAGACCTTGTCACTGTATTTGTTGCCCGCATTCTAATTTTCATTTTCCAAGAATTTATATGGGTCAAATATTTCGTCTAGACAATAGCTTACATCTTCTTCTTTTTCACTTGATACAGTGACAGTGTCGTCCAACAAAAAAATTATAATAAATATCTAAACTAAAGTAGTAATTCTTTTAATTTTGAAACTAACTAGTGGCAGATAAAATTGATCTCTACATTTTCTGAATAAAGCTGACTATACCTATTTATAAATAATCTATATATTGAAACCAAAATAAAGCAAAGTCAAAAATAATTTAAATAAATCTTAAAATATTGTAATTATTTAAATCGATTCCATGTGTACGCCTATGATAAGGAACACAGGTGCAGTATTTTATTATGAGGCGCTAACATTCCAGACGATAGAAAAAAAATATCGGTCAAGTTTATAACTATTATAGTAAAACACCTGCATATTTTTCAATGACAATTCGGAGTCCCTTTCCTTCCATAATGAATTTCCAATGGTTGACTTCATTCATAAAACTGACAGAATTTGTTTGCATTTAGAAAGAGATAAATGCCGCCAGTGTAGTAGAATAAAAAATAAATATTTTACTTCGGAAAAAATTCAAAGTATGTACCTATTTAATTTAAGTGGGTGATAAAATTTTAATATTCTTTCTCTTCACTTTAATGGTTATCAACACAAAAGTTCCCAATTTTTTACTGCTTTTAGCTCAAAATCACCCACTAGTTAAAAAACTAAATAACGTCATAAGGGAAAACCTAGGAAAAACCTTATGAACTATCCCCATATTGGGTTGTTCAAAAGGAGGTTACCATTAATAATTTCTTCCTTAATTGTCGGTAACCAAATACGATTAAATTCTACAGAAGTAGAAGCGATACAATCGTCTTCATTCAAAAGAATTAAGGCAGACTCTTTTATTTTTCGTTTCGTGTTATATTGTTCTTTGTGAAGTATAGTTGAATTGTCAAATTGTATTTTATGGCCTAGATCCCAAGCATGTCCACAAATTTTCAATTTTTTAAATTGTCGTTTCTTTATGTAATTCTTGTGTTCATTTATTCGTACGTTTAATGGTCTCGATGTTTCTCCAATATAAAATGTATTGCATTCGCAAGGAATCTTGTATGTGCAGTTTTTTGTGTTCTGGGTTTTGTTGGTTGGTTTTGTTATTAGAGATTTCAGTGTATTTCTTGTTTGGAATGTTGTTTTAACATTAAATCTGTTGCCCACTCTTTTCAATCTTTCTGACAGACCCTGTATATATGGTATATGGTTCTATAAACTTCTGTTTCGAATGAAAATTCTGTTTTTGTTATTAATACGTCTAGGAAAGATAGTTTGTTATTTTCTTCAATATCTAGGGTAAATTTGATAGTTGGCTTATGTAATTTAATAATTTATCTAGTTCTTCAAGATTGTGTTCCCAAATTACGAAAATGTCGTCAACGTGACGCCACCAAACTAAAGGTTTATTTTCTTTTGATAAAATTACTTGTTGTTCAAAGTGTTCCATAAATATGTTACTCAATGCTGGTAAAAGATAGGAACCCTTGGCCATGCCAAAATCCTGTTGGTAAAAGTTTAATTAAGAGTATGTAGTTTTGGTACAATGTGTTAGTAGTTCCATTAGTGTTTCAATTGATAAAAGAGTTTGTTGATTTAGAGAAGAGTCCCGTTCTAGTAGTTGTTTTACCATTGAAAGTGTTTTGGAAACCAGAACATTGTTATAAAGATTTACACTATCAAAACTTGCTATTGTAAAGTTATTTTTGTATTCTATAAGACAGTTTTCCTCAAATGCCGAAATCAACGATAACAAACAAAATTTGGAAGAGGCGTTGGAACCCGAACCTGATTTTCGAGCACAGCAGCTAATTTAAGGTGAGTTTAAAAATATTTTTACGCTTTTATTGGCATATGGTATAGTTTTACGACAATAGATGTCTCTCGAAACAGATTTTGTTTTACTCTGTATTATCATATATTGATTCCAACGGTTTAATTCCTGGAATTATTGGCCACTGACGTCTCCGAAATTAGTCCGAATGAACCTATTCTTACATTTTTATTAAGTTGTCAAAAAAAAAAAACAGCTCTTTATAAAGCATCAGGAACGAATTAACGACATTGGACTTTGTTTTGGGATTTTTAAAATTATTTTCGTTTAGGACTTGTGTATTCGTAAGGTCAAGTTCTAATTAAAATAACAACATCGATTTAAGAGAGGAAAATAGACAAAAAAATCAATGTTTTGTTGGTCACTTTTTACAGAAAATGAGAAAATTCAAAACAATTTTGTAATATTCCTTGAGAAATATCTGGGTTATCTTAATAGATGGTTTGAATTTAACGATAGAAATTGGTTAAGTAGAATTCTAAAATTAAATTTATAACAAGAGGTGATTGGTTTTTGAATTTTTTATTGTAAACTTTAAAGTAATTGTTGGAATTATACTTCAAAATTTGCTTTGTCAACGATCTCAGAATTTCAAATAATTATTGTGTCTTTTGTTTAGACACATTCTCGTCTATTTTCAGTGGATATTTTAGAAGATTTTTTTTCCTTATAAATAATTTTTCATTTTCAAGCAAATGGAAAAATCCAAAGGATTGAAATCAGTATTTCTTAGTGGTCAAGCAAACACATTTCCACCACCAATCCAGTTATTCTTCTTTCCTTTAAATTATTTCTTTAATTTCCAACGAAATGGAAAAATCCAAAAGGATTCAAATCTGGATTTTTTGGTTGCCAAGCGAACTCATTTCCACGGCCATTCCAGCAATGAGGAAATTACTTTTATGTTTTTTTGGGCAATAACACCACAATAGAAATAAAACTACGTATATTGCAGGAATACCAAACGTTTGGTATTCCTGCAATATACGTCGTTTTATTTCTATTGTGGTGTTATTGCCAAAAAAAAAAACATAAAAGTAAGCAAGAATATGCCACAAACAACGTTTAGAAGACAATTAGAAACCAGCTATGGGACAGTAGTGACTAAAGTGTTTAGAGATTTAGAAAGTTTATTTAAGAAGCTTGCCCGAACCAAGAATAGCCTGATATTCTTGTGCAGATGTCGGGAGATGGGGATTATTCCTTAAGGTTTAAGATTTCGTAAACCCTACATCGGTGGGAGAATTCAGAGAATATTGGAGCGAGCAAGTTTCGCAGCCATTAGAGACAGGATAAATTTTCATCGATATAATAAATTTAAGTTAGAACGTGATATTGGGTATGTACACAGCTTCCTTTCTTGTCGAATATCAGAGAATGAGTTTAGTGGAATTAAAAACAGGACTCTCAATAGCTACAATAAAGAATTCCTTTCAAAAAAACAAAGACATTTACATAAATTTAACCAACTTCTTTTAAATAGAAACATAACAAAAAATAACAAACATGAAAAAAACTTTACTGTAACAAAAACTCTCATAAATCTTTCACATAAACAGGTAAATGCTACTGAAACTTCAGTATCACAAAAAGGACTTAACTTTGCAATTACTCCAAAAACAATTCCTAAATTTCATATATTAAGTGCTATAGAACAAACCGCAAATAAACTAAATTCTAGTGATGCTCAAGAATATAGAATAAGAGCAAAAATTGAACTCGAAAAACCTGTAAATGTTAAAAATAACCTTACTAATAATGAATTATGTGCAATTACAAATTTAAAAAATGACAATTCTATAAAAATTTTACCTGCTGACAAAGGCAATGCAACAGTAATTTTAAATAAAACTGATTACGATGACAAAATTCAAAATATAATAAACCAAGGACAATAAGAATAGACTTTGAAACGTTTGGTATTCCTACAATATACGTCGTTTTATTTCTACTGTGGTGTTATTGCCCAAAAAAACATAAAAGTAATCAAGAATATGCCACAAACAACGTTTAGAAGATAATGAGGAAATTGTTTATTTTAAGTATACATGCAGAATAATTTCGTAATACCCCGTCGTGTATGAATCATGAAGTTTGCGACTTAAGTCGAGAGGTATAATCTCTAGCAGTTCGGTTAAATATTCTTGACATAAATAGGTACATTTGAATTATTTGGCAGTTCAAAAGTACCAATTTAAAAAACATATATTACCCCACACCAGTTGTTAACTTTAAACTCATGCTGAAAATATTTTTTCTAGTAACATATGGATTTGGAGAATTCTACAAATAATTATCGGTTAAAAGAATCGTTTTAAGCAAGTTTTGTTCCATATATTTTACTCGATATTTTAAAAACAAATTAGTTTTAAATTGCAAAACACATATTTGATTTTCTCAAGACAAATTTTTTCATTTTGCGTTTCTTTCGTTTTCGTTTTTTTTTCGTTTAACATGAGGATTTTCATTTTAGTTTTTCTATAAAATTTCCCCACAGAAGTACCCCCTAAATCACAGTTGTTTCGTTTACGCCATGTGCTTTAAGTGTGTACCTACTTTAATCCTCATTAATTGAAAAACAATTGCCTATAAATTATTTATTAAAAAAATAAATACAGTTCCTTGTAAATAAATAACAAGCACCCATTTTTATTGCTCTTTCAATAAAACTACAATATTATTGGCAACCCTAATCTCCTCCCTAAATAGAATGTCAATCAGAATGAACAAATTTCGGGTATATAACTAAATCTCAAAAAAGTGTTCCTTAAATACTGCAGAATAAAAAATTCTCTGTTTTTATATTATATATTTCATCTAAATTAATGTTACGCCTATGATAAGAAACGACCTTGCACTAGTATTCGTCCTCCACGAACCTGGTACAGTCATAAAAATTCCAATTTTATTACTTAATAGTAAAAACACCTGCAAAATCTACGGAAATCACTCCCTAAAATTTCATTCATGATTGTTAATACGGTCGAAATTTGACACAAAAATTTACTGGGAATGTTAATTTCATGATGGCCGATCTATACGCCCCCGCAATAAAGAATGAACTTATTTAAATGAAAGTTAGGAATATTTAGAATAGGAAAATTGTACTCAGTGTCGTACGATAAAAAATTATATATTTTTTGTGAAACTTAAGACGTGTAAATAAAACATTGTATTGAAAATTTGCTCTATTTTAATATACTTCGATTACTTAAACAACTATGTAATTATTTTTTGTGTTGCTTTATTATACAGCGTGTCGCAATGAGTTTTGTCCAAATGGGGAGAAACTGATGTTGCAAATACAAAAAAATATATATTTCCTTAAATAATTTTCTTCATTCAACCTATTCGTAATATAAAAATGAAATAAAATATTTTCTAAATAAGAAAACGCTTGAGGGTAGATACACGGGAAAAGTAAAAAATAATATAATGAAGAGTAACGTGTTTTGTTAATTTATATACAGAGTGAACATTAATAGAAACTACAAATAGAATTGTGACATTCTTACTTCTGTGTTTTTCTCCTTCGGTTAAGATTTAAGACGTGTTGTCTATTACCGTATCCATTTTTTCTTCTGCCTTCCTATACTTCTTCTGGTATATTTTAAAAGGTAGAATGTAATTTCTCGATTCAGTTTAAACTTGTATACTCAGTTTTCCTTTACTACCTATATCCTAATTACTGTCAATGCAACCATGTGCACACGTGAGGTCTAATTATAAACAAATATCTGTCATTCCGGATAATTCAGCTGTATTTCATTAAATAATTTTTGTTCATTTTTGTGATGAAACCCCACCATATTTCGAAATTTACGTCTTTGTGTCTAGTTGTGTTAATTTGATCTGATTTTAAACACTTGTTTATATGTACGAACGAATAATAAGAATAAACTTGCCTTTTTTGTGCTGTTTTGACAATATGTCAAGTCCTTATTTTAAAATACCGCAAACAGAAAATTGGAAAGTTTATTAGAACGACTAGCAAATTTTCTGCTGATATTGTGTATTTATATTTGTTTATTTAATATAATTTATCGATTTTCTCTAAATAAAGAAACTCTTAATATGTAAACTGGTCCCTGTTTCTTACACAGAAAACTAAGTCGTATGGGTATTTAAAGATCGAGCAAGTGTTGTGTCTCTCGGGACGAAGTATCAAAACAAAAGCAATTTCAATTTTTGCAATTCATTACCACACTTATCTATTTTCGTATGTGTAATAGCTTTCCAATAAATATTTTTTTAATCTATGTTAATAACGCTACAATTTAAAAAAAAACATGTGTAATATCTCTATTTGTCTTTGAGATATACAAAAAACAAAAAAAAGATCGAATTTTGAAAAGTGCACCATTTCATGACGTGATTTGCTGCAATAACATGTGAACTCACGTGACGTGACGATAATGTGTTTCCACCTTAACTGGCAAACATTTACCCGGGAAATTTATTTTCGACTGAGGCTCACAAAATAAATTACTTTACCAAAATATTATTTGTAATAAAAAACTGTTATAAAAGCCGACACAAAATTAGCACAAACTAAATTTGTTCATTTACAAGTGAAACTATGCCAAGTTTCGAGTTAATATCCTCAATAATTTTATGGTGATGACAATTACAACAGCATAGGTGACATTTTTAAAGTGATGTCAAGGAAAGAATGTCAAACAAAATGAGAGGTAGACATTAATTCTTGGCTCCGCACACTTACTTGTCCGTTGACGATGTATGAAGAGCGCAAAAATACATAATCCTATTTAGTGGAATATATGAAGAAGACTTGCACTTACCGTGTATTTTCTTAACTGCCTTCTTTTTCCACAGAGTTGATAGTTTTTCTTCCCTACTTCGCGTATTTCCTATTCAGGCACAAAAACTTAAATAAGCTTATACATAATTAACTGCTAAATTCAATTTATTTCACTACCATTTGAATGAAACTTGAGAATGTTCAGTAGCTATTATTAAGGATCACCCTAAAAGAATTTTGTAACTTTAACTGTCAGTCAATCTTTTAATATTTGGAAATACATTCTTTTGTCTAGTAAAATCTGTTAAATCCGACGCAATAATAATTAATACATTTTTCTTTTAATTTTTTTATCTAAATAGCATAATTAGTTAGTAGTTATCAATTCGTAACGTTTTGACGTATGAAAATGGCTGCAAATTTATTAAATCTTGGTCAGAGAACTATTTTAACTAGTCAGCTTTTTTTTCTACTTACTTTTTTCGGTTGGCACAAAAAAATGGGAAAAAACTAGTCATTCCAAAAATTGTACTTTGATGACTCATACTGGCGAGCCAGTGCGAATTACACAAAAAAACACCAGAGCAATTTTGAATAGCGTGGAATTCCCCATAAGGTCCATACAACCGATTCACAATATTGTAAATGGTGGCTAATCATCAGAAATTTGAAAAAAATAAATAGAATTAACCCAATGATTGAATATTAACAATATAATAGCTGCCATATTAGAATCTTCTTAAAAAAAATTAATATTTATCATAACCATTTCACAACATATTGCGATTAGGTTTCAGTCTTGCATATTAATTGATGTACTTGTACAATCTAATATATTTAACACCATGTAAGTAAATTTGATATGCACCAGAATCATTAGAAAACAGGAAAATTTTAAATTCAACCTTTCAAATTAATTCCTACAAATAGAAAAAAGGGAAACACCTCTATTGTCTCTCATAAATAGTATTTAAGTGCAATAGACATTCAGTTGTTATGATGAAAGTGTATTGTTTGTTGGTTTTGTGTTCTGTGTTGAAATCTGGAGCATTGTGAATATACAGTATCTATACAGTGATGGGCAAATGTGTGGAACCAAGTAAATATCTCTGGAATTATTAGAGACATCAAAATGAAATTTGGAAGGTGGATACTGCAGTAGATTGCCTATGTGTTTCCAAACTTTTTTACAATTTTGAACTTCCTGTTTTACCGGAAGTAATGTCGATTATAAAATTTGCAATGAAACCAGTCGGCAAGGATTTGTATTTCTATTGGCCAATCGGTGGCATTATACCGTCACAGCCAACAGCACTGCTTGTTCCATAGTCGAATACACGGGCGTTTGTTTAAATCAGGCGCAAATTAAATCTGAATCAAGTAGTCCATGAAATTCATTGCAGAAGTGACAGTAGTTGTCAAAATAAGTTATTAGTTTTTTTTTGAACGTAAAAAGATTGTATTGTTTTAATTTGATCGTAAAATGGCCGAATTAAGTGAAAGAGAAAGAATAGAAATATTAATGATGATTGGGTATGGGGAGAGGAAAAGGACGCATCAAGAAGTTTGTAACCTTTTTAACATTGTTCATCCGAATACACAAATATCTCGTTCAGTAGTGACGAAAACTTTGCGAAGGTACGACACAAGTAGTAATTTACCAAAAAGTGGACGGTTAAAAGTACAAGTAATGAAGGTGTAGCTCAAAATATCTTTGGAAGAAAATCCTCACTTATCCACTACCGACCTCGCCAATAAGCATGGAATTAGCCGTCGTTCAGCAGGAAGGATATTAAGGCGAGAAAAATATCATCCATACAAAATTCGCCTCGTTCAAGAACTCTCCGAAGACGATTTCGACAGACGTTTGCTATTTTGTGAAGCGATGATGGATATTTGTAACCGTGATAATAATTTTATAAGAAATGCGGTGTTTTCCGACGAGACTACATTTTGTTTAAATGGTACGGTTAATCGACATAACTGCCGCTACTGGTCGCAAAGTAATCCTAATTGGGTACAAGAGACTCATACCACACATCCCCAAAAACTGAACGTTTGGGCCGGCATTTATAACAACAGAATCGTGGACCCTTCTTCATACAAGAAATTTTAAACGGAGATTTACAGCTCTTGGGACACAATTTATTCCGGCATTGGAGGTAAATAGACAATTACCAAATAATATCTGGTTTTAGCAGGATGGAGCACCACCCCATTACGCTCGCATTGTTCGAGATGATTTAGATAGGACATTTCATCACAGATGGATTGGAAGAAGGGGTACTTATGAATGGCCTGCACGAAGTCCCGACCTTAATCCACTAGACTATTTTCTGTGGGGTTACTTAAAGTCTAAGGTTTATGTTAATAGACCAAATAGTTTGCAAGAATTAGCTGCAAGAATAACTCAAGACATCCAGAGAATTACACCAGAAGTAATAGCTAATGTGACTTGCTTATTGTCAAGAAGTAAACGGTGCTCAGTTTGAACATCTAATACATTAAGTTTAGTTAAATTTCAATGTTTTGAAAATCACTTTGATTTAGTTAATAATTATGATTATGTATTTCTTTAATGGATATTAGATTTTTCCTTTCCTTAATTACTTTTCTGTTAATATCTCGGTAGGTATTGAAGTAAACAATATCAAAACCGATATTTTTGTATTCGCAATAAAATGTTTCATCAGAAACTAAAATATATACAGGGTGTTTCATGGCAAATTTTAAAATCAACATTACTTCCGGTAAAATAGGAAGTTCAAAATTGTAAAAAAATTTGGAAACAAATAGGCAATCTACTGCAGTATCCACCTTCCAAATTTCATTTTGATATCTCTAATAATTCCAGAGATATTTGCTTGGTTCCACACATTTGCCCATCACTGTATATAGAGAATGGGAACTGGAATGAACTTTTGTATTGTCAATTCAAAACAGTGTAATCATACTTATAGAAAATTAATTCATAATAAACCACAAAATATATGATGGCATATATACAAGAGATATTTTTAATACCTACCAAATAAACATTTTACTCTATTATAATGTATAATTCTAATTCTAATTGAATAAAAATTATTACCTGTGACTTTACCTACAACTTCTTTCTTCAATACCTACATTTAAACAGCAACACTTCAAATCACAAATGTGATTTAAAGCAAACAAACACGTACACCAAATACAGACTAAAGCAATTACCAAAAATTCATAAAAAAGATTATATGATAAAAAAAATTACCATATTGAAGAATTCTTTTTTAATGAACAAGTAATGCTTCTTGGATTTCAATTACTTCATTTCACTCGTTGTGAAATGAAACGTCACAAATAGGCTGGTACAACTTCACGTTACAATAACTGAACTAACTTTATCACCATGACTGTTTGTTACATACTTCAAATGCGAACTAGCATTAGAAGCAAACTAATTTTAAAAGGAACAGCTTGTTGGTACAAGCATCCAATAGTTTAAACACACGCCTAGCGTCTTTTATTTTCAGTAATTAAACAGGAAATAATTATTTCTAAATTTTATAATGCAATAATGATACCTCCTTGAAAGAATTTAATAAATTCCCAACTGGTATATACCTTTTGTGCTTGCCTTTGAGAACCAGAAAAATAAAAATATTCCGTTTAAGGAGGTATTGCAAAATGTGCCTTAAATAAATTATTACACTTCCTGAACACCATTGTAAAAAGTTATGCCCTATATACATATTAAAACTAGGGAATATGTCAAAAGTTAAAGAACAAATAGAATTGCAACAATATCAAACTTGTTTCATAACAATGATAGCTCCAAATGTATGTAATATGATCCTACACATAATAAAACAACAGCATTAAAATAATTGTAGCAATTCCAGTTCCTTCCTGGTTAGACAGCCGTTGATCACAATGCAATGTCGTTAGAACTTTCGTAATATTACCAAATTTTTACCAAGATCTGCTAAATTGGCAATATAAGCCAAATTATACTTGTTCTAGTTTAGATAATAAAATTTACTAATAATCAATCATATCCTATTTATTAAACAGTTTAATAAAACTGACATCTTTGATACTGAAATCATATTAAACAATGTTTTAACAATATGCTACAAACACATCAAGTCTTTCTTTTCATAAAAAAAGTAATTTCAGGTATTAACTAGGCCTATATTTCTGGCACTGTATGCCAAAATCAAGCAGTTAATCAAAATAAGGCAATATACGCCCCAAATTCAAATGTTCTAATATAATTTGTATTATATATACCATTCTCAACTTGAAAAAAATACCGGTAGCACTCCGGGAGTGCCGGCAGAAGTGAAAACTTCAATATTAACGTTGTGTTTAATTATAAGTACAAAAGTACTATCATTTATGAGGTAGAATACAATGTTTATTTATTGCGCTATCGTACACAAATATAACAATTTATATGTTATTATTTATAATATTATATCGTTATTAATATATTACATTAAATTTTATCTCTCAGAAAAATCAACTTCCATCCATAATTTCGACGACTTTTTCACCATCGTTATTACCAGAATCATCATCGCAAATTTCTAAAACTGATACAATCGGTTTATGATAGCTGAAGTAAGAAACAAACAGTTTTGATTCGAACCTATTTAAGTGTCTAATAAAGACCGCATCAATAGTAGTTTTGTATTTCGTTGTGCTAAAATTCCGATCATTTGACATAGTTAAACCAAATTCATTATTTAAAAATTCAATTAATGATTGATTTTTATCGTCTGCAAAGTTTAGATTGAAATCTCCACTCAAAATCATTGGCAATTTATCAAAGCTTTTTCCATTTTTTTTTTTTTTGAAGCAATGCAGATGCGTCATGAGAATAAATAAATAAATTTTCGTACACGAAGTCTCGTATAACACGCAAAGACTTATTTGGAGAGATGTAAACAGCAACCATAATAATGAACTGATTATCACCAGAGTGGCAACGACTTATACAAATATCACCAACATCAGAAACAGTAGCATTAAACATGGTATTGTTTTTCACATGCACATCCATATAATTTGTGCAATAATGAATTGAGTTCTTATTTTGATATATAGCTACTCCTCCCGCTGGACGATAATTTCTTCTGAAACTCGCAACAAAGTTGAAATTCGGAATCTCAATTATTTCATCGTTACCCATATGAGTTTCTGATAAAATTAGCACATTCATCTTTTTAACAAGAGCGTCAATTGCTAGATCATCTACATGCGCACGTAAGCTTTGACAGTTGAATGAAAAAATAGACAATCTATTATTCCTAGAAATAAAATCTAGAAGTGCTTTGGTGATAGTTTGCAAAGGTTTTTCACGTAATCGTTTTAATTCAATTGATAAATATTGTCGATGAGTTGTTGACCTCTTTTGATTTTTTGTTGCGTCTGACTCTTCCACCTGTGCGTTTCCTACTCTGCCATGATGAAATTTCCAGCTCGTCCTTGCGTTTTCTTCAGTGACTAAAAACAAACCTTCTATACTAGTTACTCTTGATAACGCAACGTACACCAATTCTCTTGAATGAGAACGATTGTATTCATAAACAATAGCATCGAAAGTACCTCCTTGGGATTTGTGAATTGTCATTGCAAAAGCCGAAATCAGCGGAAAATGTTTTCTTTTTGCCTCTATAGTTTTATTTTTGTTGAGTGGTATTGACGATGATTGTAAAGAAATTGGAACAGCGTCTTTGTCGATTTCCAAGCGTGCAATGTCGCTTCTAAATTTTGCTACACGTTTTTGACCAACGGATTTTGAAAATTTGAACGAAAGTCTTGTGATTTCATCATATTTATCATATTCTATGAGTAGTAATTTCCCTACAGTGCCATTAGATAAACCATCAGCAACATCTATGTTCATAGTTATCATATAGGGTCGGTTAGGAACTAGAACTAGTTCATAAGGTAACCCACCAGTCTCGTCCGGTTTCATCTTATGTAACTTCTGTTTTACAAAATTTTCTTGCCCTGCATTATGACAACCAATGAAAGCATCCGATGCCAATGAAACAATTTTATTTTCAAAACTGTTCAAAACTGTACTCTTGTATTCGTTAACCTTATTATTTGTTAACATAAGTCTAGTTCCTTCCGGACATTCTGCTTGTGCGTGTTCTTTAGTTACAAATCTGGATTCTATCATATTTAATTCTTCTTCTGTTAGAATGGAACCATCACCGATTTTTGTCAAAATGGCAGAAAAGAGTCTATTTTCTTGGCGCATTACCTTCTTGAGTTCGAATTGATGAAATTTCCGCCAAATTGATTCACCAGTAATTTTTTTTTAAGTGAAAACTTCTTTAGCGGCGCTGAGCACTTTTTTTTGTATGGGTAAAAATTTCCAAACTCGCGTCAGGGTCACGTGATGCTGATCGAAAAAGCGTAAGATCGGGGGGAAGGGAGAGGAACTAGTATCTCCCACTCTTTCTACCGTGCCTGAGTGTGTTGCTCCGTTTAGGCGGCACAGGGCGCTTGCGCGAATGTCCGTGTGTTTATGTACAGCGTGCCACGCGTATCTAAGGATGGTGACAGCTGTCGGCTTGACTGTTGTGTAGTAACCACACTGTTGTGTATTCGTATATGTGAATTGTTTAAATTATGGAAATTGAACAAAGTGCATCTATTAATGAAAAAAGTGATGATGAAGTAGTGAAAGAAAATGAGTGAGTACTTTATAAATATACTAGATGAAAAACTCTTACTTGGCTTTAGCCCGTAACTGCCGTCAAGACAACCAGCTATAAGCTGAGCACTATAAAACGTAAAAAAACGAATAATAATAATAGTAATAAATACAATTTTAATAATAAGATTAGGTTTCGATCGAGTCTGTATTTACACATAATAGATGTAATATTTGTAATATGTTTATACTTTATAGCATTAACCTACATTTTCATGACACCACAATAAGCCCATTTGCGGTGTAGGTTTACCAAAAAAATAATTTCGACTAAAAATAAATGAAATAAGATAATAAATAATCGGTGTAGGTTTTTAATAAATATTGTATTCTACCTCATAAATGATAGTACTTTTGTACTTATAATTAAAGACAACGTTAATATTGAAGTTTTCACTTCTGCCGGCACTCCCGGAGTGCTACCGGTATTAATTTTTTTTAATTTGCTTGAAGATCGGCGTGGCTTCTACAGGGGGTAATTGGCGCAAATCTCCGATAAGGATCACGTCCAATCCACCAAAAGCTTTTGTAAACAAGCCAGTGATTTGCTTCAAACGTTCATTAATTTGTTCTAATAATTCTGCTGAAACCATGCTTACTTCGTCAATGATAATAACCTTAATGAACTCAAATAGCGCTCTGTACTGATGAGCTTTTTCGATGTTGACTGGCAACAGCCTTGAGAGTGATATACTTAAAGCATTATGTACCGTTGTTCCACCTATGGCTGTAGCAGCTTTTCCAGTTGAAGCACATGCAATGTATGCGTTGAAAATTCCATCCGTGTCGGAAAATCTATTATAAATCTCCATGAGTGCTTTTATTACAAACGTTTTACCACTACCAGCTGGCCCAGTCAAATATATCAACAACGGTTTTTGCATTGGCTCGTCGTTGGATATTAAATGATGCATAGTGTGAAACAAAATTTCTCGCTGTTCCTCGTTTGCTTTGCGCATAAGCCCATAAAATTATGGATAAGGTAAGATATTATCTTTCTTTCTAGCAATTGATCCGAGCTTATCAAACAACGCAAGTCGTAAATCATCATTTAAATCTGCGTTTGGATTGTTATATAATTCAGCGAATGGGTTTTCATTAGGAATTCTACCAACGACGTCGTTTATCTCCTCTTCATCATCAGAAACAGATTCGCGACATAACTTCCAGCAGATTTGCAATGTTTTTTCAATATCAAGATTCGATTCGAACTCTTTTCTTCGATCTAGAATAAGTGCCTCATTTTCTTCGTATAACTGAAGATATCGCGATTCTGCAAGAATTTCCGATTCTTCATGACGGAACGGAAGGTGCAAAGTAACCATTTCTCTCCGATACTCATTGTAGTCTGTACCCATATCATAATTGCGATATCGTATAACTTTTGGTTCTTCCCTGAGTACATAGTTACCCTCTTTATTTTTATAGTATTTTGCAACAAATTGAGCAAGAGAAATACCTGCTAAATCTTCAGGTCTCTTTTCATACTTGTCGAACAAATTTTCCTTCCATATGTCGATCGAATCATCTTCTAATTCACTTAATTCTTTCATTGTCTTCTTTATTCTATGCCTTTCGACTGGCCAAATGGTTGGTATATAAGTAATAACGGTTGAACTCTTTGACATTGGTTCTCTCAATAGATACCATGCAGCCTCTTGACTCGACATCTCAGTGTGGTTCAAAAGATTAATGCTAATATTTTTAGTCATGTCAAATAAATTAAACTCAGGATGTTCATCCATTATTGCAATTATTTGTCTTTGTAAATTGCTAACACCTCTGTTAGTTTTGTTAACATATTCGACCACGTAAGCTGCACAAGAATATTCTTCAGTTATAAATTGGAAATCAGTGTTGGATCTGACGACGTTGAATATGAAGGGATTAAATGGATTATTCCACTTTTCACATGGTTCACGTTTAGGAAAAACTCGCGGTCTATTAATTCCTGCTCGAATAATATTGACATATTCTTCATCTGAAGCAATGTTATTTTCATCGTAGAAAGATTGAAAACCACTGTATTCATATTTTTCCAAGTTTTTTCGGATTGAACTATATTTAGCCTTGTACTGCTGGAAACCATTTTCTGTATGTGGCATAGGCGTCAGAATCATGGTTTTCTTAACCGGCATAAACGGAGCTTCAAATCTACATTTTTGTTGTCGTCTCGATGCTATAACTTTATAGCAAGTAAAGGTATGCTTGTGAGTTTGTAATCGGATATCACCAGAAGCCTCGGCAGCAGATACTGATATCAAAAAATCGATAAGATCGATAGCTTTATTATAATCTTTGTTAAGAGCGTCTTCTGGGGCATTATCAAGCCAAGCTAAAATATGCGCGTGCGGACTACCTCGATGTTGAAATTCAAATCTTTTAAAGTAATGCAAAATCCTATATTTTTTGAAAGGACTGTGCCTTTTTGATTGTAATATTTTTAAAATAATTTCGACTAATTTATTGAAGTATATAGCACATGTTACGGCATCTTCATTAATAAGAGTGCTTTTTTCAATAAAATGCAAATTTGCAGCCTCTTCAACCGATATATTCGCATTATTTTTCAAATTATGTAACAATTGTAATAATTTAGGCCATCCAATTTCATTAGCGCTTATAGTAAAGAAAACAGTTGGCTTGCCGTATTGACGAATCATAGCAAAAAGATCTCTTTTCCTTTCTGCCCAATAGTATGCTGAATTCGGAATCGATCGAAGGAATGCCAGATTAGTTTCAATGCAGCCGTGAATATAATCGTCAGATTGTATTTGCTCTTTTGTTATTGCAATATCTTGGCCGACCTGCTTGAATGCAATATGAAGAGAGTCCCTAATTCTAATTCTCATTATTTTCATAGCCATGTACAATAAGTGTTGAGGGGTTACTCCACGTCTATCAGATCTCCTTAATTCACTCGTAGCCATCATGAAGGGTGTGACCGCATTCTTAAATTCTCTGAACTGCCCCAAGTATATTTGTGGAAAAGATAATTCTTCAGCATGTTCGTCAAATAACAAACTCTTTGGAACATTACCTAAAAATGAAAGCAAAAGTAAATAATACATATTATGTATCTTCTTGTTCAATAAATTAAAGAAACATGAAGACAAAACAAAAATCTACCTTCGCCTGGAGCGATTCTCAGGTACATATCGTCGTTCCACATCAATGTTTGCTGCTGTGCGATTAAACTTTCCTCAATGGGTATTTGTTCTAAAATATCATTGTCGCCATCTTCATCAAATATGATTTCATCTTCAACGTCATAACTTTTATCGTTCAAAAAACCATCATGAACTAAAACACCGTAGGACTTGTAAAGAGGAGTATCTTTCAAATATCGTAACCACACTTTTATTTTTCTCTTGGTCACTATACCATACACGTAGCTAGATTTGTGAATTTTTTTCCTTTTAATGTGAACTGTTATTGCATGATCATCATCCACTTGTCTTGGTAACTGATGTATCATTGTGTTGACTTCAATTGGAACATTTATCACCTGCCCGTATATTCCATATTGACCGTGAACATGCCGAAGCCTTCGAATTTGCATAAATGGAATCCTTGGAGATATAAGTCTTTCGGTTATCAAGTCCAAAGGAAAGTCTTTAAGACAGTCTGGAAGTGGTGGATATTTAAATCCATTGTAAACTGATAGTGGTGGGATACGTTCCTTTTGAATGGCTGTAAAGCAAGTCGAACATATTTTTATTTTCAGTATAGCAATGTTTGAGAGCAATGTTCTTATAAATTTAATTTTTGGAGTTGCGTCGGTATTCTGCAAATATTTCAAATCTTTCCTAAACCACAGTCGGTCACAAATGTCACAAGCATAACCAAAGTCATTTTCAACAAAATGATTTTCAAATTGTCGATGAGCAGAAGAATTCTGTTGAAAAGCAGAATATGTTTGAAGATGTATATTAGGTGGAGATGATTCAACAACTTGAGAACGAAAATGCCCTTGACGCACTCTATCTTCGATAGAATCGTAGTTAGGATGTCTTGATAGACTTGAAGGTACATCTCTCGACAATAAATCTGCAATTTGGGAACTACCGATAACTGGTGGAACATATGGCACACCTTCAGTAGACAAACCTGCAATTTGTGAGGTATGAATGACTGGCTGTCCATCCAGCACATCTTTGGCGGATGGGCCTGTTTGTAAATTTGATGTTCTTTTTTTATCTCGATATCGCTTAGAATATTCTTTGTTTTTCAGCTTTTGATTTCTTTCATCTTCTTTGTTCTTTTCATCATCAGAGAAGTAAGGCGTAAAGTGCAGCTCACGAAGATCAAGATGAATCCAATTATCTGTATTATTTGCTACAAAATGACAGAAAATAGTATCTTCATTTTTTGAAATTACGTTGAAATAGTGATAATGCAGACAAATATTTTGATTGTAAATTTTTGCAAACAAGTATAAACAATCCAAATCTCCATACTCATTGTTACTTGAGAGTATGTTATATACTTCCTGTGGATTGTGGCAAGAGTTTAAATAAGGTGAATCACGTAATTGTCTTCTTAAATCACAAGTCGAAATTTGAAGTTGCAGAACACGAATGAGTGAGTGGAAAAGACAATTACCATCACCTGGAATATCTGTAGTTCTGTGTAGAATGACTTCAGGGGTAATGCATTCGTGACTCTTTTCATATATACGAAGTTGTTGGGTTAGAAAGTGATTTTGTTCGAGCTGTTCATTTTCTAAATTTTGAGAAGCCCTGCACTGCACAACATTCTCTTGGTCTTGATTACTGTCCAATTTCTTTTTTTTTCTGCGAAAAAAAAAACAAAGAAATCGTAAAATAAAATAAAATAATAATAAAATATGAATCATATATTTATATTATAATATTTAATAAAATATGAAATTTAATTACATTTGCAAATCATCCAATTTCTTTTGGAACAATTCTTCTACATTTTTCTTTAAACTTTTTGTACGTTGATAATATACCCTTTGATTCTCACGATGTCTTTTTCTTTTTCTTGCTTCTTTTATTTCCTTCGAATCTTTTTGCTTCAAATTTTTTTTACGCTGACGAAATGCCCTTTGGTATTCTCGATTTCGTTCTTTTTTTCTTTCTCTGAAAAACCTACACCGATTATTTATTATTATCTTATTTCATTTATTTTTAGTCGAAATTATTTTTTTGGTAAACCTACACCGCAAATGGGCTTATTGTGGTGTCATGAAAATGTAGGTTAATGCTATAAAGTATAAACATATTACAAATATTACATCTATTATGTGTAAATACAGACTCGATCGAAACCTAATCTTATTATTAAAATTGTATTTATTACTATTATTATTATTCGTTTTTTTACGTTTTATAGTGCTCAGCTTATAGCTGGTTTTCTTGACGGCAGTTACGGGCTAAAGCCAAGTAAGAGTTTTTCATCTAGTATATTTTTCATCTAGTATATTTATAAAGTACTCACTCAATTTCTTTCACTACTTCATCATCACTTTTTTCATTAATAGATGCACTTTGTTCAATTTCCATAATTTAAACAATTCACATATACGAATACACAACAGTGTGGTTACTACACAACAGTCAAGCCGACAGCTGTCACCATCCTTAGATACGCGTGGCACGCTGTACATAAACACACACGGAAATTCGCGCAAGCGCCCTGTGCCGCCTAAACGGAGCAACACACTCAGGCACGGTAGAAAGAGTGGGAGTTACTAGTTCCTCTCCCTTCCCCTCGATCTTACACTTTTTCGATCAGCATCACGTGACCCTGACGCGAGTTTGGAAATTTTTATCCATACAAAAAAAAGTGCTCAGCGCCGCTAAAGAAGTTTTCACTTCAAAAAATTGTTCGCGTTGGATCCCACACAATTTGTCAATCGTCCAAAAAAAGGCTCGTGTCGATTGCTCGAATAAAAAGCTCAAAAAATAGGATCGCGGTGCTTCAAAACACGTTTATGACATAGTGACAGGTGATGAATCGTGGATTTACGCGTATGAGCCAGAAAGTAAACAGCAGTCGACTGTATGGGTAAGCCGAATCCAACAAAAGTTGTTCGCGCACGAAACACTTCCAAGCAAATGATCGCCTGTTTTTTCGGAAAAAACTGGACATGTCGTAACCGTACCACTAGAACAACGCAGAACGGTCAATTCTGATTGATACACAACCATTTATTTGTCAGTTGTCTTCCAAGAAATGAGAAAAACCAACCGCCGAAGACGGATCACTCTTCACCACGACAATGCGAGCTCTTACACATCGGCTCAAACAACTGCATTTTTGACCACTCAAAACATCGATTTGATGAGTCATCCGCCGTATAGTCCTGACTTTTCACCAAATGACTTCTTTTTATTCCCGTACGTAAAAAACAAACTGAGAGGTCCACGTTTTTCGACATCTGAAGAAGCGGTTTTTGCGTTCAGAATGCATGTTTTGGAGATACCTCAATCAGAGTGGAAAAAGTGCTTCGACAATTGGTTCAAACGCATGCAAAAGTGTATAGATCTTCATGGGGAATATTTTGAAAAACAATAAAGCGATTTTCGATGATTAATATTTGTTTTTGTTCTCTAATCCCGAAATATAAAAGGCAGCCCTTGTATATCATTTCAGATTTGTTAAATTATAAAAAAACTGGCAATATATGCCAAATTATTTAATTAATTAATATGTATATATATTTTGTGGGTTTGCCAAAAAGATGTAACAGCTTTTTTATCTGACTTCCAAGAAGGAGGCTATATCATCAATTTGGCATGATTTTTTTTTGTTACAATATATTTTCATTATGCCACAATAAATTTTCAGCACTACATGCTAAATTCAAACTTAAATCTAATTGAGACTCTGTCATAATATATATTACATGTACAGGGTGACCCAACCAAAACGAGCTAGCTGAAGTATTTCCCAAAATATTCATTATTTTGAAAATAGCAAAAACACGTCAAAATATTTACGAAGGGCCATATTAGCCGATCGTCCTCACCGAGAGCCTCAAAGTTAGTAAATTTAATATTAAAACGAGTTAATGTTAACTCCAGGTATGTAGAAAAAGGTCGCTTCTATGGGTTTAAACCACATAACGACTATTTTTAATGTATAATAGTCCAAGAAGTATCTGTTTAAAATTATATTTTGGTAAATTTAGTACAGGATCGCCTGGCTGAAGCATCAAAATATCCCGGAATCACGTTTAAATTCGCAAATTCCTTTAAAACGAGTTGTCACTTATAAAAGGTTTCCATTAAAAAAAAAAGAGTAGCTGGAGTAATAAAGGTGCAATTTAATTAGAGGTTAGTACGGGGAAATATTTTCTCCTTCGTAAACCTTTTGACTGGTTTTTGCGATTTTGGGAAATATTCTACCTGGCTCGTTGTCGTTATGACACTCTGTATACAAAATGGCAATTATTAGGAATAAATCAACAATTCTGCACAAAAGATTTCCACATTACATGATAAGACCATGATATAAGATTGAATTGGAAACCATATTAATGTTAATATGGTTTAATGTATATATCTCCCAGAAACAAAAATTCACGCAAAACGTATCTAAAAGAGAAAAAGATGCAGATATTTTCCTCTAATTACAGCCAAGTAACCTATTATATAAAGTTCAAAAACTACCCAAAAATTATTTGTTCACAGCAATTCTGCTAAAATTGAGATAAATTTGAGTTATCCTGTATTTTCATCACATGATTAAAAATTAATTCAATTTTGAATTAACAACTGTGCCTAATATAAATTGTTACTTATGTAATGTCATTTAACTTGTTCAGAGTGATAAGATTTAGTAACATCTTAAACCCAGTGATGTTTCTTTAACTTTTGACACAATTTATGAGAAAAAAGAATCAGTCACAATTCTCTTTGCAGTTTGAAATATTCTTTATAACTGCAAACGAATCCCTATCATTAAATATGTTTTTATTTTCAAACTCATTTTGAATAACAAGCACATTTGCACCAAAACTTGTATACTCCAAATGTTTGACAATTTAGATTAAAGTAAATCTAAATAGTAATAAAGTTCATCATCAAATTTGCAATTCATTCCACTTTCGACTAATGATGATTTAAATAAATTAGAACAATGTATGAATGTAGAGATACTACAGCATTAAACCAAACTGAAACTTGACTGATTCCTTTATTCAATTTATTTAAATCAAAACGTTTTGACTTACCCATCTTCATCTTTGATATCAACTTCTTCGGTTTTCAATTGAAAATCCTCCATTGGCGTATCCTCTACCTCTTCAACAGTTTCGATTTTGATTTCCTGTTTTGGCACAAGCACACTCTCACTAGAGTCTAATATTTCTGTTTCAGTTTTTATTCTAGTAATTACTGTTTGTTCCATTTGACTTGTCTTTGCATTTTTTGCACTAATTTCTGGGACATCTGTTGGTGAATTCGTATTTGAATCTGAAAAATCTCCATGTACTTCGTTTTTCACTTCCACAAGTTCGAATTTAACTTTAACTTCCGCCTCGCCTTTCCATCCATTAGATGTAGACCAACAGGTTATCAAAGTTGAAAAACTAGCTAGAGATTTTTGGCATGACTCACAAACTACAGGATTTTCAGTTACATCCAAATCCTGAAAATATAAAAATAGCTTAAATTAATCAAAATAAATTAATACGTCGAAAGCTTCACTCAGATTGTATGCAGTTAGTAAAAGCACAGCACAGCCTATAATGTTTCAAAGCCAGGGGCGGACTAAGGCCTAGGCAACTTAGGCATGTGCCTGGGGGAAGTAATTTTTGGAGCCCAAAAATTAGGTTTTTAATTGTTTAATTTTTATAATTAATTTCTATTTTTATTTAATTGAAAAACGTGATATTCATAATTATTGCTGAAACGTATCTAAATTAGGTATACCGAATCGTTGATTGATAAAGCCGACAAGTGTGAGCGAGCGTTCCCTGCGAGTGTTGATGAGTGTAAATACCATCGAGCTTATACATTGCACGTGTTTAAAAAGTCAAATGTAGCTATTTCAAATCAGTGTTTCCTGAACATAATGCATTTTATGTGGGTTGTAATTGAAAATCATGCAATTAAGACTTGATTTGAAATATGTTGTTTTGGATTCATAATTAATACTTTCTGGAGTAAAATAAAAATGTAACTTTTTATAAAAGTAGTAGTAGTAGTTCCTTCTTTTTAGTATGTGGTCTTTAAAATGAGTACCTATAAACATTTAAGTGGAAATGAAAGAAGAAAATGTGAACCAGATAGAGATAAAGCGGCAAAACAAATGAAAAGCTCGTTGGACAAATTTTTAACTGTAGATGGAGAACAATTACAACAATTGTCATCATTTTTACAAATTTCACATGCTCAAACTCCAGAAACATCATTTGTGTCTGAAACTATTCTGCAAAAAAGCCAGGAGGAGATCAAAAGGAGAAAATATAAATTTAAAATCATCTCAAAGTAATGATGAAACTATGAGTTTTGTAAACAATATTGTATTATGACTAGAATACTTAACATAGAGTTAAATAACTCTTAGTTTTCTTTTGGTGTAAAAAACTAAAAGGGTGTGCTTTAATTTTGTTAAATGAAAATGATTGTATCGCTACTACCTCCGTAGAATTCAATCATTCCTGGTTGCTGATGATTAAGGAAGAAATTGCTAATGGCCATGTCCTTGAGAATACCCCAATATAGGGATAGTTCATAATGTTAAATAAATAAACTAACGAAAAAATCCATTTCAAAATGCTTACCATTTCTGGAATGTAATCTTGGAATATCTCCTGGACACTATCATCTTTGAGGAGTTTAGACAAAGATATTACAGCTAAAGCACTAACGAAGGTTTTACACAATCGACATACTTCTTTGTCTGCAGATGATTCAGATGAACTTGTACCAGGACCATCCTTTTCTATTATTGGTCTCAAATTAACTTTTTGTGACTTATCTTGAGACACATAAGGCATTAGATAACTTTCCGTATTCACTAAACAAGACTTGTAATCAAAAGCATTTTCAATTTTTTCTTCACATTCCTTACATACTCTATTGCTTTCTGTAATTGATTTGCCCTGAAACAAGAAAATAAATACAAAATAGAAGCAGATTTAAATATAACTTATAATTATTAGATTTAAAATCTCATGAGAAGTTGAAAACTTTTGCAAATCCCCTGTGAAAGAATACCTTTATTATAATTTTGAACTATAGTAGAACAAATGCCAAAATCACATGGATGAAAATCTCAATGCTTCAACTACTTCTATGAAAGAAAAACAAACTGATAGCTACAAAGGTTGTAACTTGCTTCTGGTGCATCAAAAAAATCAAAATAGTTTCAGCAAGTATTATATGTTACATGTATTCATATCTTATTTTTTTGGAGGGTTAAAAAATGAAAAATGGATATAAACTATAATTTTGAAAAATATAATATACTTAAAAAGTACTTTATCCAAAAATTCTCTACCCTTATATATATATATATATATATATATATATATATATATATATATATGTGTAAAATATAACTTGTTTGCTTAAATTATTTACTATATAAGTTTTAGTAAACTAACAGTAACAGTAACTTCACAATATATTTATTTAAGCACATTAAAAACTATTTTTGTTTTAATACCAAGTAGGTATTTTTAAATATATTGTTACAAAGTTTAATTTGTATGCTATCTCTTCAAAAAGGGGTCTACAATGTGATTAAAATAATGACCCCATACCACAAAAAAAAAATGAATGAATTCCTCTGAGGAATTTACAGCAGTTACATAGTTGGACCTAACTTAGAAATCATGTCCTAAATGTTCATCCTTTTACAGAAAACGCGAGCCTGAGAGAAAGTGAGGACAGCAGAGAATCAAGTATAAAAAGGTGTTTTGAGTTCACATAAAAAATACACCTATAAATGTTTTTTAAACAGTAAATCATAAAGGCTTGAAATAAATATTAAAATGTTGAATTGCACCCATTTATTGGTCGATCCCTTAACATAGTAATTATGTTGACACCGTTGTAAAAACGTAAAATATTTTATCATAAATTGCTTACCAAATTCAGTAGAAGAAATTCCAATTTGCCTAATATAGTCTCATTAATGGTAGTCAAATTTGACCCCTGTACGAATTTTAGGCACAATTTGCAGGTCTCTCCAATAGGCTCCATCATTAGAATAAATTATTATATTAGTTTGCAACAGCCTCAACTTTTAAAGTAGTAATTATTGATTTCTTGAATACTCAGCATCGGTAAAATGGCCGGTGTCTGCCTTTGGTAAATATTTAAAGTCTTAGGCCATGGCTAAAGAGTTTCTAATAATTTTATGATAAAACTTTCAGTAACTTTAATCTTCATATTTGCAATTGTGGGAACACAATAAGAAATTACATAAACAAATCACTTCACTAAACAACCAATTGAATTGGAAATTGAAAGGTAGTTAGCATATATATACTATTACTTTTCGCGTCACCCTGGTAATTATTTTTAAAGCATAGAGAGCAAAAATTTCAAGGTGATGAAATTGACATTCCCAAGTTCTGTCGATTTTACTTTTATGCATGTAGAGTAAAGCTTGATCGCGTTAGCCCTTGATAAGACAGAGACAGAACGAACGACGTAGTATTATTTTTATGATGCCTCTATTTTATATACCTCTATGAGGTTTGAAGGTTGAAGTGTGGTTTGAAGTTTGAAGTGTGGTTTGAAGTTTGAAGTTATTTCTTAATTCATTTCAGACTAATCTAAATTGAAATAACATTTATTTGTGTTTGTGATTTTTAAATGTTGTACAGGAATATTGCAGACTATATTAACATTTATTTTAAGGGATCTATGCACATAAATAACTGTTTTCTTTTAGGAGTTTTGCCTGAGATGTCATTTAATTCAAATAAGTAATATTCGCACCCATAGGCAAAGAAGCTTTTTTTACAGATGCCCTGAGCTGGATTATTGTTTTTCAGTTGACACCTTTTTCACAAAAGGAGCGGAGGGTTGGACTAATGTTTTTCTGTTAATTGTATTTTCCCAAGTGCATATAAGCCTTTCACAAAAGATGCAATACCTTGGACTACCTATAATTTTTCTGATAAATGCTTAAAGTAGGTATTGTTCAGTAAAATTTGTACTAAAACATTATTTTTGACAATTGACAATCAAAATACTCAGAAAAGGTGCAAATGGGATGAATTATAGATAGGGAATCTTTATTTTTAAATTTCTATTTGCGAATTAGATTATTATTGTTAAAAAGTAGGTAGGTATATTCTATCAAAGCTGCTACATTATCCTAAATCTTTAAGCATATAATTTTTTATATGTACATTGTACAGATACAAATTTGATTAACTGCCACATGTTCTGCAGGCTTTGGGTACCCATATCAAATCTAAAAATGGGATACTTTTCTTAAGTTAAGTGTGAATTGGTTATATCTCACATGTTGCTGGAGTCCTGGGAGCCCCAATATTCAGAATTAAAATATCTAAATATTTTAGGTTTTTTGTAATTATTGTTTTTACAATGTCTCTTTTCTTTATATGACTAATTTTAGATCCCTAACATACATATAAAAATAAATGCAAAGAAATTAATGACATGTTTTTCAGGAGAGTATATACCTGCAATTGAACAAGATCTTGTTCACAGTTATTTTTAAGTTTATTACCATTAAATTTATTATTAGTATTGTTTCTGATGGATCCTTGAAAACATTTTATTAAATTACTTTCCCCATACATTCATAGAGGACTAATAGAAAAAAAATCTCAATGTAAAGTTATAGTGATAGTTAATAAACTTTTTTACAACATAAGTGTTAATTATTAAAATTCATTCCTATGGGTAAATCGAAAAGGTTAACATTTAACAACGGACAAGATGTTCCTAAAAGACAAGGTGCAACTGGCCACACGCTGCCCACCCAAGCATGTAAATCCACTGTTTTAGGTAACATATTTTTTTATATTTAGTGTTATTATTTTTAGTTGTTAGATAAGTGACTGCACACGTTTTGGCTTAGAATGAATCTGAGTTTCCTTTAGATAAATTTCAGTGAAGTATTTGGCTGAAAGATGAAATCCATAGTCAAGTGTCATTCAACAAATTAGAAGAGATTTAAAGTCGTGCTCAGTATGTATCAAGTATATGAATGCTATTTACATATATCAACACTTTGACGGCGGAGTTTAACAAAACTCTAAGAGTAAATTTATTTTGCATATCTACATCATTCAACATATGAGGGCTATTTTGAACTGTGATTTCTATTCAGATAAGCTTTGCCAATGTATTTAATACTCTATATTTCCATATTGAATTCAAGATAGAGGGCCCAAATTGCAAGTACCAGGGGCCATGGGTAACTCGTCAGGGATGTTTCATAATCAATCGCACAAAAACGGATTAACATACAGGGTCCTTTTATTATGCTAAATGACATGGTTTAGTAGTATGAATAATACATATGTAATATTGAAGGTATATTTGCATGGGAACATCCTTGATGTTTAGCTTTAGACGTTGGTGAGCCCCGTTGATTGGGCGGGAACCCCATATACAGGGTGTTTGTAAACTAAGTTTTTTGGGGGTTAGTAATAAATAGAGTAGTATAGAGGGCGTAAGTCTGTAAATATAAAGATTTTACTACGGCAGAAAACCTAGGCTGGTGGTAAATAATAAGGAGTGTAAATATACAGGGTGAACTATACACAGAAGTGTCGGACGACGTCCTTTGTTTTTGTAAGCAGTGAGCCCACCCAACCTTTGCCGGCAATGTTTGGATGTTAGTAAACAGAGAGTAGTATACAACGTGAAAGTATACAGGGTGATTACATTCAGAGTTTAAGTATACAGGGAGTACGTATATAATGTAAAGTAATTGCAGTAGTGTCTACCGCAAGGCCGTAGCCAGATATTTTTTTCGGGATGGGTTTGAGAATGTTTTCGGAGGGGGGGATAATTTTTTTTTGATTGGTAATGGACTGATTAGGCCTGCATAATTAATTTTTGTGTTCATGTATTTTCAGGATTTATAAAATTGTATAAATATAAAATTTATTCTTATGAATAAGATGATTAATTGGGTAAAGCCCCCCCTCAAAATCATCTGAGTGGTATGCTTTTTTAGTGACTATTGGGCTAAAATCAACCTTCAATATCGTCAAGCACCCCCTAAGCGAGATCAAACCCCTCCAAATGGCAATCCTGGATCCGCCCCTGCTTAGAACTACTACAGACGAACATCATTCTAAGCTGTTTCTTAGTACAGGAAATCAAATGAGGGACTGCAATTGACTACAAGGTTTATTTATATGTTATTGAGTAGGTTATAATACTGAAAAAGTGAAATAAATAATTTTAAAATCTTATTTTTGAATTGTTATCTTGCCCGAGCGGTTATGACCTGTGTGTTTGCTGTTCGTATGCATCGAGCCTTAATCCGCCACACCTTTAACGTTGTTTAACTGGCCTGAAAAGTAAAACATACTAAAAGTAACCAATTATCCCACACAGCATTAAGTATTTCTTAAATATTTCCTCTTTGGTTTGAAAACTTTATAATATATATTACGGATAATATCCGCAATAAATTTCGAGATTTCCCTTTAAAAATGAAATAACATGCCACTGAAATGTTTCTGAAATATTTGTATGTTCCATTCATTATTTCCAAAACAGTTGTTATCGGGGGCACATGTATATTTTAAATAAATTTCAGTGAATTGTTTTGAATTATTTTAGGTTACAGATAAATAAGTCTGAAAAATATTTCATGCTCTATGGTATGCAATTGGTAAATTAACTTAAAGATATATTTATTTTCATTTATTTAAAGATGACTGCATAATATTTTTATTTTTCTTTTCAGACCTGGACATTCAGAAAATAACCTTACAAAAATCTCAACACAATGTTCAAAACCGAAACAAAATGAGCATAAATGCGGAGAATGTAACTACGTAACAACAAATAGGCGATATCTGAAAAGACATCATTTGGTACACAGAAGTTTTTCAGAAGTGACGACGTACAAATGTAAATTGTGCTTGTTCATAACAAAATACAAGGGTGATTTTAACAGACACAATAGGGCAAAACACAAAAATTTCAACGAACAACCAAACAAAATCAGCGCTGGGAATGTCGAAATGCTCAATTGCGAGCATTGCTATTTCTCCACAAAACACGAATCAACTCTGAAAACACATCTTTTGATACACATAAATGCAGGCGATGAAAAGCCTTTTAAATGCACACAATGCTCTTATGCAACAAAATCTAATACTCATCTTAGAAATCATTTGTTGATCCACAAATGCGTAAGTGAAGTTGAAACATTTAAATGTGCAGATTGTCCATATGTGACGAAAGATAAATATCTTCTGAGGAAACACATTGCATGGCATACTAAACCTAATGATGCGAGGGCTGTGAAATGTTTAGACTGTCCTCATATTGCGTCAAGCTTGTCAAAATTAAGAGCGCATAGTTTGGTACACAAAAGTTCCAATGAAGTGCCTATGTACAGTTGTGGTGAATGCGGATTTGTGACAAAATATAAATACAGTTTGGGTAAACATGCTTTATTACATCAAATTTCAAACGATGTACTTCCTCCTACTTTAAAATGTAGAGAATGTCCTTACATAGCAGAGCAGGAATCACAACTGCAGGAACATTATTTGGTGCATAAACTTCCCACCGAAAGTAAAAAATTCAATTGTGCGAATTGTACTTATGCCACAAAAAATAAATCCGATTTGAAAAAACACGTGATAGCAGTGCATAAGAGCTTAAACGAGGTTCCAACATTCAAGTGTTCCCATTGTTGCTATGAAACAAAATTTAGAACACGTTTGAGAGAACACTCTTTAGTGCACAAAAGTTTAAGTGAAGTGAAAACATTTAAATGTAACCATTGTTCACTAGAAACTAAGTATAAGGCCAGATTGAAAAGACACCTTCGACTACATGGGAAATATTCTGAATGAAGCACTAACATAGCTAATAATAATAAGCTCATAACTCTTTAAAAAAAAATGCCTTACTGGTATCATCCATCGCAAATTCAAGCTTCCACCCTCCTTGTATTCCTATTAGTTTTTTTTTATTTCTACAAATCCACTTCAGAATCACCAACTGCTACGGATTTCGTAGGTTTAAAACCATTAATTTACTCCAACAAATAAATCATCTTTATTTTTCTCAACCAAATTCACATTGAACTACTGCCCTGTCATGTTTTACTTTAGAACCGCGAAATTCTACTGTCCTATCACCAGGATGATGGTAGGTTTTAGCAAAACAAACACTAAAAAAGTATGCAACTCAAATGATTTGGGGGTGGGGGAGCTTGGGCCCTTTAGTCCTCCCCTGGATACGTCAGTGAGTGGTCTTCGATGAAGTACCCAACTCGCCGATCGTCGATGTTTACGTAGCAATCGATGTCTTTTGAAACAAAGAAGTAAAGAAACCAGTAGGTACACCAAGCTAAACATAAGGTGTGGAAAAAGGGCACGCAATAGGGTAGAGAGGGCTTTTGGGTTGAACGAAATCCAAAGGAGCCTGAAAGGTCGTAAAGGACAACAGGTTAAGGCATAAAGTTGAACATTAAAAATATGTGCTCACTAAAGAATTCTTATGCATAATCGAAGAACCCAAAGACTACCAGTAACAATCAAAAAAAGTTCTAGAAACTATAAAAAAAGAACAAACGAGATCGAAAATAATGCACAACTGTAGAGCAGTCAGTGTTATAAAATTCATTAAGCCGACTATATGCCAGGATAATTAGGAACAGGATAGAAGTTGGCTGGCAAGATCTTAATGATCAAGACGGGTTTTGTGCGGGCCTTCTTGTGTAGAAAATAGGTTTGTGCGAGAAGCCAGTCTCCAATAATTTTTACGGTTTGGAGAATTAAGGCAGGAACACACTGTTGAAACGCGACGCCACACGATATGACGTGACGCGTGTTACGTCAAATTTTACTATTTTTTATGGCTAGAAGCATACTACACGTACCCGAAAACACATGACGCGGGTTTTTGTAATGTGTTTCCAGTCATAAAAAATACGATTTGATCTGACGTAACAAGTGTCATGTCGGGTTGGGTTGAGTCCCGTTTCGATAATGTGACTCGCCCTTTATCCGCGAATCGACTGTTAGCATGGCTAACTCTCAAAACCCCGATACGCGGATAATTTTTCAATGCTTTGGAATTATTGAGAACTGGGCTCTATCAACAAACCTATATGTCAACAACAAAAAAAAAACGAGGAAAGAGAGCCCAAACATATGGTATTCAGAAACCTTCAGAAAACCTTCGACAGTGTATCAGTAAGCTAACAGAGTATTGAAATTAAAAGGTATACCAACTGTATAAATTTCCATGTATTCTGTTTCTTTCTTCATACGTCACCTGTTAATGTTTCATTTCATTCTTGGTAGATTTTTTATCCTACATTAATAATTGAAACTAGTTACTCATACTCTTAGACCAAGGAAATCAATTAGTTTAATATAATCATTTTATACAGTAAATATTAAAAATAATAATATTAAATAAATGTTTTGTAAGCTGATATTTTCTTATTGTTGTTCTATATTTCCGAAATTGACCTATAGGTTTGAACTAACTCTGGGAATGTTGTTACTATTTGAAGATAACTTAAAATAGTAGAATGATTCGATTTTTTTTTGGGGGGGGGGGAAGCAACAATACAACTATTTATTAAACAATGGACAGTGCCCCGTGACATTGGGCAAAGCCTCCCGAATCTGTAAACAACATCAAATAAAAATGAATTAGGTACTCTAGAACTGTCATTCTAGACAAGTGGTTACTCGGCCTGTGAGATCAGTAGGTCCTTTAAATGGACAGAAATTTAACCTGATCAAAGATCAACAATTACTTGAAACTTTGGGAGAACTTTCTTGTCATCTGTTCAAAAAAAAAACAATAAGATCACATTGGGAAGCCGTCCAGTGACCCGTTGTCAACATTAGGAGTTTGCGCCATCTCGTGTGTTGTTTCTGGAACTCTGGTTCTGTCAAAGCCGTAATTAATGAAGAAACGTTATTTCATAAAATGGAAAGAAAAACATCAAACCGAAAGTTGATTGTGAAAACGCACCAAGGAAAATTAAAAAATGGATTGCAGCAGTTCGACATCATTGATAAATAAATTTGATTTCCAAGTTTTTAGTCATTATTAAATACATAAAATCCATCTTAATTGTTGTTCTATTAACAAAAATAAGGTTTAATATTTATCAACCAACTTGTTAATTACAGAAGTGATTCAAGCCATCTAAACTAGATTCCATAGGAATCAGAGAAAAATTTCTGTTAACAAAAATAGATTCTATAATCCTTGGAATAAAAAAAATAATGTAAGAACTTTTCTTTTAAAGTAACCAACATGATGTTTTACTGCAAAAGTTTTTGAATTCTTAATATTTTTATCTTTATCTATCTTCAGTGAACTATATGAATGAATTTTGAATTGTTTTTCTTTCTTTTTTGACTTTCTATTGTTAATCTTAACTGCAGCTTCATCAACTTCTGAAGAAGCAATTTTTTCTTGCAATTGTAATCTTTCAGCCCTTGAACCAGGATGAAGATTTTGCTTTTTTATGTATTGTATATTGGAGGAAATCTAGTGGAGTCGGATTATAACTTTTGTTATGTGCATTTTTCTTCGCAACAAAATGACCACTGCAAATCATTGAATTTGTTTCTGGTTTTTTTTGTTAATAGAACAACAATTAAGCTAAATGTTATCTATTCAATAATGACTAAAACCGTGGAACTAAAATTAATTTACACATGATGTTGAATTGAAATAATCCATTTCTTCCTTATCTCTAATTGATATAGAAATCCAGGAAAACGGTAACATTGTACTTTTCCTTTGTTTGTTTTCACAATCAACTACACAGCACTTTTGGTTTGATATTTTTTTCTTTCCATTTTATGAAATAACTTATCTTCATTCCAATATACGGCCAATATAAATTAAAGCTTTGACAGAACCAGAGTTACAAAAATAAAACACGTGATGGCGCAAAGGTCTCGTGTCGAAGATACTTTACTAGCCTATACAGTGAGGACGCCTGGGTTGGAACAAATTCATTTAAAAATCAGGTGTTTTTTTTGGAAAAAACGCTCGGACATGTGTTTTTTATTTTTGAATTCTAAGTATTTTTCATGTACTATGTCCTATACCGATAATTAACAGTTATTAAATAATTTGGTCAAGTGCGAGTTGGACTCGCATACTAAAGGTTCCGTACAGTGAGTAACTATACTCACTGGTTCCGTACCACCTTCAAGATTGTAATATTCCAGTTTCAGACAAGCAGGGAATGAGTGCATTTTCTTATATTTGCCCTAATATCTTTTAAAGGAAGCGTTTTAAATTTATAAAAAATATACACTTTCATTTTTCCACACATAGACTTTTTATTTTATCTACTTCAGGATTCACTTAATTTTTATAAGAATATATATATATATATATATATATATATATATATATATGTATGTATGTATGTATTTAATTTTCTAATTAACAAAAATTAACATTCGAGTTTTATTTTACTAATAAACTTTCAGGGAAGACTTTTATAATCTACAGCCTAGATTTTGAAGCTCTGCAGATTGGAAGATATAGGGCAAAATAGGTCAAGTTTTAAATTATAAATTATTAAGTCTATTATTCAAATTATTTGAAAATACAAATAAAATATATAATTCAAAATTTAAATAGTGTAGTTTCTAAAGTGGGAATTAAGTCGATGTTTAATATTTTTGTTAATATCTTTTGTTAAAATATTTAAAAATATGATACATTTGTAATTGACAGATTGAGCCTTTTATCTGATATGATGCGTTTGAAAATTGAATTTTTATTTTTCACTTAATTGTATAATTTGTCCCTAAAATTACTATGGGGGTTTTCTAATAATTTTTCTTATAAATTTCAAGTGAGTACCAGTACCCCTAATTATTTTCAAAATTTTAGAGTATGGTTTCGGAAATAAAGCGAGAAATGAGAATTTTTTATATCTTGTAAACAATTAATTTTAAAAATATGAAAAATATATATTTGTATTCCTCATAATAAACCCTTTCATTTAATGTATTGCATGATGCGTTAAAAATATTTTTTTTATTTTCCGTTTAATTCTATAATTTGGCCCCCAATATTATTATTAGTGATTTCTTCGTATTTTCCTGTAAACAAAAGAATTTAGGTCTTATAGTTCGGGAAATAAAGGGGGGAATGGGTAATTATTTTCAATATATTTTTTAATGTAAGTATTTTAAAATATTTATTAAAAAAAAACTAAAAAAATACATTAGTATTCGTCACAATGAGCCCTTTGATTTGATATATTACTTGAAACAATTATATATTTTTATTTTCCATTTAATTCTATAATTTGCCCCCCAAAAAGAATATTTTTTTCAAAACTTTACGTTTTATAGTTTTGGAGATAAGGGGGTGGGGAATGGGTAAATTTTGGTATATTTTCGTTACTATCTTTTTGATTATTTTTTTTAATGTGAAAAAAATATATTTGTGTTGATTTTCATTTGACATGATGCGTTTGAAAATTTTTTTATTTTTAAATGTTTATTTAATTCTATAATTTGCCCCCCAAAATTAATATTAATGGTTTCTCCTTATTTTTCCTGTAAAGTTCGCGTAACGATCTATATTTCCTATTTTTTTTCAAAATTTTAGACTCAGTAGTTTCGGAGGTCAGGGGGGAACGGTCGATTTTTTTAGTCCCCCCCCCCAAAAGTAGCCCTAAAATCAGAATTTCTTCATTTACGATATGTACTCCTGATCGGGTCACCAAACTATACATTGATGCCAAATTTCAACCTCTTCCGTCCAGTAGTTTAGGAGAAAATTGCTGTGATGTGACAGAGGCAGAAATCCGGAGTGATATTATAAAGGCATCCGAATATTGTATATACGGAACCCTAAAAAATACATTTATTTCAAAATTGAAGAAAAAAAAACATCAACATATCAAATTAAATGTGATTAATTTGTGGACCATTGCAAAACAGCTAGAAAACGAAAACTCATAGTTCATCCATTGATACCGGCCGTGAAAGTTTAGACAATAATAGCTGTCGATATAGTTGTGCTTAAATTTGAAAGTAACTTGGTATAAAATTTCAAATGTTAAAATAAAAAAGTGTATTAATTTTAAAAAATACTTCGTGAGTAATTGAGTATGAATTTTTGGTGTGGAAATAAAGAAGAAAATTTTAACTCATCTGGAATCAATAGCTTAACTACCTCTGTTAAAGAGGTTGCGATTATTCTACATACTCAATGAAAACCATTAATGTTCAAACCAATTACGGATAAAATTCACTATTTAAATTGGAATTCGAAATTCTAACACCACGAATGGTGTCGCCATCTTCGTGAAGTATGTCAAATTAACATGAAAATCGATAACTCCTATTGAATCACTAATCATTATTTATTATGAAAGAATAACATAACCTAATTGTCTAATAAAAATAAACAACAAAAACAAATACATCAGTTCACAAACTGTTTTAAACTTAAACACTTATTGTTGAATAAAAAATATTGTACTATAAAATTTAACACAAGTGAAAGTTATAGTGCAAGAATATAATAAATATTACTAATTGTACCTTTCCAAAAATTTGGATTGTGTACATTCAATAATATTGTATAAAGGAGTATTATTTATGGTAAGATGTTTTGTTAATATTGAGTTTGTGATATTTTACTGGTCTGGGAATTCATTGGTAAGTAAATTAAATGTTGTAACCGTTGATGTTTTGGAAAAAGATTGATTTAGTGTGAATTGTGGACAAAAGGGAAGTTGGTTTTGAAAACAACTGTTGAAGTCCTTTGTTATTATTTATTTTCTCTCATCAATTATTCTTTATAAGTATTTAAAATTTGTAACGGTGACAAAATATAGCAAGCAAGTTTAACTTATTGTCTGGATTATGCATTGTCTATAGAAATTTCCGTACAGATGTTCTTAGAGAAAGAAATCTACAATATGATCCTATGTACAAATGGGTGTATTTTACATATGAATGGAGTTAATTATTATAAACTTCAAAATGAATTAGTTATCTTAACAGAAATGAAGATACTCTAATTTGTAATCAAGTTAAAAAAGTGACATGGAATGATTACTGTTTACGTTTTAGGCCATGTAAATATGTTTGTGAAGAATAACTTTTTCTCTTAAAATTATTAATTAAAAAAGAAATCGTGATTTATGAATACACACTGTATATACATGATAACTGACATTTATTTTGATTAATTCATCTAATTCACATTTTATCCCAAGTTCCGAACACTTAATACCAGCAACTCCATCAAAGCTTATAATTCCGGCGAGTCCACCAAAGCATAGAGTATAAGAAAATAGGTAAAAAGTTTTCCCCATTCTCTAAAAAACGATACAAGCTATGTCATTGAAAAAAATACCTGACCACTTTGGGATATCCTGGAACTAATCCAATTCCTTTTCAATTTGTCCCGCGTTTCGAATAAAATTTTCCCAATTTTAATTATACCAGCGACTCCACCAAGACATAGAGTATATGAGGGGGGGGGGAAATCAAGTTTTTACTTTGGATTGATGGTCTGTATAATAAAAGCAAACTAATTTTATTTTATGCTTAAAGATTTGATAATTACTGTTTTACATATTGTTAAAAAATTATTTTAATAGTCGCAAAATAGGAGCATTGCAAAATTCTTGCAACAAAATGTCTATTATACGTTATTGAAAAATCCACATTTTTTAACTGTTAACTAACTAAACAATTGGTTCGATGGACGTTTCATTTTATAGGTTTTAAAAATACCTATAAAACGCCTTGACTTTTAATTGTTTATTTTATTGCTGACAAACCACAATCAATTTTTAACAGTCGATATAAATAATTAATAAATAAAAAGATGAGAACAACACTTGTTTATGTTTTGTGTTGAAAAATAAATCAAATCCCTTCAAAATATCTTGAAAATACAACATGATTGTTGTCCAGAATAAAGGGTTTCTATTAAGTTTTACATTAATTGTACTGTATAAAAATAAAAAAATTAGAATACTTGAATCTAATTTAGTCTATAGTGTGTTAGTATAGTAGTTTATATGTCTATATTTTTATGTTAGTATGTATGTTTAGTTTTAGGTAAGTCCAGGTCCTACGCATAGGTTTCATGACCTTTGTAGGATTTGCAATGAATATTGTGTTTGTTGTTGTAAATTTTGAACTGGAATAAAGAATTGTTTTGCAATTGAAAATATCAATTTGTCTAGAATAGAGAATGAATGGGTATTATAAAAGATGCAGAAGGAAACGAAGATGTCCAGCCACTAAACGAAGATAAATAATTCAATTGATTGTGAGGGTATGTCATTTAGGGTGAATCGAAAAAAGGCATTTTTCTCAGATCTTCTAATAGCAGTCAAACTTCATCTGACCCCCTTACTATAATGTTTTGCAAAAGATATATCCAATTAAATGAGAATTTTCGCTCGATCCTCGAGAAAAGTCCCTTTTTTGCATATTTTGTCGAAATTTCCACTTTTTAATCGTTTTTCCCTAATAGTTATTGAAATATCCCCATAAAAATATTTTGCCCCGAGGGATCTCATCAAATATATTATGACGAAAATTATCTTTGCATATACTTAACCAAATAAGGGGCGTAACATTTATTTCAGCTCATTCATAAAAGTTTTTTTTTTAGTTTTTCAGCTATTTTTTGGGTAGTTTCAAAATTCTCCTGCAAATATAAACTTATATTAAATTAGATCTACCAACTCTTGAATGCTTTGTTTATGAAGTGTCTTTCGATCAAAACACGGCTCACTCAGATAAATCCACCAGGAACAATTCTGCAGGAGGTTTGGTGAAACACCTTTTTCAATAATTATTAATGACTTAAAATGGCGTTATGAATATTTTTATTTGAAAAAATTATTATTAGTCTTGTTTTAGGTGTAATAATATTTCAACTGTTGTAACTTATCGGCACTAAAATTAAAAACAATGCAGTTTTTGATAATTAGGAGAAATTGTGTTTCTTCTAGTTTTAAAGTAATAATTAGATTAATATGCATTACTTTACTATTAGTCATTTAATAATAAAAAAAATGAATGTGAAGCCGTACCTTTTGGATACTGAACCATAATTTTAATGAATGAAAACAAATTAACTGAGTTTTATCACTTATAAGGCTATGTCATTATCAAAGATTATTATCAGTTTGTTCCTTTGTTACTTCTGTTACCATATCAGATGCAGGTTTAATATCTTATCACGATAAATCCTTGATTTTAGTTAGAAATAAAATTTGACGCGGAAAAAGTACAGTTTAATATATCTTTGCACCAGGAATTTAATAAAAACCGTGTTTCCTAAAAAACAGTATTTTTGATACTAAACTAAGAAAACGTAAAAAAGACCATACGTCTGTTCTATCCCGAACCAGAATAAAAATGCTTTGGACCATTTTATTTCTTCGTCAGAAAGTGCAAAATATATTTAAATTTTATTTAGAAAATGGAGGAGTTATTAATCTGGAATTAGTGCGATGTGTTGGTACTGCAACTAAGACCTGATGGAAAAATTGCATTACAAGAAATTTGGTACGAAAAGTTGGACAAACGTTACAGTCGAGTATCTACTTGTTGCCTTTTAATGAGTTGCTGTTCAGAACCCTCTTCATGCATCTTGATGTAAAATATGCACGTCATAAATTTCAAACACTGTTACCTGAGAAAAATTTAAGTCGGAATCAAAGGTATATGCCAAATATTTCTCGAACCATAAAATCTGGTTCATACTCTTATAATTTAAGCCAAGATGCAATAGGCACTCTCAATCATGATATGTGGGATACTTGGGACAATCGAATTCTACGGTTTAATTATCTACAACTTAACCGTCATAACAACTTAAAACTATAGTTACTTATTTAGATTTAATTTTTTGGTGTTAAAGAAACATTCTTATAGTCATTTTGACGCATTAACGATTATTAAAAAGGATCCTCCCCAAAGTTCGAGTAGTTTTTTTTTCAACTGTTGTCCCGAGGGGTCCAAGTTTTGTTTGAAGGATTCTCCGAAAACAAAGCATTCGCCACGTGGTAGGCATGATTCTAAATCAGTTTGTATTTGTGGAAGAATTTTGAAAATACCCAACAGTTTGCTGAAAAAATTTAAAATATCCTTTTTGAAGGAGCTGAAATAAAATTTACGCCTCTTATTTAGATATGTATACGCAAAAAAAAATTGGTATTATTGTTTTATTGAGAACCCTGGAGGAAAAACATATTTGTGAGGATATTTCAACAACTATTGGGGAAGAACAATTAGAAAGAAACATATGCCAAAAAACTGACTTTTCTCCGGGTAGATCTCATTTAATGGGGTAAATCTTTCGTATACTTCTTAGTTAGACGGTATGACTACATTTGACTGCTATTAGAAGATGAAAATTGCCTTTTTTTCGATCCATCCTATAATAGTCGTATCGAAATTTGGATATGCAATCCGTAGACACAAGATTTTGGTACTTAATGTTAAAAAGAATTTAGCTTTATAAATTTTAACTATGTATTTAATAAAGGTTTTGGAAAAATTCTTACGTGTTATCATTTGGTGGGTTTACGAATTTTTTATTGTCTTTTATGGGGGAGTAGGTCTACAATAATTGGCTTTTTATATACGCAGTATTTGAACACTTTACTCTTAAAAATAACGATCGTTAAAATTTGTTGATTTTAGTTTGGTATTTAAATGTTTTTGCTAGTCTTTCTGACTAAAATTTTCTTTTATTTCAGCTCAGAAGATGATGATACTGATTGGCTACCACAGCACGAAATCTATAGTACAAATATTGGCCAAACCCAACGAAATACAGTTATAAGACGCACACCATCAGAAAAACCTCCAATAAAATGTGAAGAATGTACTTACGTGACGAAAACTAGGGCATCCCTTAGAAAACACAGTTTGACACATCGAAGTTTAAGTGAGGTGGAAACATTCAAATGTGAACAATGTAATTTTGTCACAAAATTTAAATCAGTACACAGACATCATAAACTGGTACATATAAGCAAAGGTGAGATTCAAACGTATAAATGTAAAGACTGTTCATACGAAGCGAAAAGGAAAAAGAACTTGAAAAGTCATGAGTTGAGTCACAAACGTTTAGAGGAAGTTGAGACATTCAAATGTAAAGATTGTCCATTCGTAACAAAAAGGAGATGGGTCTTGAAACAGCACGAATTGAACCACAAAAGTATTAGTGAAATAGAGACTTTCAATTGCAAGGACTGCTCGTATGTAACAAGATACAAATCTTATTTGATTAAACATTGTATGGTGCATAAAATTAAAACAAAGACATCCAGAATAAAAGGAAAGTAGTATAGGTTACAAAAATGAAATGAAATACGGACCAAAATGAGTACAAAAGTATCGTTCAAATAAAAATTTTAAATTATAGAAAGCTGTTAAAATAATTCAATTTAAACAAACGTTTTTGATTCATAAATATATATATATATATATATATATATATAGTTTGAAAAATTAAAGTATGTTTTCTAAAGGAATATCAGCTAAGATGTGACAGACCAAAAAGTGGAGACCTACCTTTCAACATGGAGAGACATACGATATTTTTTTTAACTGTAAAGGTAGTGTGAAAATAAAAAATAGTATCTGAAAATAGTCAATAATATTATTAAAGAAGTTTTGGCAAATTTTTGGGGCTACTACTACATATCTAGGTATATTACTTATAATCAAACTCCTAATTTCTTTAATATTCAGGACTGTTTTTGAATTAAGAGTTGCCTAGCACCAACTTCAACTATACTAAATAGATAGGTAATAAACACCTGTCATTGATATTATTTGGTATTATGTGTTTAGTAACCTAGTAGTTTCTCTATTAGGTTATGAAAGTGTTTTAACAGCCGGTGTCAATAGGTAAACTATCGTTTTCCGGGCTGTTTTGTCGTGGTCTTTTGAAATTTGTACGCCTGTTTACGTGCAGATGAAACGTTCGGAATAAATCGTAGAATTTCACGGCAAAACAGTAATGAAAACTAAATCTTTCATAGTTGTTTTAGGTATAGGTATTTGGTAGATATAATCACTTCCTTTGTTGTTTTCTCTTTATCAATTAATTTCAACCTTTCATAAAGAAAGAAGCAAGAGAGAGAGAGAGAGTGAATGTATGCTGGTAAACAAGGGCTTTAGAAAATCAGCCCTGCATAGTCGCGAATTAAAAGTGGTTATCGATTATTTAACTTATTATATGTGTAACTTATATATACTACAGCAAAAATGAAATAAACGTAAATATCCATAGTTATTAGGTATATTTATTTTATTTATAAGTATACTTCAACTTTGCCCTCTCTTCCTCAAAAATAGTGTTCACCCCCTTGAAATCTAGAGGACTTCATGGATCTTTAATCCTACAGTCACAACGACGATATAACCAAAGTTACTACTAAAAAATATTAAACATAATTTATATAATAGAAAAATGAAATGAATAATTACATCAAAATAAAAACAGTAAATAGTAAAAATACAAAAACGTAAAAAAGTGATCTGGTTATGAGATTCGAATCAACATCATAAACATGTTACAGACAATTTTTCTCTAATTTTTCTTGTGAAGAAGACAAAGTTGTGATGAAATTAACTCAAGAAAATAGAACATCAAACTTCATCATCTAGTGTCCTAAGCATAATGAATAAGTGATTATTAATTGATAAAGAATAAAAATCTTCTCTTTATCTGGTACAATGGATTTGTCTTACAATTCATTCTTCAAGAAATATTTGGCACCATTTTTGAGTTCACAAATTGGAATATATGTATTTTCTGGGGGCACAACATCCTATTCACTGGATATCGCTGACACGTTTCTCGTGTTCCCCAGATAGGTAAAGCGATATTGTCGCAATCTTCTTTCTCCTGTCTAATATCTTTTGTTTCGGCGTATTTCAAATTGCATCTTTAGCGATCACCTGTCGTTTTTAAGCTGTCAGTCTTATCTTGTATCGTTGACATGACACTTATTATTATTAGTTACATATTACAATCATCTAATGAAAAATAAGGTGTAAATATTATAAAAAAATAACTAATATATTTTTCAGTGTGAAACAGATTTTAAAAGGAATGTTAGTTCGGTACTCAGTAGTAAAATTCGGGGAAGAGATTTTTCCCGACCACTATTTTTTACCTGACACAGAAAACCAAAATGTAGGCTTTCAAACTGAATTTACATATAATAAAATCTACGAAGATTTGTACTGAAAATTTATGTTTCTTTCAGATTGTTTAAAATTTAATTTCTTGCAAAATGGGAGCATTGTAAACTTCTCGTAAAATAAAACGTCCTCAAAAAAATCAGATATACGAGAAAAGGTGCCTCTTGTCTAGTTTTAAGAGTTTAACGTTTTTAAAACAACTATGAACAATTACATGATAGGATACAGTTTTTTCAAATAAATCAATAAATAATTATCCAATCGGTTAGATAAACCTATCATTTAGTAGCTATTGAAAATATGTATGAAGCAAACTTACTTTCGATACTAAAACTTTTCATTCAGTTGCTGAAAAGTTACAAAAACTGCCATATTTGCAACTTTAACATCCTCTATAATTAATTAAGGAGTAAAAATTTGTTAACAAGAGTTTTTCTGTATTAGGCTATACAATTTCTTCTTCGCTATAGAGTATCGTAGGAACTACCGAATAGACGCTAGCGTACGCAGTGGATACTTTCGGCATTACAGGAGGCTGTTATTAATTTGTAAGTGAACAAATACACGTGAAAAATCAGAATCATCAGAGCTGCTGTGTTATGAACTGTAAGATATCGACATAAAAAATTAATGCATATTTTATAAATGTATATTTTATATGTGATATAGAAATTGAATCAAAGAAACAAGTGGATAGCTGCATTCAGAAGGCAAAGTAAGTAGTAATGGAATATTAATTTCGATAAAAATGATAATACCTTCCGAAACTCGCAAGGATTATATAAACAGTGAAATGATATTTTTAAATAGTAATATGAAAAAATCGTTTTCTGATGCTTCAATTACCGGAAAAAGAAATATTTGTTGTTGTTACACTTTATACTATAGTAAAATTATGTGTCAGCATATTATAGAAACAGTATATTAATGTTATTGTATATTGTCTGTCAAATAATCCTAATACTATTATTTTACGATATAAATCACTAAACTTTTAATTACATTTAACAACTTAGTGTAAGGTGTTGCATGCATGTGTACCTGTTAGCTCTTAGATATCAGCTATTGTTAACCAAATAAAAAATTTCTATAAGAATAACATTTTCTACCCGTCTTGTTGCTATCAAACTCTGTCAGGGGCGGATCCAGGAGTATCTGGGAGGGTCTTAATCTCGTTTGGGGGGCTTGATCTCGATGGGGGGGACTTGATCTCGTTTGACGCTTGACGTAACTGAAGGTTGATTTTAGCTCAATAAACACTAAAAAGGCATACCACTCCGATGATTTGGGGGGGGGCTTCATCAGGAATTGCACGAAGGGGTACCATATTTTATTTTTATCAGACTTGTTTTCGAGAAAATCGGGAAAACCCGTTATTAAGTTATACTGATTTATTTCAAACTGTATATTGTATTCCATTAAGGTAGATTCAGAGGTAATTTCATAGATAAATGTATCAGATCACAACTGTTGACAGAAAGTAACAGACTTTTGTAATAAAGCAATAATACAGGGTGTTCAGAGCGTAAGTAAGGTCAATGCATTTTTTAATTCATGAAATTATAATTATTTATGTTCTGAAAGATGTAGGTACATTATAAATTATTATTGAATTACCCTAGTTAAAACATAAAAATTGGCGAGTACGGTGGGACCAACATAATCCAACATAAATCATCAAAACACGTTATACTATCCATGATTCGGTTCTAACAGCACGCTCAAGTTGAAACCTATTGAGACTATAATAATATTTTACATTTACGCTTTAGGGACATTTTCCGTACTGGACTCAAACTTGAGGTTCAACTACTTCATATTGGTTTGTGTTTTTGTCACTGGTTGTTCCAATATGAGCGTTTATAATCATTGGACGTCTTTGTGAATCAGCACGTGTCTGGTTAATTCTGGTTTACTTTTAGTTACGTAACAGCAGTCAGCACATTTCAATGTTTGCATCTCAGCATCTTTTTCACCATCCACCCTATTTTTCAGTTTTTTATGTTTCAAAATATGCCTTTTAATGTAAAATTTATCTTTAGTAATAAATGAACATTCTAAACATTTGAAGGTTTCTATATCATTTAAACTTTTGTGTTTCAGAAAATGTCTGTTCAAGTTAGATTTACTTTTACTTGCAAAAGAACATTCTGTACATTTAAAACTTCGTACTTCATTAATTTTTTTGTGAGTCAAACCATGTTCTATTAAATGACATTTACGTTTAGTTACGTAAGGACATTCTCCACATTTGAATGTTCTCACTTCGTTTAAATCTTTATGCGTCAATTCGTGTCTCTTGAGATTAGACTGTTCCTTTGTTTTGAAAGGGCATTGTGAACAATTAAACGTCCTCACGTCGTCAATGCTTTTGTGTGTTAAAATATGCCTGTTCATATTGGATTTGTAATATGTCACGTATGGGCATAGGATACATTTGACCATAGCCAACTTTGGTGGATATTTTTTTTTGTGGGCAACTGGAGTCCCTGGTAGATGGACAATTCTGAAAGAATAAAAACAATGTTAAATTTTCAATAAATCCCCTATATAAATGTATGACATATTTAGTATTTATAAATAAACGCTGACACCAGCGAAGCTTATTTGAAATTAATATAAAATATATTCAAACAAATTACAAATTCAAGGTCTTAAATATCAAGGATTTAAAGTTTTGCTATCATAGTTCTCACAGTTCTGGATTGATCAACAATAAACTAAAACTTTCTTTGCTTATAATAAAATAGATTTCTGTTTGATAATAAAACCTGGGGAATTGCACTTCTCAAGATTTTTTGCTGGAATCAATTTTATTTTATTTCTCACTGTCAAAACATTCACTTCCACGAAATTAATGAATTTATATGAATCATTTATTTATTAACAAGTTCACAATAAAATTGACACAATAGTTCAAAAATGGCCAAAAGAGTGTAAATCCAAAAATATTTGGATCAGTTACAGTAATAATAACCTACACAGGGTTCCTCAAATATGGTACGTTACGCGTTTTAGGGAAACATGTTAAAGATTTGAAAATTTGGATTTGAAAGTTATCTAGAATGCTGTTTTTACTGTTATACCGGAAGATAACTGTAATAACCTTGATGTTTTAAATGTAATTGCATAGTTTTAGGACGAGTTTATATAAAACTCAAAAATCAAGTATCATACTGATTTTGTGTATCTACCTTGAATATTTTCTGAGTAAAACTGATTTATATGAAAAATCTCTAGTGCAATTCAAACTATAATAAATACATTAAACAAAACAAAAACCGGCTTTAAAAAAAACTTAACTAAAAAGCATGAAATATATTTTTTGCTACAAATATTATAAGTTGTACTTCGCAACTTCCCTGTTAAAATTCTTCAGAAATTGTATTTAATTGTTGTAGCAAAAAAATATTTCATGCTTTTTAGTTAATTTTTTTGAAGTCTTTTTTTTAACGTTTTCAATATTGCCTAAAGTAAGGTTTTTTTACTTTTAAGCATCATTTATTGGTTTGACTAACTTCGGTTACTGTTGAATAGATTAACTTGTTTTCTAAATATGTACATGTATTAAGAAAATTTCGTATATGTTTCTAACTTAGCTGGATCCACTATATTGTAGACGATCTGTTAATTATACTGACATTCATTTAATAGTCTCCTCTCTACAGAATAAATCGTTATACACTTTTAAGTGATATAGCATAATAGGACGTAGTTTTCAATTCTAATCATCTTTGTCTGATTACAATTTGTATTATTATAAAAAATAAAGGTACTTAACTTAAACAACAAAATTTATATTCTTTATCAAACCTAGTACACAATTTGGAAAAGTGACAAGATTTATTATAAAATTTTTAGTGATATGTCATAACTAGATGCATTTTATTCTTATTACTCCCGTTTGTTAAGAATTTTATATATTATGAAAAATATATGGAATTTACTTTTAAGCATCATTCATATTTGCTGACAACTCTCGTCTACAGTTAAAAAAAGTGACATGTAATGATTACAGTATACTTTTCTGACCATGCAAATATTTTTTTATGAAGAATAACTTTTTCTCTAAATGATATCTTATGAAGACGTACTGTATATAGAAACCAACTGAGAACCTCCATCTTGAAGTTGGTTAACATTCATTTCGAATTATTTCCAATCAACTTTCAATTTATTACAATTTTTAATAATACAGCACAATTGGATGCAGTTTTCAATTATAATAAACTATGGTTGATTACAATTTGAGATATTATAAAAAAATAAAGGTACCTCACTTTTAAACAAATGTAATTAATATGCATAAATACTTATTATACAATTTTTAGTGCAATGGCATAAGTAATTACTTCTATTTGATAACAATTTTAGATATTAACAACAATAAAGATACTTCACTTTTATTCAAAATTTCTTTTTGATGACACACCTCGTCTATAGTTAAAAACATGGAAAGATTACAGTGTACGTTTTGGACCATCCGAATCTGTTTACGCACAATAACTTTTTGTCTTAAAACGATTAATAAAAACAAATCGTTTGATTTATGAATACAGACTGTATGACTGACATTTATTTTGATTAATTGAATTTATTTACAACACAAACATTTTCATATTTATAATACCAGCAACTCCGCCAAAGCTTACTGCAGAATGTCGTTAAATTTGTTTCCCCGATTTTCTAAAAAACTAATCCAATATTTTTTAAAATTTAATATGGGGTATATTAAATTAATTAAACAGAATTTTTTTCCACATTTGTAATCCAGCGACTCCACCAAAGTTTCGGTATAAGAAAGACTGTAAAATTTATCCCATGTTCCGAATAGAAAAAAATAAATCTATCGGTAAATTATTGGGGAAAAACCACTATGCTAATACACTAATCTCTAAGTACCTGGCCTTCTAAGATAATAGGGTAATTGAGTTATTAAATACTTAAGATTTTAGTTTACAAATTTCTAGGGATTTTTATGTAATAGGTACATTATACAATGGGTTCTTTGGGATTGGACGTTTCAATTCATAAGGTTATTATTTTTATATAACATTATACTTTCATATGAGTCCAATTCCTTACAATTATTGACTTGTCTAACTAATTGTAAAGAATTTAAATCTATACCGTGACTATGTTCTAAAACATGTGCTTCACTAGATATTTAAATGGTCAAGTAATACTATACACATTAGATGACGAATTTACTTCAGAACATATTTTCTTAAAGAAACGTGGTTAATTGTAATTACAATCATATCCGGATTTATTTAGTATTTATTTATTTATTATATATGTCTGAAGCTGGTAGACTGTAACTCATTCCTCGAAGTTTCCTTATATGTCCATTGTCTTTAAATGGTTGATATCAACCATTTGAAGACGATGGAAGTCCAAACAAACGTCGAGGATTTATGGATATCGTAAGTATATTGTGATGTTAGATGACAATCTCTTTATTTTATTAAAAAACAATATAAATAAATATTTTATTTATTCACTTAATAGTTTTAAGAAAAAAAATCAATAACATGTCAGTGAAGTGTTAATAAACAAAATATTTCACATCAGCAGCCCTTTTTCTAAACAATATTTTGTATCTCCAATGCTGCCCAGTAATATGAAAAGACATTTGACTTGTACAATACCATATTTGGCATATTCCATATTTCTGCCAGGAGAGGCTCATTTTGTATATTCTAAAATTTCATTTCAATTTCTGTAATCTGGAACTCAGAGCTACCATTTACCAAGCAATAAAGACCAGATGAAAATCACATGGATTTTTCAAGTAATCCATCCTGCAGTACAAAAGTGTATTTATTTTCAGATGTATTAAAATATACAAACTTAAATTAACATTAACTAGCTTACCATATAATATGGAATTTTTTCGCTTGTTTTATATGGGATAAAACATCCAGATACTACTACAAATACGTATGCATTTACCAACAACTAGTTTATCCAACGATATGTCTTTCATTAGCAGGAACTGTACTGCATACATGGTGGAACTATTTCAAAATTTTCAGGAACAATAATTGCTTCTGTTAAAACAGTATACTCTCACTAATTGAAACTGCCCCAATTTGAATAAGGTGTTTTACATAAAATGACTTATACAAATTACATGTCCAAATAACTAAATTTTGAGCCTTTTACCCTTTTTCTAAAATGTTAATTCATTTCTGAAGATATTAGAAAACAGGTTATTTTCTAAATGTCATACACAAAGATCCATAGATCAATTTGAATTTTGACATGGAACAACGAATCCATGGTGAGCAATAACCCTTGAGCTCTACCTACGCCATCTTGCTAGTAGTTACGGACCTGTTAAACTGTTATATTTTAAACTGAGTACTGAGTTTATATTATTGAAAATGTTGAGAATTCAATAACTTTTAGAGCTATTACTGAAAATAAACTTAACCATGTGTTAACCATGTAAAACCTTTATATGGAGTCTGTCTCCTGCTCGATCTTAGAGCATTTATTTTGGTAAATGATCTAAGTGTTCGATAGAATGGCCTCATAGAGATATTCTTCAGGCATTGCATTAATCATAATTTTGAATTCCGACATCTACGGGCTACACTGATTAACAGTATCTAAAAACAGCTGTTTTTTATTTACAAGCGTTTCAATTTCAAACCTTAAATGAAGTTGAAATTTAAATTTCATGTCTGTCTAAAAAATGTTGTGACTGAAGAAATAGGTCCCAAAACAATATTTGCAATATTTTCAAGTGAAGCATTGTAACTTGCAAAACTTCAACAATTATTGGCAAGAATGTTGCGTATCGTTTTAACGAATTATAACTTGAAAAGGGAAGTACAACCAGTCGCTGAGTGCTGTTTATGCAAGAACCCAGAAAGTAATAATTTAATATCTTTGGCAAAATGTATGGAAGATGAAATCTTTTGTAAAATGCTTCAATCACATCCAGTGTTTGTAAGTAATATAGCTTTATAATTCACTTAAAATATTAGATTTTCAATGTACCTACTCTGCTAAATAACCACCACTTGTGGTATGAATTGGAAATGTCTTATGGATAAGATTAATTTGGTGATAAAATTGGGACCGATCACTTATCAACTATGCAGATCAATACCTGATGTACATATATTTTTTAGATACCTTTATTCAAACAATTTATAATTTTCTGTTAGATTGATAATTGGCACTCAGTATCATTACTGGTCCCAGAATTTCACATTCACACACTAGTCTTATAGACTGAGAGGTCTGAATTAGGAGTTCAACCACAATTTTCTGAGTCCTGCCTTCTGGAGTACTAAATAAAAGGTTCTATGAGGTACTTACAATTCATGGAAAAATCCTAGAGTTTCCTAAGGGATTTTCCTATGAAAATTAGATTGTCCAAGTAAAAAAAAGTAGGTGCTGCCACGATTTTCTAAGTACTGCCATGTTAATAAAACAATTGGTTAAATATTTATTATGTATTTGTAGAATTAGTTCTTAGGTATGAGGTTCTAATGTGTGATCTAGACTGTGACAGCATTTTAAGTCAATATAACCCAGAAATGCATTTTAAACAAAATACTGAATTAAAAAAGAATTTTTAATAGTAATTTTTTTTTCAAAGGTGCCCCAGTATTAAACATAAATCAAATATACATTGAATCCATTTTAGATACATACTGAAAAATAAAACACAAATAACTAACATACAACATAATAAAACTAGAAATGTTCAAAATAAAAACATTGAAATTCCAAAAACAACTCAAACAGCAAAACAGATAAGTGTATTCTGTCCAAAAAATACTAATATGCTACTATACAAAGGATTGTGAACCTGTTTATACCTACGTGCCAAGTATTTCTTTGTCCAAGCTTTAGTGTGCCAAGACATTCTAAGTAGTAAATAAACATTAAAAAAATAAATTAAATTTACAAGTTAAGAAATTTATTTTATAAAATAATGACTATTAATAAACATAAGTTGAGGATGTCAATTAGTTTTTTAAATTTATCTTTATACCATATTGCATCCAATAACAAATGATTTTCACTTGCTTCTAAGCCTTTATTGAATAAATGACAAATTTTTGTTCAAAATCTAGACTGAAATCAATTAACTGACTTCTTTTTATCAAATAAATTTTGATGTTTCTGCAAATTTTCTGAAATGTTGAATTCTTGAAGATAATTCACTACTTATTTCCTGAATTATTCCAATGAAGCCTGAATTATTACAAAAAAACTAATCCAGTGCATGGGAATTAATCAATAAGAAAACTTTGTCAAATTATATATAAAAAATCAAAGAAAAATTATAATTGCTACCCAGATCTTCATTTCATTGTCTACGTTTTGTTTCTCTATGAATTTCTTATCAAGACACAATTGCACCTACCTATAATAAAGATTTTCCTTCTAATTGTTTAAATTAAGTATTCTGTGGCGAAATTTAGCATTATTCAGAATACAGAAAAAATTTCAAACTATTTATATGTGCTACTTATTATAATGTAAGTATTTAGCAGTTATCAATCTAATATGTAAGGTAACACATTTCAACAGAGTATTATTGTGGATAGAATTTTGTGTTTTTATTTGTATTTAAAATTATATTTGGAATATGAAAATAATAATTATACTAGGATATATAATATCTATTTTTAAGGCAATTAATTCAATTAAATTTCACATTAGAGAGCCTGTTTCCTCTCATTTCTGCTTTGCTTAATTTTAAATGTAAATTGTAAAATTGTAATATTTTTTTTGAGGGTATTATGCCTAACATGTACCATGAAATGTTTTATCCTCTGAAAAATATCCAGTTTTGATCATGTGTGGTAGATATTTGCTTAATATCTAGTACATTATAGATACTACAATCATATCTAAATATTTATTTTATAGGATATAGAAAATGCAGAAAACCTTTTAGTTTGCCAGTCTTGCCAAATATCCCATTCAACACATGTAGATGCATTGATAGAATTTGAAGATCACTTCATTCATAAAGTAGACAATACAGAACTCTTTAACGAAATTGGCTTTAAACCATTAATTGTAAATCTTATAAAAAATAATTTAATTGACCAACTATGTAAAGATTTTAATATGTATTTAAAGGCAAATGAATCAACTGCTGACATATTTAGTATAGATAAATTTGAAATGAAAACATTAGAACATGAAGAACTAGATATCAAATTAGACATCGAAGATGATAGGTAATGAATTATATTATTTTGTTGTTTGACTAATGCATGTTGTTCAGTAGTTATTGAATTTTTAATGTGAAAGTACATACATTTTTTATGTTGAACATTAATGAGAGGATGGATTAAAATTAGTAGAACCACAAGTATGTGTATATATTTTTTTCAATCCTTAGTTGGACTAAACGACAACCACATACACAATATTTCTGTTGGGTAAAGGATTATTTTTTGATACCAAATGTAGTAGATATTAGGCCAAAAAATTCTTACGGGATATTATCCATACACCATAAAGTCTTGTTTTTATAAAATTTGTCAATATGACAGGTGATTTTTATTTTTATTAACTAATAATCCGACAATATACACTAGTCTATAAGTCAAGATTAAAATCATTTTAGGACATAAAATTTAACAGCAAGTCACTTACATCACCACTTACTAATAGTTTATAGAGAATAATTGATAATATTTTAACAGTAAAGCCTAGAAGTAAGTTAAGGTACTGTTGAAATATGCGCATTTTGTACAGTTTTTTTCCAAGTAACTCAATAACTATTTATCAAATCGGCTTACTTTTGACTTTAAAACTTTACTTTTGACACTAAAACTTCATTCAGTTGCTGAACATTTACAAAAACTGCCAAAATTGCGATTTTTGCAACTTTAAATACTGTATAATTAACTGAGGAATACAAATTTGTTAACAATCGTTTTTATGTGTTATTCTACAGTGTGTTCGGTTATGGACTAGCGATAATTTAAATACATGTAAAGCAACTATTTTAATACACAAATACACCACATACTAGGGCTCAGTACCCCACCCCTCCATATGGCAGCCTTTTTTTTGATGTCCTATTCTGTTCTGTCTGTTACGTGTGAAAAACGTTCATATCTCTTAAAGTTTTGGTCTTACTGAGATAAAAATAGGCTTATTCGACCAATAATAATACTGTCTATCAACAACATTTCAAAACAAAGTGTTAACGTTTTCTTAACTTTCGAAAAAAAGATGAAATGCAAAAAAAAGGGTAAAAAATCATGCAATTCAACAAATTATTGCAAATCAATGCAAAAGCTGTCCCTATAACCTTTCATTTTTTTTCACTAAATTGAAAGTTTTTGAGTTAAGCTACAATGCAACATTAAATTCGCAACTGCATGTTTATTACTTTATTAGTTATTGTTGTTTGAACATAGCGTATGCGCAAGCACAAAACAGAGTTACCTTTATTATACCGTCAACATATGTGGTTGCAGCTAGATGGTGCACCCGCGCACTATTCTAGAGCAGTGAGAGAATATTTGAACAATAACCATGCACCGTGGATCGGTCGTGGTGGTGTAGTAGCGTGGCCAGCTCGCTCGCCCGATTTGACCCCCTTGGACTATTTTTTGTGGGGTGATATGAAGCAAAAGGTGTATGCTACAGTACCAAACACCAAAGAAGACCTCGTGGCTAAAATTATGCCAGTCGCCGAAGAAATAAGATCAGACCTAAAACTAATTAAGCGCTCAACTGCCCAGATAGCACACAGAGCATTAACTTGTCAACAAGCTGGAGGTGGGCACTTTGATCAACTGCTGCAGGATAAAATTTAATGGGTATAAAAGATTGTAAAAGTATCAAATAAAAATTAATAAGAATTTTATGTGGTTTTAATGTTTACCTGTTTAAAGTCCCGACAAAGGTCGTTTGTGCTTGCGCATACGCTATGTTCAAACAACAATAACTCCTAAAGTAATAAACATACAGTTGTGAATTTAATGTTGTATTGTAGCTTAACTCAAAAACTTTCGATTTAGTGAAAAAAAATCAAAGGTTATCGGGACTGCTTTTGCATTGATTTGCAATAGTTTGTTGATTTGCATAATTTTTTGACCCTTTTTTTTTGCATTTCATCTTTTTTTCAAAAGTTAAGAAAACGTTAACACTTTGATTTGAAATGTTGTTGATAGACGGTATTATTGTCCATCGAATAAGCCTATTTTTATCTCAGTAAGGCCAAAACTTTAAGAGATATGTATTTGTGTATTAAAATAGTTGCTTTACATGTATTTAGATTATCGCTAGTCCATAACCGGACACACTGTATATACATTCTTCAAGAAAAACTAATCAAACACCAGTAGAATTTGTTTGCAATTGAAAACACCCACTTTCCTGGAGCATTAGTTTTGTTTAGAAGCATGTATTGGTATATTTTTTAATTTTGCGTGGGAATTGGTTTTTGTAAAGATTTTGCAGTTGCTATGACCATTTCCAAATGTCTTCTTTTTTTAGGGTAATAAAAACGGAAGAAATACCAGCTAGTGACGTTCCGGATTATCACGAAAAAGACGTACTTGGTTTGAAAATGTTTCAATGCAATCATTGCAGTTTTGCAACTAAATATAAAAGATGCGTTATACGGCATCAGCTGGTACATGAAAATGTTGAAGACCTGGAATTGTTGAAATGCAGTAAATGCAAATTTGTAACAAAATGGGAGCCATCATTTATAAATCACGAAACAATGCATAAAAAATATGTATATAAATGCTATAAGTGTAGCTTCGTTACCAAATATAAAAGAAGCCTCCAAGAACATACAATTAAGCACAAGTCTACTAATAAAATCAAATTGTTTCAGTGCGACAAATGCTGTTTTGTAACAAAAAGGAATAGCAGTCTGAAGCGGCACAAAATGGTACACGTTAACGTGAAGTTATTCCAGTGCAATAATTGTTCGTTTGTTAGCAAACTGAAAAGCGTACTCCGAGAACACATGTCAATACACCAAACAGTGGCAGTTTTTAAATGTCATGATTGTAGGTACACAACAAATAACCTAAATGACCTAAAGCGTCATAAACTAACACACAAAAATGTCGAGACGTCATTTGAATGTGATCAATGTGCGTTTAAGACGAAATATGAAAGAAATATGACACGTCACAAGCTGATACATACGAATACTGATCAACTTGAATTATTTAAATGCGGGGTGTGTAATTTTGTAACCAAATGGGAGCACGCCCTTAAAAGGCATTCCTTGATACATAAAAGTACTGATGATTTAAAAATGTTCAAATGCAGTCGGTGTAGTTTTGCATCCAAGTGGCGTGGAAGTTTAAAGATTCACACACTGACACATACAAGTATTGACAAATCGAAAGTGTTTAAATGCAAAAATTGCAGTTTCGTAACTAGAAGGAAGGACCATCTAATACGACACCAACTCGCCCATAAAATTTTGAACTTAAAGTTATTTAAATGTCATCAATGCAATTTCACAACTAAATGGAGGACAAGTTTCTTGACTCACCAGGTGAATCACAAGCAGAATCTCAAAATGTTTGAATGCGCTCAGTGCAGTTTTTCAACTAAGTACAGAAGAAACATTGACCGACATTCACTAATACATAAAAAAAAATAATTGTAGAGTTACGTTATATGTTACAATAAATTACTCGGATATTATAAATACTGATATAGCATTTTTGAAGAAGTGTTAATTCCACAGTCCTTATAATACTGCCATACTGGGTATGGACGGAGTCCGCTCCTCTTAACGTCACTTAACATGTGCCGGTTGAATTCACCCGGCCTCGGGCCGATAGCTACCTGTCAATTGGCTGCCGGCTGAGCTCACTGGACCAGCCGACATCGGCTATAGGGTTGTCACTATAGCTTTATTTGTAGGATAGTAATATAAATAATTTTTATTTCAAACATCTTACATAATATAATCTTAAGATGTATCTTTAAATTCATTATTTATTTATTTATTTTTTAATAATTACTCATGTAAATGTCTTATTTTAATCTGAGAATTGAACATTTGTCTGCAAGGAAATGAATTTTCTGCTTTTCGTTGTTGGTTATTGTATAAAGTTTTTTAACAAATTTGGTATCGAGACATTTGAAATTACTGAAAATATATAATCTACAGTTTGAATTAAAAAAAAATACCTAGGTATTCAACTTTTACTTTATCATATATTTCTTTAATAGGTGAGAGAGGCATACGAAAATATTTAAAGAATTTCTACTCATGTAATAAGTTCCCAAGCAATTCGGTTACAACTCATCTCCACATACTCACAGGCTAATACTGCTGGCTTACTCTTTTAAGAAAAGTCGGTCCTAAATTGGGCCGAAGCCAGATGAATTCAACCAGCACGTGTGAAGCTATGAGAAAGTAATGTTAAGCGGGATCAGCCCGATGTCCGGTGAATTCAACCGACACGTGTTCCAAAGCTATTGAAACGTAGTGAGATCAATCATTTCAGGACGACGGAAGTCCAAGAAAACTTCGAGGAGTTCCACTAAGGTTTTTATGGATATTTCATTTTTAGTTTTTCTTTTTTCCTTTTGTCTCTTGATAATGGCTCCAAAGCAGGAGCCGAAACGTAAAGCGTAGAGTATTTCAGAAATTTGGACGCTGTTCTCACACGGAAGCTATCGATCAGGGTTGCCAGATGGCCAACGACTGTTTTCATTAGCTCGATCGTCAGATATCGTGAGTTTTCGGAACAACAGATAAGCAAGATTTGTTAAACAAATTTACAAACAAAACTTACAAATAAAATGTGCATTTATTTGTAAAATAACTTAAAGACTTTAAAACCAAATAAAACTCAATAATAATAATAAATAAATATAAATATAACTAATAATTGTCAGTAGACTAATGTGTTCGAGACACTTGAAGAATTGAATGAAAAATGAAATAACACTTGTATTCTCGGGAATCACCGATTTGCATGTTACTGCTCTTGCGCATTAACAGTCTATGCATTACCAAAATGATATATTTGGATATATCCACAAATTATGCTCTGTGGATATATCGCAATACGCAGAAGAGCCGTTTATGTTTTGTTTAAATACTTGATTCAATAAGAAAAACAATAAAAGTTATCGGAAAATTATTTCAGTTACCATGCCTGTAAGTAAATTAACTGGAATATAACATGTAATTGCAGTTATCGAAACAATATATTTAATATTTAAAGACAGACAACCAACATTACATAACTAGGACATTTTTCTGTGGACGTAAAAAGTATTGCATATCTATGAATTACAATCGATTTTTGAAAAAGAATTTGAAATATTTTATGGAAGTTTATTTTTGATTGTCTCTTATTTCAAGCTGTACACAGGTATGTTTGTGAAAATTGCTAAGGTTCAGAAAATCGTGAGGTTTCGTCATATTATCGTGAGATCGTAAGCTTATGTATGAAATCGTGAGATCTCACCATTTATCGTAACATTGCTATCGATGGTAAAATGACGGACGTTTTGGCAAAATCACATCTGCCCTCTTCAGGCCGGTTCGCATAATTCTCGTAGCCTTATGCTTACGCTTCTAGTTACTCAAATACTGATCGTGTGTATAGTTTAGTTGTCTTAGAAAAGACAGTTTGACGTTTTGATGAGATCTCAGTCATCTTCCTCGGAATAATCGATGTTGTCACTCACTAAGCGTAGTACAAAATCATTGTTCGAACTGCCGAGTTTAATTAAAATAGACTTATACGTCTGTGCCAATGTGACTTTATTATACTATAGGTATAAATCAACATTGTATTCTGCGTATATGAATATTATAGTAAACAAGTGTTTAAATTTGTTTATTACAAATGTTATATAGTTTGCAGACAAGTATATTTTTCAACCAACCACCACGTGACGCCACGCTTCGTTTAAACGTCTGTCAATCTATATGTGCAACTCTATAATCAAGAACTTAATTTTTAAACTGTCAAAAAAATTAATGTCACGTCAAACTCATGTCCTTAGGACTCCTAACCAAATTTTAATATATTTAAATTTAATATTAGTTTGGTATTTTATTTATGCATAAAAATACTTAGAAATGACAACCTTAAGGCCATTTACTTGCGATGATATGTATAAATTCAACAACGTGTATGTGATATAAATTTGCATATTATTTACACAACTACACTGTTACTTTTCAGGAATCTGGATCCATTAACTGAAACTTATGGGCTATCATTTTATATGCAGTATCTGGCTCATTGGCCCGAATATTTTCAAGTTGCCGAATCACCTAGTGGAGAGATAATGGGCTATAGTATGTGATTTGACTCAATATGGATTTTGTTTGATATTTTTGAATTTTAGTTATGGGTAAAGCTGAAGGAATTGGTGAAAACTGGCATGGGCATGTAACAGCACTTACAGTGTCTCCAGATTTTCGAAGACTGGGACTAGCGGCTACGCTAATGAATTTTTTGGAGGAAGTATCTGAACAGTAAGATTACCTATTAGTAAATACTAAATAAACTAAATTATAGTTAGAATGCTGAGAAATTTGTAATTACACTAGTAAAGTATCTTTGACATGAGACCTTTACGTCATCTCAAGTTTTATTTTTGGAACTCTGGTTCTGTCAAAGCTGTTGTGAATTAGGATAAAGAGTAATATTTCTATAAACTGGGAAGAAAAACTTCAAATCGAAAGTGCTGTGTAGTTGATTGGAGGTTCGTCACCAAGGGTAATTAAATTTAACAGCTGCTGCATGCTCTTTACAACTACAGTTACTATTTTCTACTGGTCTGTCCTCATTCACCCAAAAATTATTATGTTATGATTGAGTTAGTTGAAAGTTTAGATTATAAGATGTAACTGAAAATGTTGATCAGATTTGAGAGCAGTATTTACAACTTAGAAAGATTATATTGTCACAATTTTCATTTCTGATTACTTTCATAAAATATTTCGTTTTTTGTTAATTTTAGGTGAAGGAAGACAGAGCAGTAGAAAATACTAACTGCAGTTGTAAAGGAGGAAAAGGATACTGTAAACATACAGCAGCTGTCTGTATTTATGTAAATTTTGAAAATACATGTTCTACAACTGATCAATTGATGATTTGGAATAGACCATCAAATGAACAACTAGCTAAATATAAAAAAGCCTGTCAAATTAGAAAAATGATCAATGAACAATCTGGACATTAAATTTTCCCCGAAATTCCCAGCCTATTCAATATATTTATCTGAATAGGCTGAATCTGAATTATCTGATGGTGGAAATGATAATAAAGGTTGAGATTAAATGTAATGAATAATGACTAATATGAGAAATGGGAAAAATTGATCTTCGAAAATTTCTTGAAGGGCTATATAATTTACGAGAGAAAAGAAATTTTCATACATGTCATGCTTATGAATGTCAAGCAGATTCATTGATAATCCGATTTAAAATTTTAACATGTCTGTTGGACTATGTTGACTTTTATTCAAATATTGCTGCAGGTAAACTGTGTTGTATTGACATATCGGTAGAGTCAGCTGGACAGTTGAAATGAAAGATTTACAAGGATAACATGTAGTCAAAGAGCTCATCAAATAAAAACTAGAGTTTCAAACTTTCAGGGTCTAGCCAGAAAAATTCTGAGTCAAGCATTTAAAGGTCCACTCACACAAGATATGTGTTATGGTATTGGAATGGCATCAGCAGCAGCTTCAGCTTTTGAAGATGTTAGTGGATTGAAAATCCAACATAATTTGATAATTTCACTAAAGCAACCATATCTAGCTTGCAGTCCTGATGGTATTATGTTGATAATACCATCATTGCTGTTGAGCAATGGTGCTCTTAAGTTACTGGAAATTAAGTGTCCTGTCAGCTGTAAAGATTCAAAGATAATTGATTATGAAAAACGTTAAAGTAAAGTACCACATATCAGGTGTAACAAACCCTCCTGTAACTTCATTTTTTATTTCAATCATTTTTTTAACTTTGTTTTTTGTTGAGGGTAATAACTTCAAACATATGATTTAGAGATCGAAAATAATGTTAAATATCCACAAACTGGCTTCAAACACTTTAAAAAGCAACTGATTTACATAAAACTAAAAAATAATAATAAATTAAAAAAAAAACAAAAACAATGGAAATTAGAAAAAATAAATGACAAAAAATAAAAAAAAGTTCAGTGGTTCTCCATCAACAAAACAAAACTACACAGCGTGTCCTCAGGTTGCGCATAGAGGAAAGCCTTTCTGAATATAAAGGGTAACTAGGAATATACAAATAAGTAGTCGTTGACAGCCTGTGGAGCCCTACCTTCTTTCAATGCTAGGTGACAAAATACTTTACACAAGTGTAAGTTTCCTTATATATACTTGGTTTAACTCACTGTCACTTTTTTGTTTATTCTTCAGTAAATATTATACACATTATTATTAAGAGATAAACAATTTCTAAGTGAGGTCATACCAAAAATTTTTTGTTTTAATTATTAAATTTGTTTGTGTACAAAAGATTGACACCTCGAAGAGAATAACTAATTCTTGTTAATCATGTTTTCTAAATGTATAATCTTTCAATATAATCATAATAAAGGTTCATCTAGCTACTCTAGTTAATATTTTCCAAGAAAATAAAAAGAATATGGGTATTTAGGTATACTTTAAAATAAAGAATGAAACACTTTAGTCTCAGTATTTTTATTTCTTTATGAGTGGTTCTTTATTATTACCAAATGCATAAGCCATAAATATTATATCATCAATATTATCTAATAATTCTAGTATTTTATCGCGAAATGAATTCCGACATCCAGGAGTTTCAGGGAACTCTAGCTCACAGATACTCCAAATCATGAGTCGTACTGTGTACTTAAATAATTATTCGAGAATTCAATCAGGGGAGGGGAGCGCAACTGATGACGGTTCTCGACCAGAAACAATATATTGTCTTGAAAAATCTCGGAAAAGTTAGTATCGTAATTTCTTTGACAGATTTTAGTAAAACTACGATTTTTTTCGAGTGATTTCTACCCTAGGAATCACAGGGAAACGGCGTTACACACAGCAGATTTGGAGTCTCTGTGAGCTAGATCTTCCTGAAACTCCTGGACGTCTCATTCTTTGCTATGATATATAGCGCATTATACCCCCAAATTAGGTGTATGCCATGGTGATGATCTCCTTATTGCATTCTTCCATCACTGATATGAAATGATGTTAATGTAGTGTTCTAAGGAATAGAAAACATAGAAATTTTATTTGATTTAAAAATTTAGTTGAAAACTCTTGCAATACATACAATTTTCATGAAATATTTTAAACAAGAATTATTTTCTTAGTTATCAAAGTATGTAAATTGATATCCTCTATATAAATTGTTTTTAACTTTTGTGTATTTTTTTACAGGAAAAGAGCATATTTCGTCGATTTATTCGTTCGTGTTAGTAACAAAGTTGCCATAAATATGTATAGAAATTTGGGATATATTGTTTACCGAACTGTATTAGAGTATTATGCTGGAGATCCTGATGAAGATGCATATGGTAAGTAATTTTTATGCTGAATTTGGTTTACAACAAATAATTGAACCAAATCTTGGTTTTTAAGAATAATGACATTATTACTGTTTAAACATGCTTCAATGGTTAAAGTACAACTTTAATGGTAGTAGGATATAGAGGATTTAAGTTTCTTACACAGGGGAATAATTTTTACGTATGGGTTTAATTATTCACCTTGGATGTCTTTATTGTTTTCTTCCTAAGATTTGGTCCAAACTTTTTTTATGCATTTCCACTACACTTTCCTATTTTAAACAGCCAATGCTAACATGTTAGTTAAATTGGTTTTTGAACTTAAGTGCTTCCTATTCTAACTTATAAATTTTTGAACAAAAATTATAAGAGTTACTACTAACTCTAAAATTTTGGAAATATTTTTTGTTGTTCATTGAACTTTTTGAAACTTGAACCCAGTGTTAACATCCAACATTGTTTTTAGGATAGTTTTGTCATCTTAAAGTTTATCTTTATGGATTTTTTTGGGAATAATAATCATAGAGTAAATTATAATATAATGGAAATTTAAAATTTAAATATTAGAAAATTCTAGAATGATAGACTAAATTTATTTTTATATAAACGGAAATCTGACCCAATGTTCAGTATAAAACAACAATAAGTTAGTTTACAATTATGGACGTTAATTTACAGAACAAGAATGTACTTACTCTCTTCGAGGTGTCATTCCTTTGTACGCAAGACAATATATATAATATATATTGTTTCTGGTTAGGGAACCTTCATCAGTTACGCTTCCCACAATTGAATGTCCTCTCGAACACTTCTTTATGTATTTGATACATTTCGTTAAATTTGAAGACGCGAGAGGTAAGACCGACATGTAGGATTTTCGAGAGAATTAGCACACAGAGGTTCCGAATCTGGAGCCGTTCCGTGTAATTGCTGTTCTCCCTTAACTCCTAGGACAGAATGTCACGATACAATTTTCAGGTTACTTCACCTGTCAGAGATATTGATTACTCTCTTCGAGGTGTCATTCCTTTGTGAAGTATATATTGTCTTGCATACAAAGGACTGACACCTCTAAGAGAGTAATCAATATCTCTGACATGTGAAGTAACCTGAAAATTTTATCGTGACATTCTGTCCTAGGAGTTAAGGGAGAACAGCACACACGGAACTGCTCCAGATTCGGAACCTCTGTGTGCTAATTCTCTCGAAAATCCTACATGTCGGTCTTACATCTCGCGTCTTCAAATTTAACGAAATGTATCAAATACATAAAGAAGTGTTCGAGAGGACATTCAATTGTGGGAAGCGTAACTGATGAAGGTTCCCTAACCAGAAACAATATATATTATATATATTGTCTTGCATACAAAGGACTGACACCTCTAAGAGAGTAATCAATATCTCTGACATGTGAAGTAACCTGAAAATTTTATCGTGACATTCTGTCCTAGGAGTTAAGGGAGAACAGCACACACGGAACGGCTCCAGATTCGGAACCTCTGTGTGCTAATTCTCTCGAAAATCCTACATGTCGGTCTTATATCTCGCGTCTTCAAATTTAAAGAATGTACTACCCACTATTCTTACACCCGCTTTTCTGCAGCTTACCAACAATTCATAAACTCAACATTCTGTTAAGGTCTTAAAGAATGTTGTCCTTCAATAACAAAATTATATTTCACATATTAAAAACCTTTATTATTTCTTAAAAATTTATCTTACACAAAATACAAAAGGATGTAGTTGTCCCACATTAAATATTTTTGAGGAATATTGTGAAGAAAAAATAACTTTGTTCTATTTTTCAAAATATACTTTAGTTGGGAGGAATTTTGATGTTAAAACCACATGCAAACAAGAAACAGTAAAATTGTTTGAGACATTTTGAACAGTTCAAACTTTATATGATGACAAAATTACTATATTTTGTATTAAATTTATATATAATATAAAATATTCTACCATTTGAATTAATTGTGATAGTCAATTTATATACACGGTGTTCAAAAACTCCGAGTACGGCTGATTTAATCAATGGGAAAGCATTATAGGAGAAAAAGTTAAATGGATAACTTTTAGAATTTTTCCCCGGCTACCCAATGGCCTTGTCCGCTGTGACCTCGACTATGACCTTGAAGGTCATATCAAGGTTAAGTCGATTTTTTCAAATGGCAACCCCATTTTTATATGTCGGAAATGAGAAGAGCGGAAAATTTTACGTCAAAATGTGGCCATGACCATTTTTTTTCACATGACCTTGGTGGTCAGTGAAGCTCAAATTGAGGTAAGGCATGTTTAGGCTCCAATCCACGAGGACTATGGGGGAATATGGTGAAAAATTTATTTTTGACGTTGCTGATGACAATGATGAGTTTTCAATATATGACCTTAGATTTGTCATCAGCAACCTCAAAACTAATTTATGTCTTACCTCAATTTGACCTTCACTGACCATCAAGGTCCTGTCAACAAAAATGGTCAAGGCCAAATTTGGATATGAAATTTTTCGCTCTTTTCATTTCCGACATAGACAAATGAAGTTCACATTTGAAAAACTCGAGTTGACCTTGATACATCACAGCCAAGGTCAAAACGGGCATGGCCATTTGATAGCCGGGAAAAATATTAAAGGTTATCCATGTAACTTTTTCCTCTAAAATGCTTTTCCATTTAGTAAATCAGCCGTACTCGGGCTTTTTGAACACCGTGTATATAATACAAAAATATTGTACCATTTGACCAAGTAGCTTCGCTCCCAAACTCAGAACTGTTCCCTTGGGAAAATTTGATTCTTTACTTAATACACAAAATATAATTAATTGAAGCAAGCCTTAATACAATAATTTTTTTTCAGATATGCGCAAGGCTTGTTCAAGGGATGTCAATCAGAAATCAGTTGTACCTTTAACTCATCCTGTTCGACCTGAAGATGTTGATTAATTATAGCTTTTATACATAATTATTTACTTTATCTTGTTTTAAGTAGAAAATTCAAAAACTTTGGTAATAAAATTGTTTTTGTTTAAACTTGCAAAAAGTGTGTGGTTACATCATAGAGCTATAATATACGTAGAGTGAATTAGGTATGGGCGTTATTGTAAGTGGCAGTGTAATAACAGTAGAAAGAGAAAGACAATATCAGGGAATAACAGTAGAAAGAGAAAGACAATATCAGGAAGCGCTTGCTATGTCTCTACCCTACCAATAGTAGGCGTCACCACTGACACTGACCAATCAGGAACGACACGCGTATTCTCTCTCTCTCTCTTTCTATTGCTATTACATGAATTCCGCTACTTCACGTGCTCTACAGTATTAACCTCTTTGGGTTACATAGATTGTTAATACAAATTACCGGTTTTTGATTTGGTATTCATATAATCGGCGACACTATAAAAACAACAGAATTTAACTGGGTAGAAGATTTAGTGCTTGTTGTTTCTATATAATGCGAAAATCAATGAGCCCTGTAACATAATTACTAATGTTATAATATTTTCATGTAATAAGAATAATTTTTGTGTAGGACTTAAAGGATTAAACCAAACACTGGAGCTATAAAGATAATTTTTTTAAATAAAAGGAATATATATAGCTAAACTTATTTTTGGGAAGGAAAAAGTTGCAAAAATCAACATAATCAAAAAAATTCGTGAAATACTAGTCTGGCTTGCCCAGCAAGGTGTTGCAACAACGTCATATGTCCAAAAACAGTAGACGCATTTGAAGTATTGCACATTGTATATACAGGGTGTCAATTAAGTCCTGGGACGGCTGAATATTTTCTGAAGTACTTTATTTTTGGAAAGGGTCAAGGAATCCGATGGTGACCTTGGATATCATATGGTGAGCTTGGGTTTAACCTTGAACCTCATTTTTTGAGATTACTTTGAGGCCAACCTCATTTTTTTTAAATAAAAACCCCCATTTTTTGTGGAATCGGAAGGAGCAACATAATTTAAATCACAAAATGTAGTAAAAAAGACAATGACTGATAGAACCTGAGTAATAATAAATTAATTAAATTTGTATTTTGCATTACTAATGTTTATTTTATTAATCATCAGAATATTAATTACTTTAAATCTAATGAGTATAATTTTTGTCCTAACCTGTCAAATACATCAGCCTTATTTTCGCCTTGTGGACGAAAATGTCACTTTAACCACCATTATAATTTAATGCAGTTGCTGTAATTAAAAGTTGTACAAATAAAGCTCCACTAATTACCTAATATTTCAGTTAACTTCATTGATAATAAGGGTATTAATACTAGTTCCCTATGCAAATTTGTGAAAAGTGCCCGATACTTTCATATATCCGCCTTTTTAACATTCGAAACGCGCCTGCGCATACAAAGGGTGAAAAGATTAGCGCCATAGAGTAATCTTGAGGACTCTCGAATGTGAAACTTGTAAAGGGTGTTTTTAGAGATATAGAACTTTGAAATTGAATAAAACAAGGATACTTTTTTTAAATTGACATGAAATTTACTTTATTCTGGCGTTATGATTTGAATATGACTTCTGGCATATGACCGCCACGGCTGGCTCGGTAGTCTAATCTGGAGGTACAATTTTCAATGACTTTTCCCAACCGTATATCGGCTATAACTCGGCGAATGTTGTCCTCCAAGTGGTCAATCGTTTCGGGCTTATCGGCGTAGACTAGCGACTTCACGTATCCCCACAGAAAATAGTCAAGCGGCGTTAAATCGCACGATTTTGGAGGCCAATTCACGGGTCCGAAACGTGAAACTATGCGGTTTCCAAACGTTTCTTTCAATAAATCAAATGTGGCACGAGCTGTGTGACATGTTGTCCCGTCTTGTTGAAACCACAGCTCGTGTGCATCATGATTGTTCAACTGATGAACGAAAAAGTTAGTAACCATGGCTCTATAGCGATCACCATTGACGAACGTTCTGGTCAGCATCGTTTTTAAAGAAGTACGGACCAATTATTCCACTAGCCCATAAAGCACACCAAACAGTCAGTTTTTCTGGATTTAACGGTGTCTCAACATGAACTTGAGGATTATCATCACTCCAAATACGGCAGTTTTGTTTATTGACGTATTCATTCAACCAAAAGTGAGCTTCATCGCTAAACAAAATTCGCGTATCAAAATCGGGATCAATGGCAATCTTGTTTTGGGCCCATTCACCGAATGTACGCCTTGCTAGGTGATCGTGTGGCTTCAATTCTTGCACGAGTTGAATTTTTGTAAGCACGCAAACCAAGTTCTTTCCGAAAAATCTTCCATAAAATGGATGGTCACATATCTAATTCCTGTGCACAATGGCGGATAGACTGATTCTGGTTTTTACTCTACGCTACGCTCTACGCTCTGTGGATGCGTATTATCATTTAGAGTAAACGTGGTGCGAAAACGTTACATAGTTAATCGAATTAATTGCTCTGATGGACGATTATGTTGATCGTAAAATGGACGTAGTGCGCGATACGTATTTCGAACAGAACCATGATTTTCAAAATAAATTTGCACAATTTGGAAGCGTTGTTCAGGCGTCAGTCTATTCATAATGAAATGCCAAACCAAACTAAACATAAATCACTTCACAGCTGACAAGATGACCGCCGGTTAAAAGAGTGTTGCCAATTTAAAGTTCTATACTTCTAAAAGAAACACCCTTTATATAAATTTCCGTTCTGTGAGCGTTAGTGTTATATTCTTAGATCATTTACCATCTAGATATAGCCTGTCAAGCAAAAAATCGTGGCAATGCTAGAAAGAGAGAGCAATAGAGGCAGTAAGAGGCTATTTCACTTAGTGGGTGGAAGCAGCCGATGAACAACATTCTGAACTTATTTCATTGGAAGCAGCTCCCAACCGAGTGAAATAGCCTCTTGTCCTCTCTATTGCCCTCTCTCTTCTTAGTCTTACCACGACATCTGTGCACTGCAGGCTATCTCTAGAAAGTAAATGCTCTAAGGTTATATTAGTCTTGTCATAAGTAGTAAAGTATATGCTCTAAGTAAACTGTGTTTTGTGTTTCAATAAATTTATATTTTACATATTTTGGGGGGTCAGTGGCTTAGCGGAAGAAGCGCTTGCTTCGAAACTAAGTTCGCTTTGGCCTAGCTGGTTCGAGTTCGGCTCACGCCTATGGGTATTTGTGGTTGTCTATAAGCGCTCTGCGATACGTTTGAAATTGCTAATATAGTGGAGGGATGGGTTATCCCAGACGCATTTAAATATGCACCTCTGCTTACTCGAGGCTGGCTAAATGCTGATCGGCGAAGGCCACAAACAAACAAAAAAAAAGAGATTTGAAGGTTAGGGATCCGGTAGCTTAGTGGTTGAAGCTCACGTTTCATAAAGTGAGTACACTTTGGCAGTGGGTTCGAATCCCACCAATGCCTATGGATGTTGTGATGTAGTGCGAATGCGAGTTTCTGGTGGAAAAATTTGATCTCCCCAAAAGGGAGGTTGGAAATTCACAGAAATAAAGACAAAATAAAATATTTAATGTAAAGAGTAGACTGGCTAAATAACCTAAAAAGTGTTGAGGCAATAAAAGGAATGTGAATGAATATGAATAAAGTTTGAAGGTTAAGGTTGTGTTTTCACCAGTGATATGGCAACCTACAATGCTTTTCACCTTTGACAAGGGAAGGGTGAGGACGCGTAATGCTACATGCAAAAGTGCCGTTTGAGCACCAATTTCTTATAAATTAAATCATTCTATAATCTCCTGTAAAACGTAATTTATGGTTGTTACCTTTGCGCTTGTATGCCACACAATAAACTATGCTAACAATGCAAGTATTGAATGCTCTCATTCAGAAATCACAATTTATAAAAAGAAGAAAGAACCAGCCACAGAAACCGGAAAAAAGCCAAAAACGAGACATCGAGATGTAAGAAATCCTAAGTCCGACAAGAACCCCATTCAAAATACCAGGCACTGGGGATGGAGGAATTATTTTCACATCCCATTGTTTCAATCTAATTAATCAGCACTTAGCTGCTTATATTATTACTGTAGGTATTGTATTACTTACTTTTTCTTATTGTGCACTTTTAGATAGTCGGTAGATATGATGCATATTCATTCTGATTTGAATTTTTGTCTTAATAGCATTAAAAAAATTTTCTTTACGATTAGTAAAATAAAATTGTATTTTAAAAACTTTTTCTGGGGTGTGTTTTCTCTACTAGCTAAACACGGAAACACCAACGAATGTTTTAGATGTACAGTCGGCATCATATCTATGATTTTTTCCACAAAATGATGAATCATCAGATAACAAATGCTTGGAAACTTAAAAAAATACCTCAATATGACGAAAACTATTAACCGTGCATACTTTTAACGATTTAGTGCAATGTTCTATAGCAGTCATTTCCAATTTAGTATCCGAACCAAAAATACCAGCATTAAGTAGTCCTTATTCTTATTCATTGTTTATTTATTTAATCTAAAACATAAAGCGAAACTGTTGAATTATTGAGTAGACTACAACATAAAAAAATCTTTGCATTTATATGTAAAATCGTTTGAAATTCAGTACTCAAAACACATGGCAATCCAGTGTTATAAATCCCAATAAACATCTGATCCCTCTCTTGCCTTTTTCCATTATGATAGGCTTAGAATATTTTCAAGTGTACTTCCTACACCTAAACGTATAAATTTTCCAGTCACATCTGTTTCAAAGACAGACTGCCTTGTGGCACTTTTTACGCTTTATTGTGATCAAATTAGGCAATGGGGTGTAGAACTCAATGTATATGTTTAGGAAGCCTTTTGTATTTATAATGATCTGTACTATTATTTTTACGCGAATAAAACGGGTAATAAATATTACTAAAATCATACATTTAAATTTATGCCATTTCCCCATAGATATATTACGGGCTTTGGAAAATGGAAAGCATTGATTAAATTTGTGATATATTTCAAATTAATTTACTTTTTTTCTTTAAATTTGTTGCACCACTCTATCTCAGAACTCTTATACAGGGTATTTAAAGTTTTAAAAATCACAATTTCGGGAGTTGTTGTAACTTTTTAGCAACTGAATCCAAGACCGTAGCCAGCGAAATTTTTGGTTTCCAGATTCAATTTAGTTAGTCCTCTTTTTCGTAAAAATAAACCTTTCTGTTCTTATAAAATAGAACAGAAACGGTAGGTTTGTGCCCTGCCTTAGTCTGAATTTGATCTAGATAATGAGAATGAAAAAGAATCCAACCCTCTGTAGAATAGAAACAAAGTCTATACTGCTATTGATATAGGATGTGCACTCTCTTCTTCTTCTAGAATTGAGAATATTGTCAAACATATACAAGCTTACATCACATTAACAGGATTTATTTCTCTTTCATTTTTTATTTATGACGGCCGTGACAAAAAAGATTTGGGACCCCTTTAATTATGGTGTTTTGGAAATACACAAAATACTACATGTTTGTGAGATATGGTGGATGCGCCAGAACAAATTTAATTCTATGAAATAAATTTTTCCTGAATATCCAAAATTAGGGTTCAGATAATTAATATAGTACATTTATGTTTTCGATTACGAATATGCGATTACTTTTTACAGCAAGCTTGCAGTAAGTGGTGAAATACCCCCAAAACACCCCCAAAACAGGATTTTTTGCATTATTCCCGAAAACTACAATGAATAGCATTAGTATGTTAAATTTCTCCACCTAGGTTTTATTTATTCATGATTGATTTGTCTATGACAGAATTTTGTGACAAAACATGATCTATCAATCTATTGTTAAATAATTGTATTATTATCTGTGTTAATTTATTTTAATAAAACTTCATACAATATAATATAAAATCTTTTAATTATAATAACTTTTTCAACATAATTTCAAAAAATTTCCATTAAAATGTTTCTACAAAAGCTATAAATTGTCATCAAAATGGAACGAAACAATTACGTCGAAATGAAATTCAGGGATAGCAAAAACTGTCTGCAACTCATTACATAGCGACAGACTTTGTATGTCCAGGGAAAGCTGTAGAAAATATACTAAAGCTTGGGATTTAATGGATGCTGGAAAACAATAGGAAGCTACCAAATTTGCATGTACGTTTGGAAATGGAACAATATTGTGACATTTACATTTGTCAGATATAATTACGAAATTTAGCAGTAAAGGATTTTCTATGTAATACGAATATATGGGATTTAAATAATAAATGGAATGTCCATTATTCGTTCAGTAACTTTAGTAAAACAATCATGTTTGATTTGTGTTATCCATTAGTATCAGTTTAACAAGAACTGAATTTATTTTTGTACTAGCTCGTTGGAAAATTCAATCTGTATGTGATTACAATTATATTTGCCGTTATTGGTTTTTGCAGCTGCTTAGTAATGGTTTAGATAAATTTGCGTCGTACGGTATACATAGTGAATACTGGCCCAATTTGATGACACTTTCGGATATTTGTAAAAAGTCATGGCTTACTAGATAATTTGAAAAAACGAAATTTTGTCGATTTAGTCAAATCCCTCTAGCTCCTTTGTTTTTGATTTTATAAAAAAGTGTAAATATCAAAATTGAAGGGAATTGTATCCCGATTATAACTGTCATGTCCTCCTTTGCGTGACAGCTCTCGTTTTCGAGATATGACACAAACATATCTTTTTTTCAATGGAAACCATAGTTGGCTACGACCTCAAAAAATCGGACATTTTTAAAGCTTTTCAACGATATACTACTCGATATAGTTATTCATAAAAATAACGAAGTTATGGATGCTTTTCTTTCTTATTTTCACTTTTCACGTAGGTAGCCATGAAAAAGTTTGTTTTCACTTTGACGTTTCCTCATTTGAGAGTAACTCCATTAGTAGTGCTGAACTGACAGTCGATATTGACAAGTTTTCGTGATAAAATGGAATATTCTAACGCAGAAAAACTGAATATGGTGGGATGTTATATCATATGCTATAAAAATTCAGTTCGTGCAGGTGAGGAATACTTTCATAGATATTTTAATCGTCGTCAACCTGCTCTATGTACATTTAAGAGGCTTTACCATAGTTTACGTAGATATGGATCTTTTACTAAACCACAAAAGGAACGTAATTAAATTAACGAAGCAGCACAAATAAATGTTTTGGGTAAATCAAAATCCATCTACATCAACTCGTGAGATTGCGGCAGAAGCTGGCACATCTCAACGAACTTTAGTTAAGGTACTGAAAGCGCATAAGTTCTACCCGTACAAACTTTCAGTTTCTCAAACTTTGCATGCTTGTGACGAACATCGGCGTATTTTGTTTTGTACATGGTTCAGAGACATGTGCCTTGACAATCCACAGTTTCCATTAAAGGTGTTATAGTCAGATGAAACTAGATTTACTAACTGCGGTATGTTCAATAGACACAATGAGAATGTAGAACAAAGACGACCTTAGATAAAATTTGGTTTTAATGTTTGGTGTGGTATCATAGACTCTACTCTTCTGGGGCTTTTTATTTATGATGAATCACTTACTGGGGAGCGCTACTTGCATTTCTTGCAATACACTTTTCAAGACATGTTGCATAATTTGAATTTGAGAACTCGTTTAGAAATTGAGTGGTTCCAACATGATGTAGCACCTGCTCATAACTCGTTATTAGTAAGACAACACTTAATAATATCTATCCAAACTCTTGGATAGGAAGAAATGGCCCACGCGAACGGCCACCCCGGTTTCCCGATTTGGCAGTTATAGACTTCTATTTATGGGGTGCGCTAAAAAAAAGTATTCAAAAGAAACTATGAAACAGTTGGTGACCTAAGGGAGGCGGTATTATAAGCAATTGAAGAAATTGATAGGCGGTCTGTGAGGAAAGCGGTAATGTCAATCTTAAAAAGATGCAATTTTTTTCTAAATAACAATGGTGGACTTTTCGAACATAAATTGTAATCATTATTATGTACTTTAAGTTTTTAGTAAGTACCTACTTATTTAGTTTTTTCGTTATATCTGATATACATAATAAAAAAATCGTTCAATGTTTTTTGGAATAGTTATTAATAAATCAATCTATTTCATGGCTAACTACGTTAAAGTGAAAATAATAGAGAAAAGCATCCATAACTCCGTTATTTTTATGAATAACTATATCGAGTATTATATCGTTGAAAAGCTCAAAAATGTCCGATAAGTTTGTGTCATATCTTGAAACGAAAGCTGTTACGCAAACGAGGACATGACAATCATATTCGGGATACAATTCCCTTCAATTTTGATATTTACACTTGTTTTATAAAATCAAAAACAAAGGAGCTAGAGGGATTTGACTAAATCGACAGATTTTCGTTTTATTCAAAATATCTAGTTAGCCATGACTTTTTACAAAAATCCGAAAGTGTCATTAAATTGGGCCAGTTAAACTGCAAATCTTTCCCAATTTAACCATTGCTCTATCTCGGCTAGTTTCCGAGATCCCCATACTGATCATCAAAAAAAAAACTCACCCTGTATATGACATTACTATTTAATATTAATATGAAAATGTTATCATTCATATTGGACTGAAGTCTTTTCCAAGACTGGTTAAAGTCAAACTTATGTTTTTATAATTTCCATTCGAAGCTTTTCAACTTTAATATTTTGAATCGTGACTAGTTCAACTTAGCTTTTACGTTGTAAATCTACATGGAATACATTCATCGATGTCGTATCGCTACTCAGATTACTTTACTTTAGAACGAAGTTTCATATTTCTTGGTAGTTATGTCATACATTAACTTTATTAATGTCAATTCAAAATGTTAACCCAAGTCGAAATACATACATTCCCGTAAGCTTTAATTAACTAAAGTGTTTCCTAATTGTCGAAGTACTCGGATGCTACCAGCTACAAGTAGGAAATTGAAATTAGATTCCAACACTACAGTGTTATCATTTTTAAAGCTCCAGCAAATCCAGCTGCAGTGTTATGTGTTTGTCATGTTACGAAATAGGACGGAAAGTTGGGATCCACATTTTAAACTGGCGTTTGTATTTTCGAAGGGTTGAATTCAATCTGCTTAATGCATTCGCATATGAATTAATCTTTAGTTATAAATTCATCCAGTAATTATTATCAAGGGTGAAATTTATTGGAGCGTTATTCGTTACACACTTGAATGTTTCATTTCGATATGGCAGTTGCGATGAAATTCGTTGATTGCGTAGGGGCAATAATTTGATGGAGCAGTGATGACTCTATTTTGAAGTTGAAAGGGACTTTGAATGTGAAGTCGTTATCGATAAATATGATTATTTGTTTTATTAACCGACTTACAAAAAGGAGGAGGTTATCAATTCGTCGCGTATGTTTTTTTTTGGTTGTATGTTACCTGATTTCTTCTCCTGTGGTGAACCGTTTTGAACGAATATGGTCCTGTTTAATAGAGTATATATCCGGATTGGTGAAACTTCAAATGTGGGAAAAGGATTCTGTTGGTAAAGTGATGAAATTTGTGAATGAACACATGCGTGCATGGAAATCGACCAATATCCCTAACATATTGGTCGATTTTAATACTCCATATGGATGTGTATTGTTTTTAACGCTTAATCTATTAAGAAAGATCCCTCGATGATCTCATATACTTTTCTGCGACGTGTAACTTGCAGTTTTGCAGAAAATCGCCGAAAATTCCAATATTCTTATCAAAAATTTCATCGAAATGACATAACGGACATTTCCTCATAAATATTTTAATTCTAACGTAATAGTGCGGGAATTGTAGGCACTGGAAGTTTTGACTGCGAATTTGAAAATTTTCTATGTACATCTCAAGCATTTAGGTAGTAAAGCATAGTATTTTCTGAATGATATTTGTGGCATATTTTTCAATGTTTAAGCACTTCTTGGGAAATAACATCACAGTTAAGAATATTGCTGTATATCCCAAACGTTTCGTCGGGGTGTCGAACTAGTTACGTCAGAAATCAAATAATACATATTGTCAAATATTTTAATTTTACATCTTAGAATTGTACCTTTTTTATTCAAAGTTTCTTAACCATTGACAACGGGGTCTGACCTAGACCCCGAAACGTTTGGAATATGCAGCAATTTTCTTAACTGTAGTGTTATTTCCCAAGAAGCACTTAAACACTGTATTTTCGTCTTTTCAAATCAATGAGTAACAAGCTTATGCTGTATAAATGGAATAAACAACCCACGCACAATTGTGAATGCGGGGCAGCCTATCAAACAGTCAAATATACAGTGATGGGCAAATGTGTGGAACCAAGTAAATATCTCTGGAATAATTAGAGATATCAAAATGAAATTTGGAAGGTGGATACGGCAGTAGATTGCCTATTTGTTTCCAAAATTTTTTACAATTTTGAACTTCCTGTTTTACCGTAAGTAATGTCGATTTTAAAATTTGCAATGAAACACCCTGTATAGTATTTTAGTTTCTGATGAAACATTTTATTGCGAATACAAAAATATCGGGTTTGATATTGTTTACTTAAATACCTACCGAGATATTAACAGAAAAGTAAATAAGGAAAGAAAAATTCGATGGTAGCTAAACTCGGTTCAGATTTCATTTACGTCCGATATAAACAAACCGCTCGGTAAGGATTTGTATTTCTATTGGCCAATCGGTGGCATCATACTATCACAGCCAACAGCACTACTTGTTCCATAGTCGAATACACGTGCGTTTGGTTAAATCAGGCGCAAATTAAATCTGAATCAAGTTTAGTAGCCATGAAATTCATTGCAGAAGTGACACTAGTTGTCAAAATAAGTTATTAGTTTTTTTTATTTGAACGTAAAAAGATTGTATTGTTTTAATTTGATCGTAAAATGGCCGAATTAAGTGAAAGAGAAAGAATAGAAATATTAATGATGATTGGGTATGGGGAGAGGAAAAGGACGCATCAAGAAGTTTGTGACCTTTTTAACATTGTTCAACCGAATACACAAATATCCCGTTCAGTAGTGACGAAAACTTTGCGAAGGTACGACACAAGTGGAACAGTTAGCAATTCACCAAAAAGTGTACCGTTAAAAAGTGCAAGTAATGAAGGTGTAGCTCAAATGTTGCTATATCTTTGGAAGAAAATCCTCACTTATCCACTACCTACCTCGCCAATATACATGGAATTAGCCGTCGTTCAGTAGGAAGGATATTAAGGCGAGAAAAATATCATCCATACAAAATTCGCCTCGTTCAAGAACTCTCCGAAGACGATTTCGACAGACATTTGCAATTTTGTGAAACGATGATGGATATTTGTAACCGTGATAATAATTTTATAAGAAATGTTTTGTTTTCAGACGAGGCTACAGTTTGTTTAGATGGTACGGTTAATCAACATAACTGCCGCTACTGGTCGCAAAGTAATCCTAATTGGGTACAAGAGGCTCATACACAACATCCCCAAAAATTGAACGTTTGGGCCGCCATTTATAACAACAGAATCGTGGGACCCTTCTTCCCACAAGAAACTTTAAACGGAGATAGGTATTTACAGTTCTTGGAGACACAAGTTATTCCGGCATTGGAGGTAAATGGACAATTACCAAATAATATCTGGTTTCAGCAGAATGGAGCGCCACCCCGTTACGCTCGCATTGTTCGAGATCATTTAGATAGGACATTTTATCACAGATGGATTGGAAGAAGGGGTACTTATGAATGGCCTGCACGAAGTCCCGACCTTAATCCACTAGACTATTTTCTGTGGGGTTACTTAAAGCCTAACGTTTATGTTGATAGACCAAATAATTTGCAAAAATTAGTTGCAAGAATAACTCAAGACATCCAGAGAATTACACCACAAGTAATAGCCATGTTACTAGAGAATTTAAAAACCGACTTGCTTATTGTCAAGAAGTAAACGGTGCTCAGTTTGAACATGTAATACATTAAGTTTAGTTAAGTTAAGTTTCAATATTTTGAAAATCACTTAGATTTAGTTAATAATTATGATTATGTATTTCTTTAATGGATCTTAGATTTTTCCTTTCCTTAATTAATTTTCTGTTAATATCTCGGTAGGTATATGAAGTAAACAATATCAAACCCGATATTTTTGTATTCGCAATAAAATGTTTCATCAGAAACTAAAATACTATACAGGGTGTTTCATTACAAATTTTAAAATTGACATTACTTCCGGTAAAAAGGAAGTTCAAAATTGTAAAAAAAATTGGAAACAAATAGGGAATCTACTGAAGTATCCACCTTCCAAATTTCATTTTGATATCTCTAATAATTCCAGAGATATTTGCTTGGTTCCACACTTTTGCCCATCACTGTATATACAAACATTGCTCATGTTATAGTGTTACATAGATGGAAAGACGCAGAACACAGATTCCAAGAAGTGTTAGAAATTGGAGTGTTGTTTGATGCTATGAAACGACGATATGAAAAAATATTTTCATTTAGTGAAGACAAAAGAAAATTCACAGTTTTACATTAAATTTACACCAAAAATTCATTTAGAACCCTTAGTCTTTTGTGCAACATCTTGAACATAACAGAATTTTTTAATTTATCTTGATGAGATGTTGTAACAAATTTCTGTTTTCATTAACCCCCACTCGTAATTTTCGTAAAGCCTCAATTAGCTGGAATATCTGACAGCCGGTTTACAATGTTATGATAAAATTTAATCCCCGCTAATCTCGGTGTATATCTTTCACTTAGCTATTCATGAACGGCCAACCCTCTTTTTCAAAGAGGCGCGTGCTACTTTAGTGGTTTTAGCATGGCTTGAGTTTTTCCACTGTCACCCTAATCCATTAGCATGTGAACCGCAAGGTGTATGTATCCATGCTGTGCAGCTTTTTACTTTTGTGTGCTTTGACTAACGCCTATATAAACATTCTGTTGTGTCCTCTGTTTCACCCCGTATTGTTCTATTATTGAACTATATTAACCCTCGTCCCATGTAACAGATGTTATTGATACACGAAAGAGAAGCCTTTTTGATATATAACGATATTGTGTTTATTTGGGGATTTTGTTGAAACACCTTCCAAATGGGTTGTCTCAGGGTGTCTCAAAATAAAACAGAACATTCATAAATTGTCGCTTGAAGATTTTTTTCTATAAATGTAACTAGTGCACTCTATATTTGACTCTTTCTATTTTTCTATTGTTCAAATTATTACTGTATATCAACTTATGGTCTACTCTATATAACAAAATTCATCTTTTTGAACCAAATTGTGTGACTATAAATTTACTCTACCATTGATTTCAATCACCCGGTATACGCAACTGCTTCTAAATTTTATTTTAACCCATGTCTACAATTGTACCCCGTCCTACGTCCTATAATTCAAATATCCTATCTACTAATGCTTATACAGGGTGAGTTTTTTTTGATGATCAGTATGGGGATCTCGGAAACTAGCGTACATAGATCAATGGTTAAATTGGGAAAGATTTGCAGTTTTACTTTCCCAATTTAATGACACTTTCGGATTTTTGTAAAAAGTCATGGCTTACTAGATATTTTGAAAAAACGAAATTCTGTCGATTTAGACAAATCCCTCTAGCTCCTTTGTTTTTAATTTTATAAAAAAGTGTAAATATCAGAATTGAAGGGAATTGTATCCTGAATATGATTTCATGTCCTCGTTTGCGTGACAGCTCTCGTTTTCGAGATATGAATATTATCTTTTTTTGAAGGGAAACCATAGTTTGCTATGACCTCAAAAAATCGAACATTTTTAGAGCGTTTCAACGATATAATACTCGATATAGTTATTCATAAAAATAACGGAGTTATGGATGCTTTTCTCTCTTATTTTCACTTTAACGTAGTTAACCATGAAATAGATTGATTTATTAATAACTATTCCAAAAAACATTGAAGGACTTTTTTATTAGGTATATCAGATATAACGAAAAAACTAAATAAGTAGGTACTTATGAAAACTTAAGAAATTAAAGTACATAATAATGGTTACAATTTATGTTCGAAAAGTCCACCATTGTTATTTAGACAAAAATTTCATCTTTTTAAGATTGACATTACCGCTTACCCCATAAATAGAACTCTATAACTGCCAAATCGGGAGACCGGAGTGGCCATTCGTGTGGGCCATTTCTTCCTATCCAAGAGTTTGAGTAGGTATTATCTAAGTGTTGTTTTACTAATAACGAGTTATGAGCAGGTGCTCCATCATGTTGGAATCACTCAATTTCTAAGCGAGTTCTCAAATTCAAACTATGCAACATGTTACATAACAGTTACATAACGACGTTTCTGGAGGTCAATTTGGTAGGAACAAAATCCTTGATAAGATACAAGAATGTTTTTATTGGGTGAATTTCTACGAACGTCTAAGAGAATGGTGCTGTAATTGCGACATATTTGCTGTCAGTAAAGGGTCCAAAAATCGATTAGTTCGGAAAATGAAGGACTACGACTTGGGCATTCTTTTTAAAAGCATTGCCATTGGCATAGCCAGACCATTCCCAGTAACCAAGAAGGATTACAGATATATCCTTGTTGCTGTTGATTACTTCAACCCGAAGGTTTGCTATTCCCAATAAAGAAACAATCACTGTAGCAACGGTCTTAATAGAGTAGTTGTTTAACCGATTTGAGGTACCATGGAACTTTATTCTGGCTAAGGCAGAAATTTTGTATCAAATGTATTCCTAAAATTCTGTACCTTGATAGGAATTAACAAAACCAGAACTATGCCATTACACCCACAATCAAACGGCATGGCAGAGGGATTGAACAGTACACTAGAAACGCATTTTACTAAAGTATCCAATGGGATTAGTAAAACAAATATGACTCCCGTGTCACTCAATTGGCATTGATCCTACGAGATATCAAGAGGATAAACGATGTTGAGTATCACATCCAACGCAGCCTAAGGACAAAGATGAAGGTTCTCCATCTGGATAGTCTGGCGCTTTATCGAGGTTATGAGGTATCTAATTAGAGCGACCAGAACTAAAGGAGGGGGGCAAACTCTGTCAGCAATTGGTAATACAGAATTCGGGAAAAATCTATTGGTTTTATAGGCTCAGAACATGGAGTATTCTAAAAAACCCAGAGAACGTCAAATTATATATAAAGAAGTGTTCCGAGACTGAGGAGTTAGTTCTGTTGAGTATCGCATTTAGACCAGAGCTAGTTTGACATTAAACTTAGAGCATACACTCCTGTAGGTAGCCTGCAAGGCACAATTATCATGCCAACAGATAGAAAGAGAGGGCAATAGTGAGGGTAAGAGGCTATTTCACTAGATTGGTAGTTGCAGTTCCCAATAGAGTGAAATAACCTTTTTCTCTCACTATTGCCCTCTCTTTCTTTCCTTGGCATGGAATTTGGGCATTATAAATTGCGTTGAATTTTGAATTTTGATTACTATATTTTCGGAATTAAATATCACTCTAAATAAGTACTTTGTGTTTATGTTTATGATGGTTTGTGTTTTTGTAACTAAATTATAATTTTTAAATGTAATGCCTATCCAATAATACGTCTTTTTATACAGTGTGTCCGGTTATGAACTATCGATAATCTAAATACATTTAAAGCAACTATTTTAATACACAATTACACTATATACTAGGGCTCAATATCCCACCCCGCCATATGGCAGCCATTTTGTTTTTTTTGATGAACGTGTGAACAAAAACGTTCATATCTCTTAAAGTTTTGGTCTTACTGAGATAAAAATAGGCTTATTCGACGGACAATAAAACTGTCTATCAACAAAATTTCAAAACAAAGTGTTAACGTTTTCTTAACTTTTGAAAAAAAGATGAAATGCAAAAAAAAGGGTAAAAAAATTATGCAAATCAACAAATTATTGCAAATCAATGCAAAAGTTGTCCCGATTACCTCTCATTTTTTTTCACTAAATCGAAAGTTTTTGAGTTAAGCTACAATACAACATTAATTTCATAACTGTATGTTTATTACTTTAGGAGTTATTGTTGTTTGAACATAGCGTATGCGCAAGCACAAAAGACCTTTATTAAGTGACATCTGACATTAGCTGCGTGCTTTCCGAGAAAAGGCTAGCAATGCTATTCGCGACTAGCAGAAGTAAGCTAAATGGAACATATTGAGTCTACCTGCAAAGAACTTACAGGATAAAGACTAGTTACGTTAGTTGCACCTTGCCCTGCCTTGTGATCCCTACTTTTACTTACCGTCCGTGCTGTTTACGTTCTGTATTAGTGGTTATCTTGTGATATGAATATGGCAAATCGTCAATATTCAACGCAACATATTGCTGACATACACTTCGTTTATGGTTTCAGCAAGTAATAAGACTTTAATGTGGTTTTAATGTTTACCTACCTGTTTAAAGTCCCGACAAAGGTCTTTTGTGCTTGCGCATACGCTATGTTCAAACAACAATAACTCCTAAAGTAATAAACATACAGTTATGAAATTAATGTTGTATTGTAGCTTAACTCAAAAACTTTCGATTTAGTGAAAAAAAATGAGAGGTAATCGGGACTACTTTTGCATTGATTTGCAATAATTTGTTGATTTGCATAATTTTTTGACCCTTTTTTTTGCATTTCATCTTTTTTTCAAAAGTTAAGAAAACGTTAACACTTTGTTTTGAAATGTTGTTGATAGACAGTTTTATTGTCCGTCGAATAAGCCTATTTTTATCTCAGTAAGACCAAAACTTTAAGAGATATAAAGGTTTTTGTTCACACGTAGAGAATGGGTCATCAAAAAAACAAAATGGCTGCCATATGACGGGGTGGGGTATTGAGGCCTAGTATATAGTGTAATTGTGTATTAAAATAATTGCTTAACATGTATTTAGATTATCGCTAGCTAGTCCATAACCTGACACACTGTATATGTGTCATATTTTACGTATTAAAGATTAAATTAATTTCGTGTCAAGACAACTATCAATATTGTGGAATTTCCTAGAACAATACAAAATTTTCTCATTAAATTTTTTCTCCATTTTGGTTCAAAACTTGAAGCCAGTCCTGCAAAGCATAATCCTTACAAAAAGGCCGTGACACATTTAAAGCCTTTGTTGTCCATTCCACACAGATATTGTCCCGTCGTTGTGCTATTACATAATAGTTGCGGGGTGCGACCCAGCCCCATTGCCGACGTGACCCACCCTAAACCCTCAACTGACGCTGATCGCATCACTTTATTAATAGGGTGTCCAAACATTATTCTGATGTGCCTTTTCTGAAATCTGACGTACGATTGATTGAAATGATCAGGCAGATAAGGCGCGTTAAGCATTCGTGTGTGAATTTGAATCGCATTGTTTTCATCTCATTACCAAAAATGTCCAGAGAATACATTGAAGCTATTAAGGGTAGATTTAAAAGGTAGATGAAGATTAGGTAAATTCAATTCAGCACGAAAATGAGTCATTTATACCAAAGTATATACATGTGAACTGCCCTTTTTTAAGTATAAAGAATGATAACAAGTTCTGGGCCAAAAAGCTTGACTATTTTTTAATGTGATACCAAAGATATTATTTACGATGAAAGAAAAAAGGTAAGGTTAACAGTAAGCCCTTAATTTTAATATTAAAAAGTCTATTTTCACTAATGTCATACGCATGTTTCAGTCAAATCTTCTAAACAATGTATCCCGACAAGCCGTTTCCACGTAATCATTGTTGGAAAATTGATCTGCATTTACGGTTGAATGTTTCAACTTTGTAATTCTTTAACTGATAAACCAATCTGGTTCTAAGAGGGAACGATATATATTTTTGGAGAAATTTATGTGATATTTACTTTGACGTTTCCGGACTTTTGCCTTTAGTTTTCCGATTTGCAGAAAAATAGTATGCTCTCTCTCTCTCCCTGCCTCTCTCTCTCTCTCTCCTCTCTCTCTCTCTCTCTCTCTCTCTCTCTCTCTCTCTCTTTTCTCCAAGGGTACAAATATGACGGGTAATCTGAATTTTTCACCATTCGTGAGATCAGCAAGTTCAAGAGGATGGAATTCCAAGGAAACTTCGAGGTGCTGATGGAAGTATTCACTTTAAAAATTCTATAGATCAGTTGTTTAGTTTTAAACATCTTACGGCGCAGGCGGTTTGTTGATAATTATTTTAGCAGGAAAAATTCTGTATTTGTTAGGGAAACTATACATTGCTAAACAGTTGCTAGTGCTTGTTTATTCTCAACATGGGGAAATCATAATCTTCACATCTATCAATAGTCTGAAAACGCGAGATGTAAAGACCGACATCTAGGATTTTCGGGGAAACTAGCACATAGAGGTTCCGAATCTGGAGCCGTTCCATGTAATTGCTGTTACCCGTAATTCCTAGGTTAGAATGTCACGATGAAATTTTCAGGTTAACTTTACCTGTCAGAGATATTGAATACTCTCTTCGAGGTGTCATTCTTTTGTACACAAGACAATATACAGTGATGGACAAATGTGTGGAACCAAGCAAATATCTCTGGAATTATTAGAGATATCAAAATGAAATTTGGAAGGTGGATACTGCAGTAGATTGCCTATTTGTTTCCAAATTTTTTTACAATTTTGAACTTCCTGTTTTACCGGAAGTAATGTCGATTTTAAAATTTGCAATGAAACACCCTGTATAGTATTCTAGTTTCTGATGAAACATTTTATTGCGAATACAAAAATATCAGGTTTGATATTGTTTACTTCAATACCTACTGAGATATTAACATAAAAGTAATTATGGAAAGGAAAAATCTAATGTCAATTAAAGAAATACATAATCATAATTATTAACTAAATCTAAGTGATTTTCAAAACATTGAAACTTAACTTAACTAAACTTAATGTATTAGATTATCAAACTGAGCACCGTTTACTTGTTGACAATAAGCAAGTCGATTTTTAAATTCTCTAGTAACATTAGCTATTACTTCTGGTGTAATTCTCGGAATGTCTTGAGTTATTCTTGCAGCTAATTCTTGCAAATTATTTGGTCTATCAACATAAGCCTTAGGCTTTAAGTAACCCCACAGAAAATAGTCTAGTGGATTAAGGTCGGGACTTCGTGCAGGCCATTCATAAGTACCCCTTCTTCCAATCCATCTGTGATAAAATGTCCTATCTAAATGATCTCGAACAATGCGAGCGTAATGGGGTGGTGCTCCATCCTGCTGAAACCAGATATTATTTGGTAATTGTCCATTTACCTCCAATGTCGGAATAACTTGTGTCTCCAAGAGCTGTAAATTCCTATCTCCGTTTAAAGTTTCTTGTAGGAAGAAGGGTCCCACGATTCTGTTGTTATAAATGCCGGCCCAAACGTTCATTTTTTGGGGATGTTGTGTATGAGCCTCTTGTACCCAATTAGGATTACTTTGCGACCAGTAGCGGCAGTTATGTCGATTAAACGTACTATTTAAACAAAATGTAGCCTCGTCTGAAAACACCACATTTCTTATAAAATTATCATGGTTACAAATATCCATCATAGTTTCACAAATTTGCAAACGTCTGTCGAAATCGTCTTTGGAGAGTTCTTGAACGAGGCGAATTTTGTATGGATTATATTTTTCTCGGCTTAATATCCTACCTACTGAACGACGGCTAATTCCATGCATATTGGCGTGGTCGGTAGTGGATAAGTGAGGATTTTCTTCCAAAGATATAGCAACATTTTGAGCTACACCTTCATTACTTGCACTTTTTAACAGTCCACTTTTTGGTAAATTGCTAACTGTTCCACTTGTGTCGTACCTTCGCAAAGTTTTCGTCACTACTGAACGGGATATTTGTGTATTCGGATCATCATTAATATTTCTATTCTTTCTCTTTCACTGAATTCGGCCATTTTACGATCAAATTAAAACAATACAATCTTTTTACGTTCAAATAAAAAAAAAACTAATAACTTATTTTGACAACTACTGTCACTTCTGCAATAAATTTCATGGACTACTAAACATGATTCAAATTTAATTGGCGCCTGATTTAAATAAACGCCCGTGTATTCGACTATGGAACAAGCAGTGCTGTTGGCTGTGGCGGTATAATGCCACCGATTGACCAATAGAAATACATATCTTTACCGAGCGGTTTGTTTATATCGGGCGTAAATGAAATCTGAACCGAGTTTAGCTACCATCGAATTTTTCCTTTCCTTAGTTACTTTTCTGTTAATATCTCTGTAAATATTGAAATAAACAATATCAAACCCGATATTTTTGTATTCGCAATAAAATGTTTCATCAGAAACTAAAATACTATTCAGGGTCTTTCATTGCAAATTTTAAAATCGACATTACTTCCGGTAAAACAGAAAGTTCAAAATTGTAAAAAAAATTGGAAACAAATAGGCAATCTACTGCAGTATCAAACTTCCAAATTTCATTTTGATCTCTCTAATAATTCCAGAGATATTTACTTGGTTCTATACATTTGCCCATCACTGTATATTATATATATTGTCTTGCGTACAAAAGAATGACACCCCGAAGAGAGTATTATCAATAGTCTGTTTTTAGTATTTTAGACTCTACTATTTTCTAAAATTTGTTAGCTGAATGCCACTGTAGATAATTTCAAAATATTAAATCCTGATTTTTATTATATGTAACATGAATTTTGTATATGTATAAAATGCAACTTATACAAAATCTATTCATTATTGGAATTATTTCATTTTCAAAAGAGGGTAGCTCTTACCTTCAAAGAATATATGTGTATAACAAGCAATACTGAGACAACACGATACCATCAGGAATAGTTTTGAATAGTACATTCCTAGAAATACTTGAGCTCTGTCATGTTTATACCCAATATCAAAGAGCTTTATCTGCAAAGCCTGCAAGGTATTTAAATTTCAAAGGGCTAGACGGTCAAGAAGTATGTTTGATTGCATTCTCGGTTTCTACAGATTCACGTTTAACTTGAAAACGTATACTGGTATCAGGTACTTATCGTTTTAAGTTTTAAATTAAATAATTTATATTCAATAGATCCTGAAATAGTTGAACTTTTCACAGAAACTACGCTGCAATTTTTGAAAATGATAAAACCCCGAAAAGCGTTAATGTAAATATAAAATATAGTTGATGAAATGAAATGTTTAGCAGCTGTTATGGAATATTTGGCTGCTGAAGTTTTGGAGTTGGCCGGTAATGCTACACGTGATAACAAGAAGACCCGTATTATTCTGAGAAATTTCCAACCCGCCATCAGAAACGACGAAGAATTGAATAAATTGTTGTCTGGTGTAACAACTGCACAGGGTGGTGTCTTACCCAACATTCAAGCTGTCCTGTTATCAAAGAAAACGGAATAGAAACCTTAAATGGATTAATACACTATCAATTCGTGTTCAATTAGCATAACTGCGGTTCAATTACTTGAAAACAGTCAATAATGTTCTCCTTTAGGTCATCAATTGTTTGTGGATCGTTGGCATAGACCTATTCTTTCAAATAGCTCCATAGGAAAAAATCTAGAGGTCCCAAGATCTAGAAGGCCAATTAATGTTTCCTCTTCGAGCAATTATTCGATTACCAAATTTCCGTTTCAAAAGATTGATTGTTTCTGCTGCTGAATGACATGTTGCACCGTCCTGTTGGAACCCCATATTCTGCACATTAATATGCTCCAATTCATCCCACAAAAAGTTAGTAAGTATCGTTCGATATCGATCACCATTCACAGTAACAACATTTCCATAGTCATCTTCAAAAAAGTATGGACCAATCACTCCACCAAGCTAAAAACCACATCAAACAGTTACTTTTTGTGGATGCATCAGTCTTTCAATTATTTCTCGTGGATTTGCTTCCCACCAGATTCGACAATTTTGCTCCAAATCCAGCAAATTCAAAATGTGCTTCCACGCTGAAGATGATTTTGTTGAAAAAAAATCACATTTTCAAGTTTCTGTTGTATGGCTCAATTGACGAATTGACGACGTAAACCAAAATCTGAAAGATCGAACAAATGGGCAGGTTATTTAGCCCGGTTACGAAAGGGATAATGAAACGAAAAATATTAAATAATCTAACAGTGTTTTTTAAACAGCAAGCATTTTATGGATGGCATCAAACTTAATAGACATTGTATAGTGCTAGCAAGAAAGCACAGCCCAGGTATCGCTAGCTTAGCGAAAAGTCGTACAGGTAGTTCAGTGAACTTACAAAAAAACAACTCTAGCCACAGCAACTCCACTGTACTTGAGGCACATAATCTCCCTCAACTAACTCGTAAGATTAGTCAAGAAGGCTTCAATTTTTTTTAAACGTTACAACCCTTTGACAAACAGTTAAGTTTAGATATATGTATAGACAATTTTTGTGACATTTACGGATTTTTTTTTTCAAATTTGTAAATAACTCTTATTGTTTTTGCAAAATCCTCTCTTAGTGCACCTCTAAGCTGTGTTCGTAAGGTAATCTGTAAGTATACAAGTTTTGTCTCTGTGTTGCTTATGAGTACATCAGTGAGGCAGTCAGGGTAAGTATCTTCTTTTCTATGTATAGACAGATATGTTATATAAATAATTTGTAATGAATAAATAAATTAATACCAATTTTCAATTTCTTATAAGTAGGTAAATATATAAAAAAACATATACTATTTATTAACTTTTATTGGATAATGATATAAATTTAATATTTTAAGGTTTTCTGTTTGCTTAATTATTTGTGAGAGCGGAACTGCATCTTATAATTTTTTACCGTATGTCAACTTCTGGATAATTATATTTACAAAGAAGTAGAATGACTAATATTTCGCCCTAGCCACCCAACCGCTACTCTTAGTTCCAATTTTCTGCTGAATTCAACTCTGCTCTCCCTCAATTTAACAAATAGCAATATACACAGTTGTCATACAAACGTGCAGTGTGTAATCAGATTTAGATTCTCTCAATTGTTATTTGTAGCTGACGTCTTTGGAAATACAAACCGGAACGATCTGGTAAAAGCATTTAATTTTTGAAGAAAGGGAGACTTTATGTGCGGCATGACATGTTTTGAAATAGAGGGCCTGCAAAGAATATAAATTGATCAATGGTTGATATCGGAAATCATCATCATGGGGACGTGAATGGATTTTCGTCCATCTAGAAGCATAGGGAAAGAATTAAAGTTAATAACATCGATATGCATTTGTTAGTTAAAAGCTTTAAAAGCCATTAAATCCAACAATTTCGAGTTTAATTTTCAATTTGGTCGGTTAGATTAGTAATATTTATTAAATAGATTTACGATCATGTTTTTAATAATTGATAGAAAAATATTTAAATATTAGTAATAACGAAAGAACAGGATTCTAGGTTGTATTCAAATCATTTTCTTTTGTTAAGTGGTATGCATTTATGTCTTTTATTGCGAGGGCTGCCTTTGATATTTCGGGATTAGATAACAAAAACAAATATTAATCATCGAAAATCGCTTTATTGTTTTTCAAAATATTCCCCATGAAGATCTATACACTTTTGCATGCGTTTGAACCAATTGTCGAAGCACTTTTTCCACTCTGATTGAGGTATCTCCAAAACATGCATTCTAAAAGCAGCAACTGCTTCCTCAGGTGTCGAAAAACGTTGACCTCTCAGTTTGTTTTTTACGTACGGGAATAAAAAGAAGTCATTTGGTGACAAGTCAAGACTATATGGCGGATGACTCATCAAATCGATGTTTTGAGTGGTCAAAAATGCAGTTGTTTGAGCCAATGTGGGACAGCTCGCATTGTCGTGGTGAAGAGTGATCCGTCTTCGGCGGTTGGTTTTCCTCATTTCTTGGAAGACAACTGGCAAACAAATTGTTGTGTACCACTCAAAATTGACTGTTCTGCGTTGTTCTAGTGATACGGTTGCGATATGTCCAGTTTTTCCGAAAAAACAGGCGATCATTTGCTTGGAAGTGCTTCGTGCGCGAACAACTTTTGTTGGATTCGGCTCATCTTGAAACACCCATACAATCGACTGCTGTTTACTTTCGGGCTCATACGCGTAAATCCACGATTCATGACCTGTCACTATGTCATAAACGTGTTTTGAAACACCGCGATCGTATTTTTGAGCTTTTCTTTCGACCAATCGACACGAGCCTTTTTTTGAACGATTGACAAATTGTGTGGGATCCAACGCGAACAATTTTTTTTGACATTCAAATGTTTATGCAATATTGAATGTATGCTGGTCCCACTAATGTGTAAGGTTGACTCAATCTCACGATAGGTCACATGACTATCTTGCAATATCAGTTCGCGCACAGCATCAACGGTTTCCGGAACAACAACTGTTTTTGGAAGACCTTCACGAAATTCGTCTTGGAGTGAACTACGATTTCGATTGAATTCACCATACCATCGATAAACAGTGGTCCTTGATGGAGTTGCGTCGCCAAAAATTAAATTAAGTTCATCTATGCACTCTTGCTGACTTTATCCACGTCGATAGTTGTAAAAAATAATCGCACGAAAATGTTCACGATTTAATTCCATTTTTTGGCAGAGATGAATCCTTTAAGTTACTGTAAACAACACACTGCGCGCGTATGTGAAAACGTTCTGAGTACGTATAACCTCAAAAATGTCAAACTTTACGATAGAGCTGTCAGTTGTCAGATTGCAATACTAGGGTTGTCCAATCCCGAAATATAAAAGGCAGCCCTCGTACTACCACCGGTGATGTGGGTAGCACATATAACAACATGTATATATATTTATTTATTTTATTAAAACCAGTATTCAGTTTACAATGAAAAATTATCATTAAATAAACCCACAGAGGGATAGGAATCCCTGTACGTACCTGATACATTTAAGATTAAACCTTAAAACTAAACTTAAATAATACAATACAATCATGTAACATCTATCACAAATCAGTAAATATTTTAGCTATCACTGTGTATATTGCATTAATAATTAGTAAAAGCATTAAGTTAAATAATAGCTTCATTTTATATTATTAATTATCCATTGAGCCAATTTCTTTTTGTTTGCTTTTTCTCACAGTTCACCATACATTTATATTCCTTTGGTAATATATTAAATAATTTTATTGCATTGATATAGCTGTATTTAGTAACAATTATTTTATTTATTTTAGGTAGTTGAAGAGCTTTATTTCTAGGATACTAGTGGTTGTTAAAAACTCATAATGATAACATAACGTTTCAAGAGCAAATAATTGTACAAGATTAACTGGATTTTGTTTGTATTATTAGAATTGTTCAATATTTTAAGTAATCTATTTTGAAGCACTTGCAGATGAAATATACTATTGGTATAAGCTCCTCCCCAAGCAATATTACCATAAGAAATAATACTATGAAAGAATGTATAATAAATTATTTTTATTATATCAGCTGTCATTATTTTCGATAATTTGTAGAACACAAAAACCAAGTACTTAGTTTTATTAACAATGTAATTATAATGTTTATCCCACTTAAGGTTAAAATCAAAAATAAGTATTTGTGATGTTCAACTCTATTAATCTTGCTGTCATTTATACATATATTCATTTTATTTGTCACACTATCACTGTAGCATCCAAAAGCAATATAAATAGTTTTATTTATATTAAGTGATAATTTATTGGATACTAACCACTCATTCACTTCCCTTAACAATAAATTTTTTGCCTTTTCATCAACTCTCAACATGTTATGGGGATATACAATTGTATAATAAATTTTTATTCAAAAGTTTTGTGAATTTAATATTCTATTATTCTTACACAAAAGGTTTTTAGGCCGTATATAAATAAAAACAACTATATTATGTTCACAAGTTAAATTATTATTCATTAATTTTTAATTTAAATTATTAAATAATCGCAACACAAAATTCCACATTAAACATAAAAACTATAAAAAAATACTCATATTTTATTTAAATATTTACAACCCCGCCTATGGTTATAATAAACGACCTTTCTAAATATTTCCAAGTTCTGTTTCTCAAATTCCATGAATTTATTTGGGTCAAGCATTTCGTCTAGACGGACTTATTCTTCTTCTTCTTCATTCGAAAAATTGCACCAAAAGATCGACAGTAGCATACCATTAAAATTTTACGTAAATAACGAATAAAAAGCTGAAAAAAATGCGGTTGTGAACAAAATTGGATACATCTTAAATGTTAAAACGATTAAAAATCATTATATAGTAATGTAGTATAAGTGACATGCATATAAAACTAAATCCAAACAAAACTGAAAATAATGTAAATTAATATTAAAATATTGTAATTGTGAAAATCAGCCTTATGTCTACGCCTATGGTCATCAAGTCTGGTACACTTACATTTTATTATCAGGCGCCAACATTCCAGACGGTAATAAAAAAAAATTATTTGTGTATTTTACTATAATAGTAAAACACCTGCACTTTTGGAATATAAATTCCCATCCCTTTCATTCATTAATTAAATTAGTAATGGCCGACTTCATTGAAAAAATCAATCTAGACAATGAACATTTAGAAGGAGAGAAATATCGCCAGTGTCGTACAATACAAATATAAATTTTAATAAACCTCTGCACCTTAGAAGCAAATTAAGTTAAATCACAATATATAGTTTTGAAAAAAACGATTTTAAAGATATTTATCAAAGAAAATTCAAAGTTTCTCCATTATTTTTAAACCTTCGATTTTAATGTTTGGCATAAGAGTAGGTTATTTGGTTACTTTATAAATTATGGAAGATTTTTTTCCATAAATAAGATTTTTTTTGCCAAGTGACTTATTATAATTTGCTTCTTAGAAAAAAATATTGTACAGAACTTAACTTATGTTAAGTCCCTAATTCGGTTAGAATAAATCAAGGCAAGCCATGTCCAAACAAAGGCATTTATTATTCTTAAAAAATAAAGCATTTAACGAAAAAATGTAGAACAGTATTGCCAGTTACACCTTAAAACGAATCTATTAAGCCAAATAAGTTTATTTGGACTAACTGTCATTTCATATAAAGTACAAAATATTGTACTTGAATTACAAACAAAAAACAAAACAACATGATTTTTTTAGCATAATGCATCATGATTTAATAATTGGTGCAAATATTTTACATTAATTATCGGTTAAATGCCGAACTGCCTATAAGGCCCAATCATTTTTCAAATAGTTTAATTGCAACAGACGATCACAAAATTCTCACACCCGATTAAACAAACTGATTGGGTGATACATATGGTATAGTTTTATATAAAATATGTCACCCTATGCTCATATATTTCATTGCTCCCGTACTGCAATGTGTTCCGCATTAAAACAAGTCATTTGTTTCATTTGAAAAGCAAAGTTATAGGTTAATCAATCGAATACTTTAATAACAATACATATTGTCCGGTTTGTTGAATTATTTATTGCCGACTAGTTTTTGAGCTTTCACACCAATGTAGATTGTTCCGATGAATTTTATTAATTTAACATATAAGTATTTTCAAATACATGAATACATTTAAATATTTAATTTGGAAATGAATATCAAAACGTATAGCCTCAAAATTGTGTTCATTCATGCAAATAAATACACAGAATTTGAAACTGGTATTGAAATTGAAATATGTTATGTGTTACATAAATAAAAAGTGTGTGTAGTTCTTGAACATTACAAGAGTGTTATCTGAAATAGATAATGTGTCAGACAAAATGTAATGATAAATAAAACATTTAATATATATATAACCGACTTCTACCTATAACTAAAAAGCTAAAAATAATTATAACAGAATACAACTCTAGCAAATAAATAACACATTCAATGTTGTTAGGTACCTACCCAGGAAGTAAAAAATGTAAACATTAAAAGGTGCTCATTCTGTACAAATTAAATACCTACCAATCAATATTTTTGAAGTCGGTGCCAAGCAAATCTTAAATCCTTCATTGCGTACTTATTTACTACTTCATCAAACTTGATTGTTGCTTGGCACCGACTTCAAAAATATACTAGATTGGTAGGTAATTAATTTGTACAGAATGAGCACCTTTTAAAGTTTACATTTTTACTTCCTGTGTAGGTACCTAACAACATTGAATGTGTTATTTATTTGCATGAGTTGCATTTTGTTATAATTATTTTCAGCTTTTTAGTTATAGGTGGAAATCGGTTATATATTTATTTTAAAAATGTTTTATTTTCAACGTTTTAGTTTTTTTGAACTCAGGTAGTTTTCATTTTTTATTTTTTATTTTGTATGTATAACCTTAATAGACAGAACCAGCTAACATCGAAAGCCTCAACATTACACAATGATACATTTTCATTTAAATTGACAGGTAACTGTTTACGAACAAAATGTACCAGTACTCGTTGACTTAATAAGCCCAAAATATATGTATGTCTTATGGACTCAACTTTTTTTGACAACTCTGTATAACTATAGATAATTCCACTCCGCCCTATGTACCAACCGTCCTGTACATACGACTGCCCACGGACAAGCATAAATTTGTTAGCTGCCTTCTGAAAACTATAGGACGGAGTAGAATCCATCCCATATTTTCGGAGTCAAATCCGTCCTATATTTCAACCATAGTATGTAACTCCTTGTGGGTTACCCCATAAATTATTTAATTTTTAACATTTTATATTATCACCCTGTGTAACATTAATTCCTTTCCACACTTTATGCAACTTCTTATGGGCTATAAAAGAAATAATTTTTTAATCACACTGTATAAATATAATTCAACTCCAGCATATATTTCACCCATCCTGTATATGATTTGCTTATGTTCACATCATATAACAGTTTTTTAATCACTCTATATACTTTTAATTTCACATTTTTCCAACATTTTTATACCACCAAACGTCGAGTCCACCCTATATTCCAACCATCCTGTATATACAGCTGCCTATGGACCACTATCATTCTACTCCGTCCTATATTTCAATCATCATATAAATGCAACTCCTTCTATCACTTTACTTTGTAATTTTGTTTGCTATAACTAAACACCCTGTGTATAAACGCAGCAGTTTAGAGTTTGACATGTGTTGTCTCTGAATTTTCTATTAGGCCGGAAGAATGTGACAACCAAAAGCACCGTCTTCGCAAAATGGAAAAATTTTCATTTCAATAGATATTTGCCTGGTATACAAACAAAACGAGCTTGGTACTCATTGATTTAAGGAGCCGAAAATACTATGCTTTACTACCTAACTCTTTGAGATGTACATAGAAAATTTTCAAATTCGCAATTAAAGCTTCCATTGCCTAAAATTACTGCACTATTACGTTGGAATTAAAATATTTATGAGGAAATGTCCGTTATGTCATTTCGAAGAAATATTTGATAAGAATTTTGTAATTTTCGGCGATTTTCTGCAAAACTGCAAGTTGCACGTCGCAGAAAAGTATATGAGATCACCTAAGGATCTTCCTTAATAGATTAAACGTTAAAAAAACTATACAAATCCATAAGGAGTTTTCCAAAAATCAACTAATATTTTAGGGATATTGGTCGATTTCTATGCACGCATGTGTTCATTCACAAATTTCATCACTTTACCAATAGAATTCTTTTCCAAAATTTGAAAAGAAAAAAAAGCAAGTCGGTTAATAAAAAGGTATTAATCGATCTAATTCTATTCCTTGAAAAAGGGGAACATCTCAGGTAACAATAACAAAACATTTAAAAAAAATGTAAAATCATTTTAAAGGTAAATATAGATACAGCACTATTTCCAGTTTTTCTAACATTGGTAAATAAATTACAAGTTCAACTGTGCAATGGGTAGTATTTGAAACATATTAAAAATAAAAAATTAGAGTCAAAATGAAAAACTTAATATGAGGTTATCAATTCTTATCCAACTTTTTTTATGTATGCTCGACCTCAAGGTCAGGATCAAAAGAGATCTATTTGATTTTCTCAGAAGGGAACCCCATTTTTGATCAGGGGTAAGAGTGAAGGATTGTATATCTGCTGTGACCTTGACCCCGCGGGGTTGTTCAAGGGACAAGGCTGATGATATGAGCAAAATGTTTTCTCCGGGATATAAAAAGCAATTTTATTGAAACGAACGGTATATGAAATATCGCCCCTATTTCATTTTGATTAGCCCACATTTGTTTTCGTTAATGTTTTTATCTACGATCAAGTTAAACTTTCAGGAGTTTAACTAGTTTATTTTTAAAACTTTATTAATAATCATTTGTTAACATGAAACTTGTGAAAAAATACTGTTCCAGAAAACACAAAAAGTCGTCACAAAGTACCAACTCATTCATTAAAGAATAATTTGGTTAAGTGCGAGTTGGACTCGCATACTAAGGGTTCCGTATCACCTTCAAGATTCTAATAGTCCAGTGTCAGACAAGCAGGGAATGAGTGCATTTTCTTATATTTACCATAATATCGTTTAAAGGAAGCGTTTTAAATTTATAAAAAATATACACTTTGATTTTCCACACATCGACTTTTTATTTTATCTGCTTCAGGATTGGCTTGATTTTTATAAGAATACATATGTATTTAGTTTTCAAATTTGGCCCCCAAAAATTAACATTAGAGTTTTATTTTACTAATAAACTTTCAGGAAAGCCTTTTATAATCTACTGTCTGAATTTTGAGGCTCTGTAGATTGGAAGATATAGGGCAAAATAGGTCAAGTTTTAAAATATAAATTATTAAATCTGTTAGTCAAATTAATTAAAAATACACATAAAATATATATATATCAAAATTTAAATATCGTAGTTTCTAAAGTGGGAATTAAGTCGATGTTTAATCTTTTAATTAATTTATTTTAAAAATATGGAAAATATATATTTGTTTTCGTCATAATGAGCCCTTTCATTTGATATATAACATGATGCGTTAGAAACAATTTTAATTTTACATTTTGCATTCAATTCTGTAATTAAATGTAAATTTTGGTATAATTTCTTTTTAATTAATTTTTTTTAAATGTGAAAAACATATATTTGTGTTCATCAGACTGGGACCTTTCATTTGATGTATTACATGATGCGTTTGAACAATTTTTTATTTTTAAATTTTCATTTAATTCTATAATTTGCCTCCCAAAATTAATATTAATGGTTTCTCCTTATTTTTCCTGTAAAGTTTGCGCAACGATCTATATTTTGTATTTTTTCAAAATTTTAAGCTCAGTAGTTTCAGAAATCAGGGGGGAACGATCGTTTATTTTTAGTTTTTTCCCTCCAGAATGTATGTATATACGGAACCCTAAAAAAATGTAATTTTTTCATCGTTTAATTAATGGTCTATATAACCAAATTTGACTTGTGTTTTGTAAGAGTAGCAATAATGTGTAGTTAGTTTCTAGTTTAGAGACTACAATGTTTTTCTACTCTGATAGAAATCAATCAATTTGACTTAACAATAAAGACCACTTCGCAACTTTACATCTATTAAAATACACAAGTATTAATGGCCAAAACTTGTTAACAATGTTGCAAGTTTCACGAAGTTTTATTACATTTAGTTTACTTCGCCATTAAAGTTTCGTATGAGCACGTGTGCAGAAACGACTCTGTTGACACGCTTTCTGGGAACACAAGGAGTCTGCTTGTGTATTATATCTTGGAGACTTGTTTTTCAGGAGTTATGGAATGAAACTAATTTTACAAAACAAAGACCACGACAGAATAACGCAGTTAAGATAACTATCTGCTCTTTATATTTTTTATTCCGATTTTGATTTTATGTAATACATAAACTAAAATATGATGGAAATCAAATTGGGACAAAGTAATCACAGGCAAACCTTAGAACAAGAATTAAAAATTTAAAAATTAAACAAAAAAATACGGAAACTAGGTATATACCCTTATAATATCACTCCGGATTTCTGCCTCTATCACATCACAGCAATTTTCTCCTAAACTACTGGACGGAAGAGGTTGAAATTTGGTATAAATCTATAGTTTGGTGACCCGATCAGGAGTACATATCGTAAAAGAAGAAATTTTCAATTTAGGGGTACTTCTGAGGGGAAAAACTAAAAAATCGACCGTTCCCCCCCTGATCTCTGAAACTACTAAGCCTAAAATTAAAAAAAAAATAGGAAATATAGATCGTTGCGCGAGCTTTACAGGAAAAATGAGGAAAAACCATTAATATTAATTTTGGGGGGCGAATTATAGAATTAAATAAAAATTTAAAAATAAAATTTCATCATGTAATATATCAATTGAAAGGTCCCATTGTGAGGAACACAAATATATTTTTTTCATATTTAAAAAAATTAGTTAAAAAGATATTAACGAAATTATACCAAAATTTACCCATTCACTTACCTTTATCTCCGACACTATAAAACGTAACGTTTTGAAAAATATTAGAGATATAGGGTCTGACCTGAAGTTTACTCGAAAAATAGGAGAAACCTCTACTTTTTATTTTGGGGGGCAAATTACAGAATTAAATGGAAAATATAAAATTAAAATTACTTCTAACGCATCATTTTATATATCAAATAAAAGGGCTCATTATGACGAAAACAAATAAATTTTTAAAATAAATTAATTAAAAGATATTAACAAAAATATAAAAAAAATTACCCATTCCTACAAAATTTTGAAAAAAAATAGAGGTATAGCGCCTCAGCTGAACTTTACTGGAAAAATAAGGAGAAACTCCTAATATTTATTTTGGGGGGCAAATTATAGAATTAAATGGAAAATAAAAAATTATAATTGTTTCTAACAGATCAAGTAATATATCAAATCAAAGGGCTATATTTTAACATATATTAGAAAAAAATATATATAAAAAAATACCCATTCCTCCCTTTATTCCCCAAACTACAAGACCCAATTTTTTTGTTTGCAGGAAAAATACGAAGAAATCCCTAATATTAATATTGGGGGCCAAATTATAGAATTAAATGGAAAAATTTTTTTAACGCATCATGCAATACATCAAATGAAAGGGCTCATTATGAGGAATATAAATATATATTTTTTATATTTTTAAAATTAATTGTTTACCAGATATTATTTCCGAAACCTTACTACCTAAAATTTTGAAAATAATTAGGAGCCCCAGTACCCCTAATTATTTTCAAAATTTTCACTTGAAATTTATAAGAAAAATTATTAGAAAACCCCCATAGTAATTTTAGGGACAAATTATACAATTAAATGGAAAATAAAAATTCAATTTTCAAATGCATCATGTAATATATCAGATAAAAGGCACATTATGTGAATTACAAATATGTAATATTTTTAAATCATTTGTTTAAAAGATATTAACAAAAATATTAAACATCTACTTAATTCCCACTTTAGAAGGTACACTATTTAAATTTTGAAAAATATATTTTTTTTGTATTTTTAAATAATTTGACTAACAGATTTATAATTTAAAACTTGACCATTTTGCCTTCTATCTTCCAATCTATAAAGCCTCCAAATTCAGACAGTAGATTATAAAAGGCTTCCCTGAAAGTTTATTAGTAAAATAAAACTCTAATGTTAATTTTTGGGGGCCAAATTAGAAAATTAAATACATATGTATTCTTATAAAAATCAAGCGAATCCTGAAGCAGATAAAATAAAAAGTCTATCTGTGGAAAATGAAAGTGTATATTTTCTATAAATTTAAATAAAATTTCCTGTAGATGACCCTGAAATCAGTGTTGCCAGATTTACCTGTTTATCGTGAATTATATGAAAATTATCTAAAAAAAAATAAAAATACTCTAAAGTAAAAGTATAAGGTTAAAACATATTATCACAAATAAATTGATCAGGTGCAACATAATCTACAAACCATATTTACAATGCAATGACAGTTGCAAACTGCAAACTTGGGAGCGCCCAATAAACGGCGATTATTATGTATTATAATTTTTTGTCGGTTCTATTGCAATAGCATGACTATGTAGGATATTTTTAGGGAAAGTTTAAAACTTTTAGTTTTACATTTAATTTAGTTTATCTTTCACATTGGAGTCAACCCATATAATGATTTTCTCTCCAAGCAATCTGGCGACATTGTTTGGCATTGACAGTATGGATGTAAATAATGATTTTTAATTATTTTATTATTTGTTAAGTGAACGAATATTATAAATTAATTTTAGCATTCTGCACTGAAAGTCGTCTGTAGCTACCGAACAAAATAAAAATAAAGCAAATCGGTTGAGGGACACAGGAGAAAATGGTATCGAACCGTTTTGTCTTTGCATATTTGTACATAGATACCATATTTGCAAACCAAAATTCATATATACACAATATGTTTGCGTAGTTAACAGAATAGTTTAGTTGAAAGGTTGAAATATAACAATTAATCATTATAACTGACAATTGTTTCAAAATAGTGGTTTCATTAACAATAAAATTTTCTCTTCAATTCTGGGATATCAGTTATCTGGTGAAATTATTCTGAAGCTTGTTTTTATTTTTAAACAAGTTCTATTTACAACTTTTAACTACACTAACAAGCTACACAACTTTCATGTTTAATCATTAGTTGTAGATTCATGAACAACCTTTTACATTCGGTTTTTTTATGAAAACTTAGTATATGATGTTCATACAGCTGATACACAGTTTTGAGATAAAAAAATGTGGATTTCAGATTTAACAGTTCGACTTTTCAGGGGAACAAAAGAAAATATATTTACATTTAGAATAAGTAACGTGACAAGTGTGAAAGTATAGGGAGATAGAGGGCGTATTCTTCGACAAATTATATACGTCGGCATCATTGGGGTTTCGAGAACATAAAACTTAATAAATGGCATTTCCTTTTTCAATAACTTCACGAAAACACGGTAAAGGGATGAGATAAACAGAGAGAGCCAGTGACGATAGAAGATCAGACTGAAATTTCATGAATTTTAATCATGCAATCAATAAACAGTACAGTTTTTGTGGCCACTTTTAACACTTTGTTGACATTCGAACTGAAATTTATTGCAAATAAATAATAATAATATTCAGCGAAACCTATCAACTCTAACAATATATTTTTTGACATATCGGCGGATGTTTATTTGTATTGAACATTATCAATACCATTAACACGATATGCATCCGAGCGTGAAACATTAAAATAGAATCGGTAGGTTGAAATGTATTTTATCGAATCAGGATCTGAATAGATATATAACAGGAGGGTGCGAGGCCGGGGGATGAAGAAATTAGGATGGTATGACTTCAAGGGTGAAAAGCTATTACGGGAAACTTAATTTTGGCATGAAATACTTTTTCATCCCAGATAAGATCTTAAGTAATTTTGTCTATCGTCAATCATATAACGTTCAATGCAGTGTGTCTCAACGAAGTTAAAGTTCCAGATAATTTTCTCATTAACTGGAATTTACGTTTCCATATCGTTTTGAAAATGTGAGGTGTCCTTCAGTTTGTTACTTTCTTTTATTCCGATGGAAGACGCTAGATAAACAAAATATATTATTTTTAAATAAAATTAATAGAAAATTGTACCTTTTTGTAATTTGATGAACCTCTTGTAAAGAGACTTGCTGTTAACATTTGAATTTCTAAAAGTGAAATAAGCAAATGGAATTTAGATACTTAATTTATCTATTCTTCAGTGAATTGTAATGAAAATAGCATGTTTAAAAGTGATAAGACTATATATGATATGAATATGGAAAGTGTTATTGAGCTTTTAGCTGGGTATGAAGAAAATCTAAAAATGCTTGTGCTGTGTCAGTATCGTGAGATTTTTTGAAAGACTGGAGGCGGTAATAGAATATATATATATATATATATATATATATATATATATATATATGTTGGGTATTTTAAGGGATATTGACCACAAATGCTTTAGTATTAGTATATTTCCTCACCACCTAGCCTTTCGTCCATATCTCATGGATATCTCTTGACAGAATCCCATCTTTTTATATGATTACTTTTTGTCTAAATGTCACTAACTTTTATGTTGGTTACCTTAAGGGATATTGACCACAAACAATATCCCTTAAGACCTTAAGATACCCAAGGTACCCAGGATAAAAATTTAGTGACTCCGGAGTTTCCAGGACGCGCTTCAGAAGTCCATTCTCCAGGATGAGGGAGTGAGCCAAATATGAGTTTATGGTGGATGAGAATTGAGAAATCTCCTGCCACATAGATTCGCAGTCTTCTTCCTTCCATCGGATAACCTCTTTTACCCTGGATCTAATTTTTGGTCTTTCTGATTCTCCTCAGGTTGCCAATGGTTATTGTTGGCGGTAGTTCTACAGCTTGCTGACAATGTTTGCAATCATCAGCCCGATGTTTAGTCTCGAAGTCGAATTCTTGCAACCATTCAATCCACCTTGCCACTTGTCCTTTGGAGTTTTTAAACTGCAGGAGCCACTTCAGTGCTGCTTGATCAGTCCTCAGGAGGAATCTTTTACCATAGAGGTACATGGAGAAATGTTACACCCCCTTTAGCCAAGAGTTCCTGCGAGTAATGCAGTAATTCCGTTCTGGCTTGCTGAAATAGCCGATGACTTTCTCCTGACTGCCTTGGATCTGCGGAAGCACCGCACCAACCGACATTGCTTGCGTCGCTATCCAACACGAAGTTCCCAATTGGCAAAGGATAAATGGCACAGGTCAATTCTCTTTCAGTGTCTCGAATGAACGCTGGCATTCCTCGTCCCACTGGTACCGCACCTTCCCCTCTGTGAGTCTAGTAAGTGGATTGGCGATATTGGCAAATCCTGTTACATATTGACGATAGTACCTGTATAACCCCAGGAAACTTCTCAACTAGTGTATATCTTTAGGTATCGGCCATTCATGGACAGCTTTGATTTTCTGTTTATCAATAGCTACTCCCTCTGCGGAAACCACATGTCCAAGGTATTGCATCTCTTCTTGGAACAGTTGACTCATCTTCGGACTCAACTTTAGTCCGGAACTTCGAACTCGTCGAAATACCTCCTCCAGATTATTCACGTAGTCCTCAAATGATTTTCCAATCACGATCATGTCGTCAAGATACATCAGGCATGTTTTACATGAAAGCCCTTTTAACACTGTTTCAATCAATCATTAAATGTCGCTAGAGCATTACACAATCCAAGTGTTGGGTGGAAAACATCTTCGATACAGCCATCGTATCTAGGGTATCGTCTATTCTTGGTAGAGGATAGCTATCTTTCTTTGTGGCATGCTTTAGTTGCCGATAGTCCCCGCAATATCGGGTCAGACCGTGTTTCTTTTTAACCAAGTGGAGAAGCCCAAGGGCTATCGAATGGTTCAATAGCACCTTCTTCCATTTCGTGGACTTATCGGCTTCTTCTCTTTTGGCTAGGGGTAGTCTTCTCGCCGACTGTCGAATTGGCTGAACGTCCCCGGTATTAATTGTATGTTTCACCAGGTCAGTTTGTCCTCTTTTTCGTTTCCTACTTCGAAAATATCCTGATAGTTTTTAAAGGTATCCCTCAATTTTGCTTTCTGGATTGATTTCAAGGTTCTTAGAAGAATCTGTGAGGAGTCTTTCTAGTTCCTCAGATAGTTTATCTGGTGGTATTGCTGTATTACTTCTGACTACAGAGAAAACTGTTGAACAGTGTCCCAAAATTGTTCCTTTCTTTAATGCAACCGAGTAATGATTCAGATTAATTATGCTTACCGACACCATCTCCTTGACACGAAACAAAGTCTTTCCTAGTGGGAGTTCCCTTCTAGGCAAGCATCTACAATAATTTCCCTTTCCGGAACATTTACATCCTCTGCTAAGATTGCCCGAAGCATTATGCCGTTTTTCCCATGGAGTACCACTTCTTCGTCATTCACTCGCATAATTACTTTCCTCAAGTTCTTTCTTTAAGTCGGCCACATTTAACTGGTCCAAATTCACCGCTTTAAAAAATGTTAGTCTATTTATTTTCCACTTCTAAAATTTCCACAAATACACTTACATCTGTCACCACTAAAGTTTTTATTTTCACAGACGGGTTCAGTTCAGTTCTTGGTCTAACTCACTATAATTTATTTCCACTACTTTAATTTGTATTCACAGAACTATGTACAATTTAACTTTACTATACCGCAATCGAATACTGAGTGACTGCTTCCGTCAGCTCTTCGTATTTATATATTACTTCTCGGAATTCTCTAGAACTCCAAAGAGCCGCCGAGAGTTGGACTGATTCTTCGAGAACTTCATGAAAGCAAGCCGCCGACGGCGATGCACCAGACGGATGAATTCCTCTCACAATATTAATTTATACATAAAATAGCCATTCTTTACTGGACTTTACATACCTATAATAGACTGACCTTTCTACAATAACTCATCCTTGTCTTACTTTTGAAGGACTAAGAATATTTTAAATAATTATTTTTTACCAAAACCCAAAATAAGATTTTAGTCTTAACGTTGAATTAACCGATACCTACTAATTAAACATTTCAAGATGTATAAATATTTGAGATTATTAACTTTATATTTGTTGCTCTTCATTTTCTTAATTTTTTCGAGGCATTAACGTATTTGATTTGTTTTCGAGGGGAGGGAGAACAGGAGCACGGACCTCGAGACCCAAGTATGTGTTTCTTAAGAAGTTAATGTGGTATATGGAGCCGCCTCTGTGGTCAGGTTTTATCGTGCAAAGTACAAATTAAAATTTCTCTTTGCAGAGTTCCTAACAATTTTTCTATTTTAGTTAAATGCTGTAGATCCTATCTGTTTGAACTTATTATTTATATTCACCAATACAAAAATAACTATCAACACAGTACCTTTTAGATCTACTTTATAACATCCCTGTCCTGAGTAACTAGCATTATTATGTAACTCAGGTGTGATGGGAAGAATTCTGAAAAACATTTTTCTTTAATTATGGAACACTTTGAATGAACAGCCGAAAAAGAACTCTAAAAGCTCAAGTACTATTTTTTTTCTTGTAAGGCTGTATACGAGGGCTGCCTTTTATATTTCGGGATTAGAGAACAAAAACAAATATTAATCATCGGAAATCGCTTTATTGTTTTTCAAAATATTCCCCATGAAGATCTGTACACTTTTGCATGCTTTTGAACCAATTGTCGAAGCACTTTTTCCACTCTGATCTCCAAAACATGCATTCTGAACGCAGCAACCGCTTCTTCAGGTGTCGAAAAACTTTGACCTCTCAGTTTGTTGTTTACGTACAGGAATAAAAAGAAGTCATTTGGTGACAAGTCAGGAGTATACGGCGGATGACTCATCAAATCAATGTTTTGAGTGGTCAAAAATGCAGTTGTTTGAGCCGATGTGTGAGAGCTCGCATTGTCGTGGTGAAGAGTGATCCGTCTTCGGAGGTTGGTTTTCCTCATTTCTTGGAAGACAACTGGCAAACAAATGGTTGTGTACCACTCAGAATTGACTGTTTTGCGTTGTTCTAGTGGTACGGTTGCGACATGTCAAGTTTTTTCAGCAAAAACAGGCGATCATTTGCTTGGAAGTGCTTCGTGCGCGAACAACTTTCGTTGGATTCGGCTCATCTTGAAACACCCATACAGTCGACTGCTGTGTACTTTCGGGCTCATACGCGTAAATCCACCATTCATCACCTGTCACTATGTCATGAACGTGTTTTGAAGCACCGCGATCGTATTTTTTGAGCTTTTCTTTCGACCAATCGATACGAGCCTTTTTTGAACGATTGAAAAATTGTGTGGAATACAACGCGAACTAATTTTTTTGAGATTCAAATGTTTATGCAATATTGAATGTATGCTGGTCCCACTAATGTGTAAGGTTGACTCAATCTCACGATAGGTCACATGACGATCTTGCAATATCAGTTCGCGAACAGCATCTATGGTTTTCGGAACAACAACTGTTTTTGAACGACCTTCAAAATTCGTCTTGGAGTGAACTATGACCTCGATTGAATTCACAATACCATCGACAAACAGTGGTCCTTGATGGAGTTTCATCGCCAAAAATTAAATTAAGTTCATCCATGCACTCTTGCTGACTTTAATCCACGTCGAAAGTTGTAAGAAATAATCGCACGAAAATGTTCACGATTTAATTCCATTTTTTGGTCGAGATGAATCCTTTAAGTTACTGTAAACAACACATAGCGCTCGTATGTCAAAACGTTCTGAGTACGTATAACCTCAAAAATGTCAAACTTTACGATAGAGCTGTCAGTTGTCAGATTGCAACACTAGGGTTGTCCAATCGAGAAATATAAAAGGCAGCCCTCGTATTTGTTCTTTGGTTGAGTTAATTACGGTTTTATCAATTTAAACACACTTCTCTGCGTGTTAAGTAACTCTCTCAATATTTAGCACAAAAATAACAAAAATAGCAGTAACGTTTATATTCAAATTTCCTATTTTCTATTTAGTTTATTGAATTGTAATTTTAAACGTTAATGTCATTGTAATTTTGTGATGTGCAAACACACTAATTCATTTTCTGTGAATTTTCTTTGTCATTCATATTTTTTATTTCATATTTAATTGATTTAGCAACTGTCGTTTTCTGCAGTAACTTGGGATATTCGACGACTAATAGATACAGGCTTACAACGACGCCACAAAAAATATAATTGGTCTATAAATATAGGTTTTCTTTCACAATTTCATTACATCGTCTCTGAAAAATAATAGCGATGAATCACTGGAGAAGAGAAATTGATTTTTTGGCGGTATGGAGGAATGGAGAACTGAAATAATTATTTCAATAAAAAAAAATTAAATATTTGTTCTACTCTCATCCAACATTATAGATCCATGCAGATTGTCGTGAAAATGTGTCACTGTAAATTCTTAGTGTGTATTATTTAACATCTCACCTGTCTGTGACTGTCAACCAATCTAACATTTTATTCTGGAATAAATGTGTAGGTACCTAACTACCTAACTTACCATACAGAGTATACTACAACTGTAACCACCTATCATAAACGAAAACTGATGTCTATTGCTAATTTGTTGTTGTTGTTGCTTTACTCGTTCCCGAGAAACGGGGGCTAATGTAGCTTAATTGTTAAGCTACATTAGCCATGTGGGTATTTATGAAACGAAAATAGATATCTCAGCATTTTTGTCTGTCATAATAAAAAAATTACATGTGCCGCTGAACATATATCTAATAGACTCAGAAGAAAACATACAATTCATATGTGAAATAACCCAAATTTTATTGTGGTATGAGTTGGATTTATGTTTTCATTTGGCCCCAACCGAACCTTTATGTTCTATTTATTTTTAAGCAAGGGTTTTCTTGTCAAGTTTGGTGCCTTTGCAATTAATTCTAAAATTGGCTGCTTGGGTGGACAAAATTATCATCCACCATGCTTTAATATCATTAAAATGTGTATTAATTTGGGCATTTCTTGGTTGGTAAATAATATATTAAATGTATTTTAATTGCGCTGTAAATTGACATAAAGGTTGCTTTGTTAAAATTCTGTGAACAAATTATGCACATTAAGCTTAATTTTATTAATATTACATACAAAAAAATTCGGTGGCCATTACTAACGTTTATTAAGGCATTATCGATTATGGATTTATAAGACTAAGTTTACTATTAACCACCACTAATTTAAAAATTAGCATTGAGCGGTACTTGATTATTGTATTGCATGATCATATAGATTTCCTCGAATATCTAAAATGTTATAATTATGACAAATCTATCAAGGGAGAAATAGTTTTAAGGAACAAGGAACTGAATAATCTAATAATCACTGTCAGCTTTGAATGTAATTAACGAATTGTTATAGCGATTTTGACAACTTATAATTCGATAATATCATTTCCTCGTAATAACTATATTTAATAGTGCTGTAAATGTAACGACATCTTGAATACTCGTATGTATTCGTTACTCTTAGTATGAATACCCGTTACAAAGTATTATAATAATTAAATAATTATCCGATATAATATTTTGCACTTAATGCAAAAATAATTTTTGGTGGAATTCAGTTATAAATATAAAATAAACTAAGATAAAAATAAATATACACAAAACAATGCAACTAAACACATATTTTTATTTTCTTACATGTCTCCTTAGTAAGTAAAAAATAATATAAACTATAAACTATTTTCAATAAAAAAATAGATAAATAATTACATTTTTATATTAATTTGACAGTTCTCCCAAACTACTCATTACAACGAAAATTACCGCATCTTATTTTAACCCAAAATATTTCATTCAGATTTAGAATTACATTTTTTCATCCATTTGGGTTTTCATGAGGCACGTTTTTCCGACAATATTTACCCGATTTTGACAAAATTCTTTCTGCTGGCACTGACCAACATGTATAAGTTTTTTTTTTCTACTTCATCATGGATATAACAAAGTTCATGCTTGTCAAAATTAAGTGCATTATCTTTTTTATAAAGAAACTTTTCTTCCATATATTGCATAATAAGACGTTGCAGCATTCGATTTTGTTATTACCTACCTCAAACTCTATACGGAATCTGAATTCAACAAATTCATTCATTCCCAAATAGAATATCCTGAGTAAATCTTTTAGTTTATAGAGCTGTTTTCGAAATTATGTCTTATACTATAATATACTTTTACAGATCTCAATGATTTATGAAATCTTTAAAAAAATACTAGTACATAGTGTTCAAAATATAACAGCATATTATGTAATTTAAATAAATAACAATATAAACATATAATCAGTTATGAATGATGACTTATTTATCTTACTGACATAACAATTCGGTAGTTCAGCAGGACAAACACCATTTCTGTAGAAATACCGAAATACGGTAGGTGTATTCCTACGTGCAAACATACGAAATATTCCTACGTACGAAACATACGAAATTATACCGTATCTAACCAAGTAACGAAACTAATGATGTGCGAGTCGGACCTTTCAGGATTGGTATTATGCGGCAGTCGACAAAGATTGTGCTGAAGCAAACGTGCGATTCAAGTAACGATACCAAGGTAAAAGTAACGATTCGGTACTTCGAGTCTTATCGAGTATTCGTTACTTAGTAACGAATACGTACGGTTTGTTACAGCCCTAATATTTAAAGAGTCAAATAGAAGTCTAATGTATGAATAATTTGTGAAGTGTCATACCACCTTGAAGATTTATTATAATATAGGTAGATTATAATATAACATTTTCAATTTTTTCAGTTTTAGACAAGCAGGGAATGAGTGGAGTTTCTTATATGTTCCTTAATATACTGCTTTAAAATATGAGTTTAAATTTATAACAAAATATACACTTTTATTTGTTATAACTAGCATGTTTATTTGATCTGATACGTGGTGCCCTGGATTTTTATAAAAATATTTATTTAATTTTGTAATTTCTGATTCTGAATCTCGCTTTACATGAGTAAAATAATTTTCAGTGAAGCCCTATATAACTTTTGGTTTGAATTTTAGGCTCATTCGTTTGGGAGATAAGGGCGAGAATGGGTAGAATTTTGAATAATAAATTATTAAATCTTTGAAACAAGTTGTTTTAAAAATAAATGTATTTGTATTTTTTATGGCGATCCTTCATTTGATACATTCGGAGGAGCTTAAAAAATAATATTTTATTTTCTATTGAAATTTATAAATTGATTCTCTCCTAAATTAATATTAGAATTAGTGATTTATTTTTCTTGTGATTTTTGTGGCATCTCCTAGCTTTCAATTCGAAATTTTGGTATATTTCATTCATATTTTAATGATATTGACAATGAAGTAATGATAAGATGTTGAAACTTTGGGATTTTCCCAATATACAACCTTTTTCTCAAATGTGGTGTTATTTTCCAATAAAACCGTGAAAAGTCAACTGGGTTCTCTGGCTGAATCCTGTCTAGCAGTTGCCACTTTATGGGTGGCCAATACAGATGGGCAAGACTGCCATTTGTGAAGAACAGTTGCTATCTTTCTTGTGACTTTCAAAAAACAATAAAAATTATAGTCTTTTTTTTAACTGACAAAAATGCTGTTGCGATCTTTTGGAGGGAACTAAAATATGACAAATTCAGATTTTTTTGTTACAAACAGAAACTATGAGAATGAAAACGACTGCTGTTTGCTTTGTCTGTCAAAAAAGTCCAACTGCTGTTTTGTCAGTAGGTGGTTGTTGGTTTCGCTATCATTGCTGTAAGAATTGGGATTAGGTGCTATTGCACTCTGTGTTGCGTACGTTATTTTTCTAAAAACGCTAAGTTGCAGTAAACGTATATCTGTTATCTATTATTTTAAACGACCAAAACAGTTGTTAATGTTATCGAGTAAATAATAATTGATATTGTTATACAAATTTATCCAGTCCGTCCCTGGTTTCATTCCGATGAGACATCAATCGCTGGGATAGAAAAAAGAAGAGCTAGAAGGTTCGGATGAAAAAAAACTTATCTCGAAATAACTGGACAACTGTAAAATTTACAAGAGAATTCGATGCTGATTTTAAAAGGAGCGGCCCATCATCGCAGCAGTTAGTGAGGCGGCAAAGAGCTTATATCGTGTTATTATTAAGATATTCGAATCAGCTGTTGTGAATATTTGATGTAAATAAATGTCTCTAGAAAGTGAGTGTGAATATTAGTTTTACAATTTTAATTGAACCCACGGAGTTTATAACAATATAAAGTAGCTGTGAGAAGGTAGATTATTTTCTAGAATTCTGTTTATTCTTTCTACCCTGCCATCTGATCTGACAGTGGATGTACGGATGCAACAAAGTGGGTTAGTTATCCCAATGACCAAATAGTCGCATATTTTTAGGAATATGTTTGAACACAAAAAAAATTCGATAGTGCTGGGAACGGAATTCCAGTGGTACCCCAAATCCGTCTTGGTTAGGAATAGCAAACAATTAGGACCACGAGATAAAGTAATCAAAAAAATAAGTATACATAATTGATATTGTTTCAAAAGTTGTATAGGTACGACCCGATACACATTATTGGTTACACATAAAAATTTGCGGTTCCCATCACACTAGTTCACCGGGTACAACCGTTGTGGTATGTGCCTAGAATTTTAAACGTGTTCAGAAATTACATAGTACTCCTATTTGAAAATCAAGCTTGCCTTTTTTGTTTGGTACTACCAGCTGAGCGTTTGTTTACCAGATTCCCTTCAAAAGTCCCTTTTCGAATGGAATTTCAATAGAATTTCTTTCCATCGAAATCTTCCTTTCTGGCTGTTGAATTTTTCTACAATGCCCGTCAAGTCCAGGATAAAATCTTCTGCATAAATTTTCCACATGTCTATGCAGTTGATGCTTATGTTTAATCCTGATGTGATATTGTTAAAATTTTTTTTGACTTGTCTGTGGAATTCTTCTTTCATGTCCATATGTTATTTTAGAGGAGTATGGCTTATGAAAAATTTATTTATTACAATAAAGATATTTTTGGACATGTTTTCGGTCAATTGGTTTCAATAAATATTTTCTGGATTTCCAAAACTTTTTTTTTATTCCTCTTTATTCTTGTTGCGAATTATCCTGTCAAGCCAACAGAGTAGTTTATGCAGTAAATCGTTGGAATGGTTAGAAATCGTGAATCATTTTGCCAATTTTCGAAAATCACAAAAAACTGATGAAGGTAGATCTTTAAAAGGTTTTTTGAATCCAAACCCAATAATGAAGTATCCCATTCGACACAATTTAGGCACTAATATGGAAACAGGGCTTCTGAACCAGTTTTCAATGGACGTAGTAGTTAGAGAAAGCTCGACTGCAGAGAATCTAGAATTACCAAAAGGTCTGCAATTAGCATAAAAATGAACCTAAAACTCAGCGTAGTTCCTACCTTATAAATGAGGTTTTCGGAAAGGACTCAATGGCCCCCTTGCTAACCGGTCAAAAAGACTTGTTTCTATATAGAACTCGATTAATTCCCATATCGTGCTTATTTTTCTGAACTATAGTTTATTTTAAAGAAGGATCCCAACACACAAAATTTGCTATTTTAGAAATTATATTACGTAATAATTTGTTTCTGCTTTTTGATTAAATGACTTTTGACTGACGTATAATTGATCTGGAATGGATAAGAGATAAATTATAATTAACTGCCATCAATTTGGAAACTCGCTTAAACAATTATTTGATTATTATTTTGCATGTTCATATGGATTTTCTGTAAATTATGTAACGCCTAAACTTGTGTTATAAGTATGATAAATCTAGCAATGGGGAAATCGTTTCATGCAATAAATCCATCAAATAGCAAAATCACTGTAAAGTCATTTGTTAGCTTTTGGTGTAATTAATTGAGTTTTATAGACGTTTGCACCAATAATACGTAGATATAAGAAGACAGTATAAAATACGCCACTTCAACGTATAATAACAATAATGACACTTGAAAGTAAAACATAATTCAGCTTGATATTTTAAAGAAAACAATATTATATGTTCTTTCAAACTGTGTTTGAAGTTGAGGCAAAACCTAAGAAATGCATGTATTTTATAAAGGAATATAAACGCTTTGTAAATTGAAAAAATTCTTTTATTAATTAAAAAAACATTTTTCAGACTTGGCACCAATTTCAAACACACTTTTTGATAAATCTCGTATACAATTGAAAAAAGTGACAGGTGACAATTTTAGGTTTCAGGCCATGCAAATATTTTATATGCAGACAAATGAGAACATTGATCTTGAATGCGGTTAGTGAATAAATATTTTGGTTTAATTCCAATCTATGGTCAATTAATTTTATGCTGATTTTGAATAAGGTTACTTATTTTCATCAATTAACACTGTCGCATTTGCTACTTGATTTTTATAAAAATACATATGTATTTAATTTTCTAATTTGACCCCTAAAATTGACATTAGAGTTTTATTTTATAATAAACTTTCAGGGAATCCTTTTATAATCTACTGTCTGAATTTTAAGCTCTGTAGATTGGAAGATAAAGGGAAAAATAGGTTAAGTTTTAAACAGTCAGTGTATTGAACCTAATAGATGTCGGTGACATCTACAATCTACAGTCTAGTGAGTAATTTAAGTATATGAAGGCATACTATGCTATAACATATACCATACTCTTGACAGATGGTTCGAGTGTTTTATATAAAAACCCATAAGTAAATATATATACAAAAATATCCACATATTTAGAACTATATCATTCAACGTATGTCAGCCGTTTCGAACCATGAGTTCTCGTCAGATACGCTTCCTTGAATGACAAGTTTTAAAGTGATATACTTGGATGTAATACACATCAGTAAGACAACAGTCAGTGTATTAAACCTAATAGAGGTCGGTGACATCTACCGTCTAGTGAGTAATTTAAGTATATGAAGGCATACTATGCTATAACATATACCATACTCTTGACAGATGGTTCGAGTGTTTTATATAAATTTATATATATATATATATATATATATATATATATATATATATAAATATATATATATATATATATATATATATATATATATATATATATATATTTGAGAGTACGAAAACGTACAAATTTTCAAAATCAATATTTATACAATATAAACATTGTATCTTTGTTTTTTTGATTCGGAACTTTTTGTTGGATTTTGGCTTTCATTTACAATTTTTGTTGGATTTTTCTTCAAATATATATTTTTTTCAATTTTTGTTCACAGTTGGTGGGGGCCCCAAATTGGTGGGGGCCCTGGGTTAATGCCCAAAGTGCCATTATATAAATCCGGCCCTGGGTTCATGCTCATAATTGTGAGAACTTAGAAATATAATCTTCCTATCATCTTTAAAGTAAATTCTCAAGAAAACTTTCTTAATTTATTATTGTCATAATAATTAAAACATACACTGCAATATTTGTACTGCAAATCGAATTCGACGGAAACGTACGAATCCGATCCGAACAGGTTGCATGGGAGAATTCAAAGCGGATTACCGCGCCGACTATTTCGCGTTCGGAACGTAACCGTATTGCTTCGGTTCAGTCGTCGTTGGCTTGTTCGTAGTAGTGGGTAATGTCAGTTAACTTCCTGGAATTCGACAACTTTTCTCACGTAAACTTTTAAAACTTTTCCTTATTAGAATTCAACGTAATTTTGTGCAGTTTTGTTGTTGTTGTGATTGTTTAGTGACTTTACCGGAATGGGCATCAGGAACAGCTTGTGGTTGTGTTGTGTTTTGATTTCATTAATAACAGGTGAGTCAACTTTTTATCTACCTGTCGTGCGAGAATTACTTGACTTAACCTAACTTTTATTGTTTACAATAATTGTTATGAATGAAAATTTTCTGATAAGAATGATAACTAGGTATTTATTTTATATATTTTTTTTGTAATATTTGTATTAAAGTGGGTAGTAATTTGTTCTTTAAATTATTTTGTTGGTTATAAATTACCTATTTAAAAATTAAAGAGCAACATTTTTATTTTGTAATATTTTCAGTTTGGGACCGTACAAATTTATATCGCAATACGGAATCGTACGCGCTTAATGGAAATAAAAGTTCCACCAATTATGTTATTTTCAGCATTGTTGAAAGATATTTTATTTATATATTTTAATGGAGGATTTTTTATAATAAATTTGGATTTTTGCATTCAATGATAGGATTATAGTGTGAGAACCACGTATATTGAACGAAAACCAAACGTTTGAAAGTCTATTCTAACTTCGTTGTCAATGGCTTTATATTTATTGATGCAAATTGAATTTGCATTTGGTTTTCGTTCAATATACGTCGTTTTATTTCGATTGTGGTGTTACTGCCCAAGAAAACCTAAAAGTAATCAAGAATATGCCACAAACAACGTTTAGAAGACAAAAGTGAAAGATGAGGTTCCAAAATTCTCAAATTTTTCGTAGCATTTTTCCACACAGTAAAATTTACAGAGAAAAAAACAGAAATTATCCAAAAACAAATTACAGAATCTGCAAAAATACATTTTTCTGCTTGATATTATATTAAAAATTACAATCATAAATCGGTCAATTTAATTAGTTCTATATTTATAGCATATCAGTTTTATTTGTAAATTTCTTCTGTTTCCTATTTCCTATTGGCGTTTGGTGGCAAATACTAACAACATTAATTCTACCATTATTGCTTCTGAATGCCTATAAGAAGCTAGATATCTAGAGAGATACAATGTATCTTGGTGAAATCCTTGTGTATTTGTATTTGATAATGCTCCAAGAAATTAAGGAAAGATTAAAGTGAGAGGAGCAAAATGAATTTTAAAGGATTTGTGATTTCAACTTTATAAGGAGAAAGAAGTTTTTCTGCTAGTTTTTAGCATTTTTATTAAGAAAATTTTAGGTATGTATAACATACTTCTACAAAAATAGTCTATGCTCTTTTTTTATGGTGAACTGAGCTTTATTTTGAAACTTGCGTTCTTTATAAGCTGTCGAATTTGCTACGCTACAAAGATACCTTTTAAATTTTTAGGCGTTTATTCGGAGGAATTTTGTTTTAAAGTAGAAAGTTTTCAACATCATTGTTCGTTTCTTTTCCCCAGTGTTTCATCGGTTGCAGTTTAATTTGCAGTGTTGGAATTTTTTTTCATTTTGCACAAAAGTTTATTGATTTTCATTTTTCGTCGAGAGGTGAAATTCACTCAATTTTATCGCTAGTGCAACTGTCTTATTGTGTTCGCATAAAAAAATAACAAAATTTGTTATCTCTTCCTTCCACTTTAGTTAATATTGTTACAAATGACCCCACACTATTCTAATGGAAAATGGCTTTCGACTAATTTTTTATACTTTGCAGTTTGATAGTTCTGAACTTGTGGATCAAAAGTCTCCTGGGCTCAAACTCTGAAAGTCGTTTGTTTTCGAGTTACAGCCCCCCCACAAGTGATTTTTTTTACCACTTATGAGGCATGGCGAAAAAGCAGTTTTCGACAAATTTTGTTGAAACTGCCATTTGATAGTTCTGAATTTGTGAATCAAAAGTTTCTATATGCTCAAACTCCGTTTTTGAGTTACAGCCCTCCAAAATGATTTTTGTACCCCTTATAACGTAAAAAATCAAAATGGGGGCTGTATTTAGAGAACAGAATATGCAGAATTTTTGTAAATAGCAGTACACGTTTGGTATTTTCTTTCAATATACAGCTTTTTTAATTCAATTCCGGTGTTAGTCCCAAGAAAACTTAAATATAATCAAGAACATGCTACAAATAACAAAAATACTACTTACTTTGTTTTTGGATAATAGCACCAATAACTTTCAAAAATCGATTGCTCAAAGTTATATAATTATTTAGGGTTATAAACATGCAACCAGGTTGATAAAAATAAAATAAGGATGTCTATTCATATTGTAATGTTTTTATTTTCACACTGGAGTTCAGTTCAGTTCTTGGATATATTTAAAAACACAGTCCAACTTACTCTAATTTATTTCCACTACTTTAACGCAATTTATATTCACAGAACTATTTACAGTTTATCTTAACGTCAAAATACGGCAGTCGAATACAGAATGAATGCTATCGCCAGCTGTCCGTATTTATATATTTCTCTCGGAATTCTAATAAGTCAACGAACCATCGGGAAATCTGTTCTCGAAGTTTCGATATAATTCGACGAATTCCCATTAATGCTAGCCATCGGCCTCGGGTCGATATACAAACATTTCGGCTTTCCAGAAATATCGGAGGAATGTTGCTTCCACAAATTGGATGAGGGCCGATTGCACCAGCTCGTAACAATATTAATTCAGGACATTTACAAGTACAATTAATTCAAAGATGAACAAAATCCAAAATCTGACATTTTTTTAGCTGTCCTCTTCGAGGTGTCATTCTTTTGTACGCGTACAAAACAGCAATTACATGGAACGGCTCCAGATTAGGAACGTTTATGTGCTATTTTCCCCGAAAATCCTAGAAGTCGGTCTTTACATCTCGCGTCTTGAAAATTATTATTTGAGAATAAACAAGTATAGACAAATATCGTTTGTCAATCATTTGCAACACAGAGTTGTTCGAAATAACTTTAATACATTTAATATCTGTATAATTATCCATAGCTTTTGATGCCAGTAATATGGCGTCCGTTGGATAAGTAAGTCATTAGATTAATTTATCAAATTTCGGTTGGGTGTGGTTTATATTTATTTAGCGTTGAATTAAAATATTTCAAAGCATACACATTTTGTCGAGTACAATGGATAGCAAACAAGAGATTTTAATTTTCAAGTTGAATTAATTATTTTGATTTTGTATTATTTTTGATATAATTACAACCAAAGGATTTATTACGCTAATTAATATAAAATCATAATTATGGGAAATTTGCATTTAGCACTAAAATATAGCTGAAATTAGTTTATGTAGTTTTTTTTATAATATTGTTGATTCATTTATTAACATGGAGATGTACAATTTTTAAGTATAGCAGAAATACGCTTTGATGTTGAACTATTTTTTTATTGTTAGCAATTATTTGTAATAATCATCACTAGTTGAAGCAAAATTATAGAGAATTAAATTGTGAATAGTGGACATTCAGTTTAACTGCACATAATGGTAAAAATATTTCGTTATATTTTTGGCTGGTTTTGTTTCTTTGTACTACATTTTGGTTAGATTTTCATTATTTCCTTTTCTTTGCATCTTACTCTAACAAATTTGTGCATAACTGCTCTAAATCACAACGTAACTAATCTAGTGTGCATTCAAAAATTTCGGTTAATAGTTCGTAATTCATTTCAGCTTGCCCTACAATAAGCTCGTTCGAATTATCTCGAATTCTTCCTTGTAATAATTAAAGTTGTGTTCAGGATTTATTTGCTTTTTTTTAGTTAGTGTTCTCCCATTTACATTTGTATATTGTTTATATATTAATTTCGCTTTTAAATCATCTAATTTTTTTAAGCTCAGTGTGTAATCAGCCCTATTAATTGTTTTTGTTGGGCTATGATTTTTAAATAAATTAATTAATTAATTAAATAACTTCTTATAAAACAACATTTTTAACCGACTTTCAAAAAGGAGGTGGTTATCAATTCTTCTACAACTTTTTTTTATGTATGACGAGCGATTATTCAAAAACGGCTTGGGCAATTTTGATGATTTAAACTACATTATATTACGAAACATTACAGAAAGGTCGCATATAATTGTCTATAACATAAGATTTACGGTTTTCTAGAAAATCAGAAAAAGTAAATAAGGGCGAGTTTCAATGAATATGTTTTCTCTAAAACTGCTCACGCAATTTGAATATTATAAATTGTATTCTAAAAAAATATGTTTCAGCTTGATTCCGTACATTTTTCTATAACGTAAAACATACCATTTTTCTGAAAATCGGAAAAATATATCCACAAAAACTGTAAACATCATTGTAAATGTCAAATTTCCATCACAACTATCTAGTTTAAATGTCAAGATATGCCGTGAAAGTATGTCGTACAGGGTGTTTGTAATGATTTACATTTTGATGCTTCTTCAGGTGTGGAAAAAGGTTGACCTCTCAGTTTGTTTTTTACGTACGGGAATAAAAAGAAGTCATTTGGTGACATGTCAGGACTATACGGCGGATGACTCATCAAATCGATGTTTTGAGTGGTCAAAAATGCAGTTGAGCCGATATGTGAGAGCTCGCATTGTCGTGGTGAAGAGTGATCTGTCTTCGGGGGTTGGTTTTCCTCATTTCTTGGAAGACAACTGGCAAAGAAATGGTTGTGTACCACTCAGAATTGACTGTTCTGCGTTGTTCTAGTGGTACGGTTGCGACATGTCCAGTTTTTCCGAAAAAACAGGCGATCATTTGCTTGGAAGTGCTTCGTGCACGAACAGCTTTTGTTGGATTCGGCTCATCTTGAAACACCCATACAGTCGACTGCTGTTTACTTTCGGGCTCATACGCATAAACCACGGTTCATCACCTGTCACTATGTCATAAACGTGTTTTGAAGCACCGCGATCGTATTTTTTGAACTTTTCTTTCGACCAATCGACACGAGCCTTTTTTGAACGATTGACAAATTGTGTGGGATCCAACGCGAACAAATTTTTTTGACATTCAAATGTTTATGCAATATTGAATGTATGCTGGTCCCACTAATGTGTAAGGTTGACTCAATTTCACGATAGGTCACATGACGATCTTGCAATATCTGTTGGCGCACAGCATCAGTGGTTTCCGCAACAACAACTGTTTTTGGACGACCTTCACGAAATTCGTCTTGGAGTGAACTACGACCTCGATTGAATTCACCATACCATCGATAAACAGTGGTCCTTGATGGAGTATCATCGCCAAAAATTAAATTAAGTTCATCCATGCACTCTTACTGACTTAATACACGTCGAAAGTTTTAAAAATAATCGCACGAAAATGTTCACGATTTAATTCCATTTTTTGGCCGAGATGAATCCTTTAAGTTACTGTAAACACCACATAGCGCTCGTATGTCAAAACGTTCTGAGTACGTATAACCTCATAAAGTCAAACTTTACGATAGAGCTGTCAGTTGTCAGATTGCAACACTAGGGTTGTCCAATCCCGAAATATAAAAGGCAGCCCTCGTATTAGGTGGTACATAAGCAGTTGTATACGGGATGTTTGAAATATAAGTTGGAATTGAATTAGTTATACAGGTTGGTTCTAAAAACATTGTATTGGGTATCACATATGTAGTTGCGTATACAAGGTGATTGAAATAAGACTGGAGCAAAACTATAGTTATACAGAGTGGATATTTGCGTTATACGACAGAGAATAATTACAGTTACACCCAATGCTTTAAAAATTGTCAAAAGCAGTTGAGTATACAGGATGGTTGAAATATAAGGTGAAGTATAATTACAGTTATACAGGGCGGTTTTAAAAAGTTATATAGTTTGCAACATAAGTAGTTGCTTAGGCAAGGTGTTTGAAGTAAGGGTGGGGTAAAATTATTGTTATTGAGGGTGTATCAAAAATTTGTTATATAAACATAAGCGGTTAGGATTTTTGAATTATAAGACGTAGGACGGGGTATAATTATAGACATGGGTTAAAAAAATTTTAGAAGCAGTTGCATATACCGGGTGATTGAGAAATAAATGGTAGAGTAAATTTTTAGTCATAATATGTGGTAGGGTAGACCATGAGCAGTTGCATAAATGGAATACTAGACATATGGAGCGAAGTAAAATCATTGGTGTACAGGAATAATTTAAACAATAGACATATAGAAAGAGTCAATAGTGTGGAGAGGATTTTGTACTTATACAGGGTGGTTTTAAAGATATCAGGACCGTTGTAATATTGTGTTGAGTTAAAATATAGTTGTACAGGGTGATTCAGAAAATGATAGTCCAATATGTTATATAGGAGTGTCCAGTACACAGAAGCATATAGAGTGTGGATGCAATATTGAGTGAATTAGAGTTACTCTTATAGAAAGTTTCCACAAATAAAAAAAGTTAAAAAATATTTGGAAAATATAGAACAAGAATACAAATTAGAGAGGGAGAAATACACAATACAGCTACTTTTGTATATAAAAATATCTAAGAACATATATATTTTTTAAATTTTGGATTACTAGTTAAAAATAATTTAGAATGCAAATTTAAGTGCAATTTTCATTAAACTAAATACTTTTCAAGATGCTGGGGAATAATAAATAAATAAATTAAGATAATAAGAAAACAAGTACTTTTATTTCGTAAGTCGTTGTGAATCTTTGAAAACAAACCTGAAAGAAAATTTATGTCGTCATGATCATTATTTATATTCGAGTAGAGCCCTTTATGCTATCGATGCATTTTAGAAGCACAATAATAACAACAACTTGTGGGCAAATATCGGCCTAAATTACAAACTAACGTTATTACGCTTTACTTACATGAATTGCTTGGAATTGATCGGATTATTGCACAGAAAAGTCAACATTGTGTACCGTTATGTTGACGTTGTAATTTAGAAATTTAATTGGCAGTTTAAATGTAGTGAAGTAAGCTTAGTTATGCGATTTTATTTCTTTTTGAAAGAATAAGTACGTATATGTATGTAAAAATAAAGGATTAGATCTTTGACTGCTTATATTAATACAATCAAGTTTTGTTGTCTATAATATACTTTAATTATGAAGTTGCTAATTATGTTTAACGAATTAAAGCTTCTATGTGTAGTAAGTTATTCTTTTTTATATTAGCTAGGGTAATAAGTATGGCAAATTAAGTAGTTTTTTCGTAATGGTTGAGCAAGCAGGAAATTTCTGGTTAAGAACCTTCACCAATAATGTAATTATTTATGTATTTAGTACATATAACGGAATTTATTATTTTATCGTGAAATGAATCTCGAAATTTAGCCGTTTCAGGGTCAACTAGCTCACAGACACTCCCAAATCGGAAGTCGTACTGTGTATAACGTCGTGTCCCTGGAGGATAGGTAGAACCTATCAAATCAGGTATGGTACTGTCGAGATTTTATAGTCCAGACAAAAGGTAAGAATTTATCAAAGTACAAATAAACAATCTTTATATCAATAGAAATTGGAAGTCTCAAAAGTTTTTTTGCAGTACATAATAAATGTTGTATGTGTCTATCGTCTGCTGCACGGTCTGTGATAGGGTGTTCCGCAGATCGGCCCGAGTTATTAGCAGAGGTGGGACGTACACAGCTTCCCTAACATAACCCCATAAGACGTAGTCACTTGGGGTGAGATCAGGAGATCTCGGTGGCCAGAAGTGTAGAGCCAGTTCTTATTCAGATTTATTCAGCGCTGAGGAAGGAAACACTACTGGCTGCTTCTGGGACCATCATTGCTCGCCAAAACTTTGTTAACTTCCTCTTTCCATTGGTATAAATATTGTTAATTTTGGATAGGTACTTTAATTCCTACGAATGTTTAAAAATGGGTCCATCATTTATAATAACCCTGTATATTGTTTCCAGAACCTTGATCGGTTGCGTTTCTCTTAACTGATTGAATTCTCGAATAATTGTTTATGCATTCAGTACATATAAGCAATTTAATATTCTATTGGGAAAAGAATATCGTTACCTACGAGTCTCAGGGATTAATGTATTTGTATTTTTGCAAAAGTAATATATTCAGTTCTATTTATTTGAAGAGACGAACATAATATATATATATATATATATATATATATATATATATATATATATATATATATCAGTTATATAGTGACTCTTAGGGGGTAGGCTGAGGCCCCGAGTTCGATCTAGACTCTGAAACTCTTTTTCACTTTTTGTCTCTTGAAAATGGCTTCAAAGCAGGAGTCGAAACGTCAGGTATTTAATAAAATCACCCTAGCCTAGTTCATATACAGGGTAAGTTTTTTTTTATGATCAGCATGGGGATCTCGGAAACTAGCGGAGATAGACCAATAGTTAAATTGTGAAAGATTTGCAGTTTTACTGGCCCATTTTAATGACACTTTCGGATTTTTGTAAAAAGTCATGGCTTACTAGATATTTTGAAAAAACGAAATTCTGTCGATTAGTCAAATCCCTCTAGCTCCTTTGTTTTTGATTTTATAAAAAAAGTGTAAATATCAAAATTGAAAGGAATTTTACCCCGAATATGATTGTCATGTCCTCGTTTGCGTGACAGCTCTCGTTTTCGAGTTATGACACAAACTTATCTTTTTTTTAATGGAAACCATAGTTGGCTATGACCTCAAAAAATCCGACATTTTTAGAGCTTTTCAACGATATAATAATCGATATAATTATTCATAAAAATAACGGAGTTATGGATGCTTTTCTCTCTGATTTTCACTTTTAACGTAGGTAGCCATGAAAAAGATTGTTTTCACTTTGACGTTTCCTCATTTGAAAGTAATCCCATTAGTAGTGCTGAACTGACAGTCGATATTGACAAGTTTTCGTGATAAAATGGAATATTCTAAAGAAGAAAAACTGAATATGGTGGAATGTTATATCATATGCCATAAAAAATTCAGTTCGTGCAGCTGAGGAATACTTTCATAGATTTTTTTAATCGTCGTCAACCTGCTCTATGTACATTTAAGAGACTTTACGATATTTTACGCAGATATGGATCTTTTACTAAACCACCAAAGGAACGTAATCAAATTAACGAAGCAGCACAAATAAATGTTTTGGCAATGGTAAATCAAAATCCATCTACATCAACTCGTGAGATTGACTTTCAGTTTCTCAAACTTTGCATGCTGGTGACGAACATTGACGTATTTCGTTTTGTACATGGTTTAGAGACATGTGCCTTGACAATCCAGTTTCCATTAAAGGTGTTATGGTCAGATGAAACTAGATTTACTAACTGGGGTATGTTTAATAGTTACAATGAGCATATCTGGGCTAAAGAAAACCCTTTCCATGTAGAACAAAGACGAGCCCAGATAAAATTTGGTTTTAATGTTTGGTGTGGTATAATAGGGTCTACTATTCTGGGGCCTTTTATCTATGACGAATCACTTAATGGGGAGCGCTACTTGCATTTCTTGCAATACACTTTTCAAGACATGTTGCATAATTTGAATTTGAGAACTCGTTTAGAAATTGATGAAGCACCTGCTCATAACTCGTTATTAGTAAGACAACACTTAGATAATATCTATCCAAACTCTTGGATAGGAAGAAATGGCCCACGCGTATGGCCACCCCGGTCTCCCGATTTGGCAGTTATAGACTTCTATTTATGGGGTGCGCTAAAAAACAAAGTATACAAAAGAAAGTATGAGACAGTTGGTGACCTAAGGGAGGCGGTATTACAAGCAATTGAAGAAATTGATAGGCGGTCTGTGAGGAAAGCGGTCATGTCAATCTTAAAAAGATGCAATTTTTGTCTAAATAACAATGGTGGACGTTTCGAAAATAAATTGTAACCATTATTATATACTTTAATTTCTTAAGTTTTTAGTAAGTACCTACTTATTTAGTTTTTTCGTTGTATGTGATATACCTAATAAAAAAATCGTTAAATGTTTTTTGGAATAGTTATTAATAAAACTACGTTAAAAGTGAATTTAAGAGAGAAAAGCATTCATAACTCCGTTATTTTTATGAATAACTATATCGAGTATTATAGCGTTGAAAAGCTCTAAAAATGTCCGATTTTTTGAGGTCATAGCCAACTATGGTTTCCATTCCAAAAAACATAAGTTTGTGTCATATCTCGAAAACGAGAGCTGTCACGCAAACGGGGACATGTCAATCATATTCGGGATACAATTCCCCTCAATTTTGATATTTACACTTTTTTTATAAAATCAAAAACAAAGGAGCGGATTTGACTAAATCGACAGAATTTCATTCTTTCAAAATATCTAGTAAGCCATGACTTTTTACAAAAATCCGAAAGTGTCATTAAATTGAGCCAGTAAAACTGCAAATCTTTCCCAATTTCACCATTGCTCTATTTCCGCTAGTTTCTGAGATCCCCATACTCATCATCAAAAAAAGTCACCCTGTATATAATGCAATTTTAATTTTAATTATGTGATTGTAAAACAATCCAACATTCCATTTCAAAATTTATCAAGTTCCATTGGAACGTTAGATACAAATCTTGAAACATTTTCATTGTACAAAAGCAACTTTTGTTTTTCCCCAAAAATACTATAAAAATAGACCAGAAGACACTACATATCAACTTTAGAAAATAAGTTTTCTGGCTGCATCACTATCACTCAACTATTTTTAGAGATCGCCGATAACTCACAAGCAAATAAATAAATGTTACTTCATTACATATTAGTATAGATATATCGTTTTGTATTTACCTGCTACTTCAATTTTGGTAAATTTAAAATATTTATCTGGAGGTTTTTTTGAATCTAGTAGTAGTAATCATAAAGGCCTCTGGAAATTTCTATAACAATTGACCTTTTCTAGAGGGCTTTCACTTTTAATCGATTCATTATGTTTTATGTATTGGCAATAGAACAAGCAATAAACAGACTTTTCTGAATTTTCGTATTTATCATTTCTAATAATAAAATAATATTGATTTCCAAATTACATTTTGAAACCGGTGCCAAGCAAATCTAAAATCCTTCATTGCGTATTTATTTACTAATTCATCAAACTTGATTGTTGCTTGGCACCGACTTCAAAAATATACTAGATTGGTAGGTAATAAATTTGTACAGTATGAGCACCTTTTAATGTTTACATTTTTTACTTCCTGGGTAGGGACCTAACAACATTGAATGCGTTATTTATTTGCTAAAGTTGTATTTTGTTATAATTATTTTTAGCTTTTTAGTTATAGGTAGAAGTCGGTTAAATTTTTTTAAAAAATTTTTTATTTTCAACGTTTTAGTATTTTTGAACTCAGGTAGTTTTCATTTTTTATTTTTTATTTTGTATGTATAACTTTAATAGACAGAACCAGGTAACATCGAAAGCCTCAACATTACACAATGATACTTTCTCATTTAAATTGACAGATAAATCTTTACGAACAAAATGTACTAGTACGCGTTGACTTAATAAGCCCAAAATATATTTATGCCTTATGGACTACGCCATGTAACCTTTTTGACAACCCTGTATAACTATAGATAAATCCACTCCAACCTATGTACCAACCATCCTGTACATACGACTGCCCACGGACAAGCATACATTTGTTAGCTGCCTTCTGTAAACTATAGGGCGGAATAGTATCCATCCATTTCAACCATAGTAATAACTCCTTGTGGGTTAGCCCATAAATTAGTTCATTTTTTACATTTTACATTATCGTCCTGTGTAACCTTAATTCCTCTCCACACTTTATGTAACTTCTTGTGGGCTATACAAGAAATATTTTTTTAATCACACTGTATAAATGTAATTAAACTGCTTATGTCCACATACTCCACATCATATAACAGTTTTTTAATCACCCTATATAATTTTAATTTCACATTTTTTCCAACATTTTTATACCACCAAATGTCCAGTCCGCCCTATATTCCAACCGGCTGCCTAGGGAGCACTATCATTCTAGTCCGTCCTATATTTCAACCTTCATATAAATGCAACTCCTTCTATCACTTTACTTTGTGATTTGGTTTTTGCTATAACTAAACACCCTGTCTATAAACGTACCAAATAGCAGTTTAAAGTTTAACATGTGTTGTCACTGAATTTTCTATTAGGCCTGGAGAATGTGACAACCAAAAGCACTGTCTTCGCAAAATGGAAAAATTTGCATTTAAATAGGTATTTGCCTGGTATACAAACAAAACGAGCTTGGTACTCATTGATTTAAGGAGCCGAAAATACTATGCTTTACTACCTATATGCTTGAGATGTACATAGAAAATTTTCAAATTCGCAATTGAAACTTCCAGTGCCTAAAATTACCGCACTATTACGTTGAAATTAAAATATTTATGAGGAAATGTCCGTTATGTCATTTCGATAAAATTTTTGATAAGAATTTTGGAATTTTCGGCGATTTTCTGCAAAACTGCAAGTTGCACGTCGCAGAAAAGTATATGAGATCACCTAAGGATCTTTCTTAATAGATTAAACGTTAAAAAACTATACACATCCATAAGGAGGAAAAATCGACTAAAATATTAGGGATATTGGTCGATTTCCATGCATGCATGTGTTCATTCACAAATTTTATCACTTTACCAATTTTTTGAAGTTTCACCAATCCGAATATATACTCTATTAAACAACCATATTCATTCAAAACGGTGCACCACAGGAGAAGAAATCAGGTAACATACATACAAAAAAAAGCGAAGAAATACGCGACGAATTGATAACCTTCTCCTTTTTGGAAGTCGGTTAAAAATGTAGTTTTTATATCAAAAACCCCCGAAATTTTGGAATTTTTGGTTACAAGATTCAATTTTAACCACTTGGTCATGTTTTTCATAAGAATAAATTTTATAATCATACAATTTTATATATCCTGGAAATGCATGAACAAAAATATACATTTTGCAGTCCTAATCAGCCCATCACCAATCAAAAATAATTATTGTTTCTATTCATATATTTGAAGCTTTTACTATAATTCACTATTTACCAAATCAGATGTATGTTTTTGTAAACATTTGGTATTCGAGAATCTGCAGTTCACCATTATTGATGTGATACCGAACCCTCATAAGCCAAGGATTTAAAACAATTTTTCTCCTTTCAAAGATAACCAGAAAAAAATCAATAATCTGTTCGAATGTGCGGCTTACTGCGTAAATAAATCTTTATGGATGCGAACGATTTTTTATATCTAAGGTGATATTTCCCAGGTAACATTTTCTTTTGGTGTTCGTCAGATGTTTTTTTGCTTTTGTAACCGACCCTTTTCACTGGTAATTCCTCAGAAAATTTCCTTTCTGCGTCAGTCGGGACATGTCGGATTTAATAAAATACGGATTTATCCTGCTCTCCCAGAAATAAACAGAATTTTTATGACCATTCGTCTGGCGTTCTGTTACGATACGATAATGTTTATTTACTCTTGGCGATTGTCCATTTTCTGTTTGAACAACTTTTATTATATTTTCCGTACTCACTTCAAAGGCACGTTTCCAATATTCGGAATTCGTAGCGTGTCATCGACACACTAGGGGTGAGATCTTACAAGATTAGTTTCATAGTTTTTATCGTTCCAATATCACTCGAGATGATGGTATCGAAATTTAGGGGTACTAATTTCAGATTACACCAGTTCAATATTAATATACATTTTAATCAAAACAACTACGTGTAAACCTTATTTATTACTATTAGCGGTATGTTATTATTATGATTGTAGACTTTTTGATTTGTTACAAAAAGATTATCTTCTGTTTTAACATCACTTATTAAATCTGTCCTTGGCGATTGCAATTATGATACAGAATAGAGAATTATTTCAGGGAGCTGCTATATACTTACCATTAGGGGCGGATCCAGGATTGTCATTTGGGGGGATCTCGTTGGGAAGGGGGGCTTGACGTCACTGAAGGTTGATGTTGGCACAATAAACACTAAAAAAGCATACCACTCAGATGATTTGGATGGGGCTTTAGTCCCTTAGCGCCCCCCCCCCCCCATTTGGATCCGCCAGTGCCTACCATGTTGTATGCCCTTCCATTTGGCCCTAATACGAGTGCTGCCTTTTACATTTCGGGATTAGAGAACAAAAACAAATATTAATCATCGAAAATCGCTTTATTGTTTTTCAAAATATTCCCCATGAAGATCTATACACTTTGCATGCGTTTGAACCAATTGTCGAAGCACTTTTTCCACTCTGATTGAGGTATCTCCAAAATATGCATTCTGAACGCAACAACCTCTTCTTCAGGTGTCGAAAAACGTTGACCTCTGAGTTTGTTTTTTACGTACGGGAATATAAAGAAGTCATTTGGTGACAAGTCAGGACTATACGGCGGATGACTCATCCAATCGATGTTTTTAGTGGTCGAAAATGCAGTTGTTTGAGCCGATGTGTGAGAGCTCGCATTGTCGTGGTGAAGAGTGATCCGTCTTCGGCGGTTGGTTTTCCTCATTTCTTGGAAGACAATTGGCAAACAAATGGTTGTGTACCACTCAGAATTGTTCTGCGTTGTTCTAGTGGTACGGTTGCGACATGTCCAGTTTTTCCGAAAAAACAGGCGATCATTTGCGTGGAAGTGCTTCGTGCGCGAACAACTTTTGTTGGATTCGGCTCATCTTGAAACACCCATACAGTCGACTGCTGTTTACTTTCGGGCTCATACGCGTAAATCCACGATTCATTACCTGTCACTATGTCATAAACGTGTTTTGAAGCACCGCGATCGTATTTTTTGAGTTTTTCTTTCGACCAATCGACTCGAGCCTTTTTTTAACGATTGACAAATTGTGTGGGATCCAACGCGAACAAATTTTTTTGAGATTCAAATGTTTATGCAATATTGTATGTATGCTGGCCCCACTAATGTGTAAGGCTGACTCAATCTCACGATAGGTCACATGACGATCTTGCAATATCACTTCGCGCATAGCATCAATGGTTTCCGGAACAATAACTGTTTTTGGACGACCTTCACGAATTTCGTCTTGGAGTGAACTACGACCTCGATTGAATTCACCATACCATCGATAAACAGTAGTCCTTGATGGAGTTTCATCGCCAAAAATTAAATTAAGTTCATCCATGTACTCTTGATGACTTAATCCACGTCGAAAGTTTTAAAAAATAATCGCACGAAAATGTTCACGATTTAATTCCATTTTTTTGGCCGAGAAGAATCCTTTAAGTTATTGTAAACAAACTTTACGATAGAGCTGTCTGTTGTCAGATTGCAACACTAGGGTTGTCCAATCCCGAAATATAAAAGGCAGCCCTCGTACTTCTTACGTGATGCCCGAACAAACAAACAGGCAAACTTACAATTTTATAATAGTATAGATTATTAAAAAAATATATTATCGTCATCAATTTCTCCTGTTTGCACGTTTTTTGAATTCATTAACTCTCAGATGTCCAAGTAGACTTAGTTTTGTGTATCCAGAAGAGTCAATTGCTACGTGAAGTTTACGGAGATCTGCGACATCCCAGCAAGAGGTTACTTGAGAATAGTAAACTGGCTATCTGCATTCATTTCAAACATGTGCTTATACTTTTGCTCTTCAAGACTTAAGTATCTTTGAGACATGTTGTTATCCATCAAGGAATGGAATTTGAAAAGTTGTTTATGCATTTAAAACATATATTTCAATATTTTATGGTGAATTTACGAGGCTCAACACCTGGAAATTTAAAAGAAATAAGCTCACAGTGATTCCAATTTACAGGGTATAATATTGAAACTCAGAAAATGTTGATTCTCGACAGAAAAGGTACTTATTGCACGTCCCTTAAGGAAATGGAATCTGTAAATATTATTTGTCAATTTACTTGAAACATATCTTTCAGTATTTTAATTTTTTGACCTTGTCGTATGATTTCTGACCTAAAGATACCTTATCGACCTTGAATCTTAGATGATGAACACTAACTTCAAAATATTCTACGGTTTGACACTGTCTTTAAATATTTTTCATTGCGGTACCCTTAGAATACTCGAAACTTATTTCTTCACTGATTTATACAAATGACTTGCTGTGCGAGCCCTAACAACTTTAATGAAAATCTTCAATTGCTCTAATGACAACCATAAGGATTTTTTATGTGTTCCCTATATAATACTGCCATGTGGTATCATTTATGTGGAATAGACTCCCGGAAAACAAGTGAAGCCAAGGAACTTAACTGACGTTAATAGAAGTGCCGGTTGACGGCGCACAAAAAAAGGTTATTTTAATCTCGCAACATTCGTGATGAAAACTTTGAAACGTGACCGGCTTCCAAAAACCGTTTATTACCTATTACGCGTTTGACATTAGGGTCCAAAATGAAAAAGTCCATCAACAAGAACAAATTGTTTGTGCTCGTAGAATTGTCAGCTTTGATGTTTTGTGACCCATATGTGAATATTGTTTTTTATATCGATGTTACGTGATATGACTGCGTTTTTATAATTGTTGGGAGTCGCTTTTTTATGACTTGGTTTTTTAGAAATATTAATTTACCATTTTGGGCATTTTAATAGTGTACAAAAAATTCTTAGGATGTAATTAAATTTTTAATTAATCATTTCGGTGTTAATAGACGATAATGAAAATGATCGCTGTTGTTAGGTTAGATGGTTTAAACACAATCTTTAAGGACAATTTTCTCATACAGTCTAGTTCACAAGTTCCGAATGGATTAACCTCCAAAACTGCTAATAAACAATTAATAATAATAATAATGTTTATTTAACAGCAGAATTTTATAGAAGGGTAAGACGACTGCTGAAGACCAAACTAAACAGTAAAAATCTGTTTCAGGCTATTAACACCTATGCGTGCTCAGTTACTCGTTCGGTATAGTTAATTGGTGCAAGACTGACATTGAACAATTACAACGAAAAGTTAGAGTTTTACTAACAAAAGCTCAAAAACATCATCCAAAGGGCTCTGCCGAACGTACAACTTTGCCACGGTATGAAGGAGGAAGAGGCTTGACAGATCTAAGCAAAATATTAGATCAATAAATTTCTATTTTGCGTAATCATTTCCAGAAACTCGCAGAATTTTCTGATCTACACAGAGTCATGTGTCAGGTTGATGACTCAACACCACTGCGGCTGACACAACAACATGTCCAATTACACCACCAGATCACAGATCAGAAACTGCTGAAATAGAAAGGGAAACCCCTTCATGGAAGACATATAAATGACGTCAACTATGATTATGTCGACAGTGCAGCGTCGAACTAGTGGTTGATCTCTGGTCATATGTTCCCTGAAACGGAGGGCTTTATATTGGCAATCCAAGATCAAGTAATTCCAACTAAGAACTACCTAAAGTAAATCGTTAAAGACCCTTCTATTAACAACGATAGATACAGGTACGGTTGCCAAACATCTGAATCTATCCAGCATATCACAGGAGGTTGTCAAGCGTTCGCTGTAACTGAATACAAAGAACGACACGATGCTGTGACAAAAGTACTGCACCAGGAACTAGCACTGAAAATTGAACTATTACAGTCGGTGAGATTACCATACTGTAAATACAAACCAGAACCAGGTTAGTGTGCATCGAGAATGTAAGGAAATACGTTTTGATAAAAAGTTTAGAATAGTGAAACGAAATTATGTTAGCAAAATGGGTTTTTACAATAAACTCCAATTTTTCTCAGGTTTTTTCTTTATAAAATATTGCTGTATCATCTGCAAACGTTATGATTTTTCCACTCGTCCCCAATTTGAACACATTGTTTCCTATTCTCTAAAAAGCTCTTACATAAATCTAATACTTGACCTCTTAGACCTATACGTTCAAGGGTTTTAAGCAAGTCCGGATGACTAACAGAATCAAAGGCATAGAAACTGTTTAGAATTTATATATCAAGCTTTACAAGCATTTTGCAAGCAAAATTATGTGTAGGAGACTATAAAAATAGCGGCATAATTTGTGACTTTTTTTGACAAAACTATAGCGTTTTTGTAAAATGCTATAAGACTTTTTGATTTGTTTTTATCTAAACTGTATATATTACACAGCTTCACACATTATTTTACGAAAGGAATATCTTTCCAATGTGTGCTACTCGACACCTCTCGTGCTTTTTTAAGATCTGAAAAAACTAACTCAACTTTTATCTTGCAGTTTGATGGTCATAAATCAGGAAAAATCATAATTTCCCAGTATGCTCGGTCGTTTAATTTAATAAAGCGGTGGTACGATGAAAATAATTGGTTCAACTTCCATCTCGAAGTTTTCTCCGAAAGTCCACCAAACAAGTTTGTCTTCAACCTCGTTAAGTTTACAAGACAATTAGTTGTGCTAACAAAGAAAATCTAAAAACGTCAGACACAACTTGTACCTGCAAATACCCACAAAACCAAAATCGAGTTAGTGCGGTTGAAATCAGTTGACAAATTACCTACAAGCAGTCACTATTGTAGGAAATGGCGAGAAGTCACGCCTCGTACCCATTATGACCAGATCAAAGTTTTAAAAATAAAGTAGTTACGGGAATAATGGAAAACGAGAGACTTTTTGTTTGCTTGAATTCACTTGATTTATTGAAGTTTTATTACTGAAAGTTTTAAAGTGTTTTGACGCTAATTCAACTTCGTAATTTCTTTTTAAAGTTTTTGCATGTTTGTGTGAGCATCTATCTCTCTAGAAATTTATCATAGCTTTCTTAATCCGATATTTACTTGCTTCAATGACAAACACTTTTAAAGAATTTGAAATTCATTGAACAAAAATTCAACACTTGTTTTTGTTCATTCTACAAATAAGATCAATCCAATCAAAAATGATTTTAAGTCAATATTTTGTGAAAAATACTTGGAATTTTTGAGAAGTACTTGAAGTTTTGGGAGAAGTTACTTTTAAGTTTTTGAAACGTAGGTCATATGTCTTTTTTTAACCGACTTCCAAAAAGGAGGAGTTGGGCATTAAGGGACTATTAAATAAATGGCTTAAATCTTTTTCAAAGGATAGAAAATTTAAAATTAAAATTGACTATGCTTTTTTCACAAACTATGAACAGACCCTCAAGGAAGTGTCCTTGGTCCTCTAGTTTTTTTGTTATTCATAAATAACCTACCGGAATACATTTCATGTGGGAATGTTATCATGTTTGCAGATGATACGACCATAGTTATCTCCGCAAAAGATGACAAACTCTTGGAGGAGAAAATTGATTTAATAATGATTGAATTTTCAAATTGGTGTAAAAAGAACAACCTTATTATAAATCTGTCAAAGACTGTGACAATGGAATTTAAGACAAAAATACGCAATCCGATAAACGTAAATATTTTATTCAATAATCTGAATTTGCCTGTTAGTCATAGCTCAAATGTTTTAGGAATTACAATAGATTCTAACCTTGAATGGAATTTGCACAATAATGATATTCCATTAGTGTATCGAAAAGAAAAATTGTTAGGTGAGCAATATTTTCTATACGGATTGCGGTGGTAGGTGTCCGTGTGTGCGTGCATTGAAATTCATGCAACAAGCATTGTCCTCAGTTGAAATATAAGGCGAAGCAAAATTACAGTTATACAGGTGGGTGCAAAAATTTTCACTAATAATTGTGGTTCAGAAAACGTTAAAAAATTGTTAAATGAGCATATACAGCAAGGATATTTGAGTTATAGGGTGGAGGGTTAAAAAAATGTTAGAGGCAGTTGGATATACGGGATGGTTGAAATATAAGGTGGAGTTGAATTATAGTTATACAGGGTGGTTAAAGAAAAGTTATATAGTGTGGGTGTGGAACATAAGTAGTTGCTTATACTTGACGAAGTAAAATTATACATATACAGGGTGATTTGAAAAATAGAAACAGTCAATAGGGTCAAGGCGGTTGAAACAACATGTGGAATACAATCATAGTTGTACTGGGTGGTTCAGAAAACTATGGACAAATAATTTATATTAGGTGACCAATACTCAGAAACATATACAGGTTGGTTGCAATATAGGTTAAATTTGAGTTACACTTACAAAAAGTGATCCAAAAAGTAAAACAGTTAAAAAAGTTAAAAAGTATTTGGAAAATATAGAACAAATACAAATTAGAAAGAAAATAATCAATAGAATTGTACCCTAAATAAAATAAAAAAAGAAAATATGTTAGAATATAGTTATTGATAACACAGGGTTTCTAAAGGGTTTTTATTTTAAGCCAGTTGAAGTTTGTTCTTTTTTAAATAAAAATTATTCAAATAAAAATGGTTTTTTCAAGATTATGCAAAATTCTGAATGAAAATTGTAAAGTAAGAAATTTAACATAAAAATTATTACTATCGTTCAATTGTTAAAAATAGTAAGGAGTAAGTAAACTTTATTTATTTTTCTTTTTTGTGTATGCTAAGAAAAATTATATAAACCCTTTTTAATAGCCAAAATTGTATATCTTATGCCATTCAGAGATAGGGTAGTTTTCCATAAATGAAATCATTCTTTGAAAGATACTCTTATATTTTTAGGATCTCTTACTTTCCAGGAATGGAAGCTCTTATAAAAAGTGCTGGTCCATGCGTTTGTCATTCTCTGAAACCATTGGACGGAAAAGTCTGAAATTTGCCAACAGTGCATAGATTGGTAACGCTGTTAGGAGTATATAGCGTAAGGAAAGAATTGTGGGTACTCTGGAGAGAATTTTGACAAAAATCGACCGTATCTGCTAAACTATTGAACCCAAATTTTGAAAAACTAGGGAATATAGGGTCTTACCCAAAGTTTACAGGAATAATTGAAAGAATATTCTCATGTTAATTGGGCGGGGGGGTCAAATAATAAAATTAAATGATAATAAAAAAGTTATTCTTTTTCAGTCGCATCATGTATTATATTAAATGGAAGGGCTCTTTATGAGAACTAGGAATATATTTTTTTTCATAGTTTTGAAATAATTTTTAAAGGATATTAATTAAAATATGTAAGATCCGAACATTCCCTTCTGTTTTTGCGAGCCTAAAATTTAAATATATATATATATATATATATATAGGGCCATACACAGTTCTTACAGGAAAATAAAGCGAAAATCATAATATTAATTTTGCAGGTTAAATTATAAAAAAAAAATAAAAAATGCATCCTGTAATATATCAAATAAAAGGGCTCTTGGGAATATACATGTTTTATTCACATTTTAAAAATAATTAGTTTAGAAAATATACTCCTTTCTCTATAAAATTACTGAGCCTAAAATTTTGAAAAAAAATCCAATATATAGGGTCTCATTCAAAATTATAATATTAAATGAAATAATATATATATATATATATATATATATATATATATATATATATATTAAATGTTATTTATTTATTTAAATTTCAATTACAATTATTTCAATTACCATGACAACAATTTGTGTTTGATCGGTAATTCTGACACCTAAGTGCTATTGCACTTGTATGTGTCATCATCCCCACCATTACAAGCAAAATAATAATATTAAGGCATATCCTATCCTACAGACAAAAATAGAAGACTGAAACATATTAAAAATATGAATAATAAATACTAAAACTAAACTATAACTAAATGTTAAATATTTCTTTTAATATATTATAGTTAGTAAAGATGAATTTCCTACATACTTTGATGAAAACTTTACTATTTCAAATATTTTTTACATCTCTAGGCAGCATTTTATAAAATTTTGGACCCAAGAAGGTTGGAAACTTTAGATTAATATTATTATGGTTAATAGGTATTTGAATATTTCTATTTCTACGTGTATTGTATATATGTTTAACATAATTACATTGCCTTATGCATATATATATATATATATATATATGTTTTAGGTGGTTTCCGGGAATTCATCCGCGTAGTTGATAACTGATCCCTGCCGGGATCGATGGTAAAATGACGACGTAGCCTTCTTCTGCTTTCGCTTCTAGTTACTCGAATACTGAGTATTCTGAGTATTCGAGTAACTAGAAGCGAAAGCAGAAGGCTACGAGGAAAAGGTTTAAAATTTGATATTTCTTCGGTTTTATCTCCGAAACTGCTGAGCCAAAAATTGAAAAAAAAAACATAATATAAAAATTTACAGGCATAAGAAAGAAAGTCAAAATCGTAATTTTGGGGGGCTGGTTCTGAGAAAAATGTTTATATTTTCTATAATATTAAAATGCATTGTTTAAAGAATATTAAGGAAGGAGGTAAAAAAATCGACTTAATCCCGGCATTGTTTGTGAAACTATGTAGCCAACAAGTTTCAGGACTAATACACGAAAACCTAGGCGAGTTTTCTTATTTATATGGCTAACTAGAAAATTAAAAAATTTGCTTACATTATAACAAATCTCAAAATCTGAACAATTAGTATGCGAGTCCAATTTTTGCTTTTAAAAACTATATATTTGAATGTACCTGATTCTAGTAGCCCCAGGTAAACAAACTTACAACTGTGTTTTCGAATTTCCGCGTTAGTCGATTGGTAGAGTGAAAACATACACACTGTGTTTTCACATGATTAAGCATGAATTGTTCGTATGCAATTACGACCGCTAATGGAGGTTGTAAGATTTTATAATGTTTAACGGAAATGTAAAGCAAACATACTTGCCGGTTAAAATAGCGAAATAATTGATTACTCTTTGTTGTTTCTAACAGAGTATGTAGGAAAACCCTAGCGATTGAGTTACAAATCAAACATAATGCAAGTGCAATTTTCAAATGTTTGTGAAATCGTTGATGGATTCCTACGTATGTATATATTTAGTTTTAAGATATAGAAATCTATACCGACAGTATTATTTAGTGGTGGTAGACTGAAACTACTTTTTTTAGGAAAACCCATGCTCAGTAACTGTTGTTGTGTCAACCGGAACCAAATTTTCCTTTTAAGGCAATTCATTCGTACACTTTTATGTTCCTGTTCATTAGCCAGTTGAAGATATTTTTTTGTGTTCAAATAATACTTAACCTTGTTTGTTTGTTAGTTAACAATTAAATTAGGCAACCCTGCGAATAGAGTTAGAAAATCTTGATTTTCAAAAAAATACAAATTGCCTGTAACATAATTTAAAATGTGGACAAAAACAGAAAACTGAATTCCAACTGTGCATTGAAATTCAAGAAGAAAATGTTAAAATTTGACATTTTAGTTCATATTTGAACATATCAGTGCTAAATAGATGGCACTGCTTTCAAATGCTGTTTCAAGAGAAAGATGAAATCTACTAATCGGTTTTTCAAGTTATTGACTCTTTAAAAATGCTGTTTTAAATCCATATATTTGTAATTTTCAAGATTAAGCGAAAATTTGTAGAAAATCGATAGTTTATTAGAAATACTCTAAACGCAATTTTATTACATTACCCTATTAATATGTGTTTACCACCTTTCTTATTTTAAATGCAAGCCCCTGTATATTATTTATTTTTTGAATTCTCCAGAAAATTGTAGACGTAATTCATGTACAAGGGTGAATCAAATATGAACCGGACTTTTGTTTTAAAAATTTTATTGGTACGATCAATACAAATTTTAATACATATTATTTTTCTACATAGTCTCCTCTGTTATGTATACATTTTTCCCACCGAATCGGAAGTTTTTGAATACCTTTCTGAAAGAATGAAACTGGTCGTGTCGATAACCAATTGCGCATAAAACGTTTCTACACCTTCGTTGTCCTCAAAGTGGTGGCCTCCCAGTTCTTCTTTAAGTGGCCCAAACATGTGGTAGTCACATGGCGACAAATCAGGACTGTAAGGCGGGTGTTCAAGGGTTTCCCAATGCATTTTGTTCAATTTTCCTTGAGTCAATGCAGCTGTATGTGGCCGAGCGTTGTCATGCAACAGAATCACACTTCGGATAGACATATCCCGCCTCTTTTGCCGATAGGCAAGTTTTACTTGTTGGAGTAGTTCGCAGTAATACTCAGCATTAATTGTACGGCGTTCGTGCAGAAAATCGATCAGCAGTACGCCTTTCGAATCCCAAAAAACTGTTGCAAGAATTTTCCCCGCAGAAAGACGGTCTTGGCTTTCTGCGGTGCTGCCTCTCCAGGTTTTCGCCACTCCATGCTTGCACGTTTGGACTCCGGGGTATAATGATGCACCCATGTCTCATCACAGGTGACAATATGTCTCAAAAACTCATCCCCCTCTTCTCGATATCTTGCTAACAGCCTTTCACATACGGCAAGACGGTTTGCTTTCTGATCTTCCCTTAGAAGGCGAGGAACCCATCTTGTATAAACTTTTCGGTAACCCAACTCATCTGAAATGGTTGATTGAGCACTCCTGTATGATATTCCAACGTGTTCAGCAATTGCCAATACTGTAAGATGGCGGTCATCTTCAATCAGCTCCCGAATTGCGTAGATATTCGCCTCACTGATGCTTGTCGTGGGACGGCGTGTATGAGGCTCATTTTCCACTGTCTCTCGGCCATCTGAAAACTTTTTGTGCCAGTCGTACACTTGGGTCCTTGAAAGTGTTTCATTGTCGAACTGTGCAGATCGTCGACGCAAAATTTCAGACGGTCTAACGCCCTCCCGCGCCAAAAATTTGATAACAACACGTTGCGCAACAGACGTATGCACCTCTTGCTCTGACATGATGCTACTAACAGCGCATCGACTACGCCTCGCCAAACCGACGAACTCCCCTCTTCTTAACATCCCTACCTAACATATATCGAGACGTCACGCCACTCGAATTACCTACAGGGCGAGAAACAGAAAAGTCCGGTTCATATTTGATTCACCCTCGTACAATGTACTACACCTATCTTCAACTGTTTCGGAAATATTAAGTGTTTTTTATTACAAAAATTAACATTAAAAAAAGAAAATTATTATATTTCACATATCTAATAAGTAATACTGATTACTTCTAATAATATATAAGAAAAAAAAACATTAATGTCAATGTAGGAAATCTTGACAACATGCCAATCTGGTATAGAAATGTCTTCTAACATTTCAGGCGTGACTAATCGCAAGCGTCATTCGTCTTTTTAGGTAATCTAAGTTGAAGGGTTAGTTTTGTATACAGTACTTTTGACATATCTCTACGAAAAGTACTCCAATGGCGTCAAATCGTACTGGCCATTCTATAGATTTGCGCCTTCCAATCTACCGATTTGGAAAAATTTGGTTCAGGTACTGCCGAACATTGATTTCGTAATGGGGCGGTGCTCCATCTTGCTGAAACCATATTGTATTGGCAGGAACTTCTGAGTTTACTGGATCAGGATATAAGTTTGTCAAAGTTGGCACGACATTATTTTGGAGCAGTTCCAAATATTTATCTCCATTCAAGTTGGCATCAATGAAAAAGGGACCTACGATATTCCAACAATTCCTGCCCAAACATTAACTTTTTCAGGATATTGCGTATGTTTCTCTGTCATCCAGTGAGGATTCTCATTAGACCATTAGCGGCAATTTTGACGATTAACATTTAAAAATGCGTATTTAAAAATACAAATCGACCTGCCAAGCGTTTTTCCCTCAAGCCATCCTTTATTCGTTATCGAATTTATTCCATTTGGCTGTTCCACACTGTATATAGTTACCAAATAGTTTCTAAAAGGGAAAAAATAAAGAAATTATTATGCAATGAAAAAAAATGGTAGAGTTTTTAGTTAGCCCATACGTCAATATGTGGCAGTTACTGTTATTTTTTTGCAGCCCTTATGTCATGATAGGCAGTTCGTGTTTTTTTGCGTACAAAAATCTTCAAATAAAAAAAATAGATTGGAATATTACTTAACTGAAAACATTAGTTGCTAAATTGTTGATTAAATAAACAGGCCGCTCGAAACTAAACCGTCACTTCAATTCAGGGTTGAAACTTGCCCAAACCGAAACTGGACACTAATAATTAGTTTATTAAAATAATTAAAAGTTGTAGAATAGCGGGCGTTATAATCCAAGAAAGATTAATAGTGGGTTAAGCCTCCATGGGGTGCCATACGTCATTTACTTATTAAGGAATGTTTCAAATGAGGTGATGTACTTCCTCTCACACAAGTTTAGTGGGTGTTAAATCAGGAGATGTTGGTGGCTAAAGCAAGAAATTACGTTGTTTGAGCTCAGAGTAGTCCAAGGTAACTCTGGGTATAGCGGTCGTGTTAAATCAATGGATTGCCTAAGTTTGTAATAAAATACAGTGGCAGAACTTGTGTTTCAACCACCTATGGCAATGGGATCTGTTGCCATAAGCAATAGCCTTTCCCCACAATGTAACTCCTAGGATACCTATCCAAGTTCTGTTGCTAAACTTTGGTTGTATCTGGTGTTTGCTCCATAGTTCTTTTATTTTTACGTTATGCTGGTGCTTTGATAATGTTTGCCTTTTTTCTGTCTGTTTTTCGTTGAATACAACAACATGGTTTCAGATGTCGCTGATATGCAAAGGTTCATTTCGCTGACATTCGTCGTATAAGGTGTTTACTAGCATCGACGAATTTCAGTTCATAACTACGTCATTCAAAACGGCCGTCGTATGTTGAATGTTGTAGCTATGAAAAATGGTGTTCTTGGGAAGTAACACCAAATTGAGGAAAAAATGCTGTGTATTCAAAAAATACAAACATTTCATTTACTAATGGACTTAAAAAGTTGTTATAATGACTACATTTCTGTAAAAAACGGTGACTGTCGCCTTAGCTGAATACGAGAATTGAGTACACTTTCTTAGGTGAGGAAAAACTATTTTCTTAAAAACATCCAAAAATATTTGGTAATTAAATTTTTACCTTTTTACGTTGTATTTTTAATTGTCACTACGGGAGATACCCTGAACGGAAGCAGAAATTTTCAAATAAATGGAGAAGGGGTTACCTGAGTCTGATTGCAATCCAACCAAAATGGAGCACTATCGGAGTCAGGAAAGAGACTCAAGTCTGTTCCGGTCCCAGTGTTGCCGCTGGGACTACCCCTCCGGTACTTCAGTCAAGTTGGGTGTGCATTTCCGTTTAATTTTAAGGCTATTAATCGCTCGTTAGAGAATGAAAATTATTTATGCAGTAGTTAATTGAATAATTTGGTCAAGTGCGAGTTGGACTCGCATACTAAGGGTTCCGTACCACCTTCAAGATTCTAATATTCCAGTTTCAGACAAGCAGGGAATGAGTGCATTTTCTTATATTAACTCTAATATCTTTTAAAGGAAGCGTTTTAAATTTATAAAAAAATACACTTTCATTTTCCACACATAGAATTTTTATTGTATCTGTTTCAGGATTCGCTTGATTTTTATAAGTATACATATGTATTTAGTTTTCTAATTTGGCCCCCAAAAATTAACATTAGAGTTTTATTTTACTAATTAACTTTCAGGGAAGCCTTTTGTAATCTATTTTCTGAATTTTGAGGCTCTGTAGATTGGGAAATAAAGGGCAAAATAGGTCAAGTTTTAAATTATAAATTATTAAATCAGTTATTCAAATTATGTAAAAATACAAATAAAACATATTTTTCAAAATTTAAATAGTATAGTTTCTAAAATGTGAATTAAGTGGATGTTTAATATTTTTGCTAATATCTTTTAAAAACATGATTTAAAAATATGATATAGTTGTAATTCACATAATGAGCCTTTTATTTGATATATTACATGATGCGTTTGAAAATTGAATTTTTATTTTCCATTTAATTGTATAATTTGTCTCTACAATTACTATGGGGGATTTCTAATAATTTTTCTTATAAATTTCAAGTCAGCCCTAGTTACCCTAATTATTTTCAAAATTTTAGGTAGTATGGTTTCAGAAATAAAGCGAGAAATGAGATTTTTTTGATAGCTTTATGTTAAAATCTTGTAAACAATTAATTTTAGAAATATGAAAAAAATATATTTGTATTCCTCATAATGAGCCCCTTCATTTGATATATTGCATGATGCGTTAAAAAAATATTTTTTATTTTCCGTTTAATTCTATAATTTGGCCCCCAATATTAATAATTTCCTGTAAACAAAAAAAATTTAGGTCTTATAGTTTGGGGAATATAGAGGGGAATAGGTAATTTTTTAAATATTTTTTTAATATATTTAAAAAAATTCGTTTTAAAAAAATTAATTAATATATTTGTATTGGTCATAATAAGTCCTGTTTTTTGATATATTACATGATCCGTTAGAAACAAGTTTAATTTTTATTTTTCATTTTCCATTTAATTCTATAATTTGCCCCCCAAAATGAATATTAGGGGTTTCTCCTTATTTTTCCAGTAATGTTCAGGTGAGGTGCTATACCTCTTTTTTTTTTCAAAATTTTGCAGCTTATGGTTTCGGAGATAAGGAGGGGGAATGGGTAAATTTTTTTATATTTTTGTTAATATCTTTTAATTAATTTATTTTAAAAATATGAAAAAAATATATTTGTTTTAGTTATATTGAGCCTTTTCATTTGATATATAACATGATGCGTTAGAAACAATTTTAATTTTATATTTTCCATTTAATTCTGTAATTTGCCCCCCAAAATTAAAAATAGAGGTTTCTCCTTATTTTTCCAGTAAACTTTAGGTCAGACCCTATACCCCTATTTTTTTCAAAACTTTACGTTTTATAGTTTCAGAGATAGGGGGGGGGGTAATGGGTAAATTTTGGTATATTTTTGTTAATATCTTTTAAATTATTATTTTTTTTTAATGAAAAAAAATTATTTGTGTTCCTCAGAATGGGACCTTTCATTTGATATATTACATGATGCGTTTGAAAAAATTTTTATTTTTAAATTTTTATTTAATTCTATAATGTGCCCCCTAAAATTAATATTAATGGTTTCTCCTTATTTTTCCTGTAAAGTTCGCGCAACGATCTATATTTCCTATTTTTTTCAAAATTTAGGCTCAGTAGTTTCAGAGATCAGGGGGGGAACGGTCGATTTTTTAGTTTTTCCCTCCAGAAGTACTCCTAAAATCAAACTACATTGATACCAAATTTCAACCTCTTCTGTCCAGTAGTTTCGGAGAAAATTGCTGTGATGTGACAGAGACAGAAATCCGGAGTGATATTATAAGGGTATCCGTATATTGTATATATGGAACCCTAAAAATGAAAGTTTTTGTTGGGTTTTTCGAAGCACCTCATTTTGAAGGCAGTTTTGTTACCTCATTTTAAGAAAAAAACTGTATTTTTGGAATTTTTGGGTATTTTCTAATAATAGGTAACTGATACTACAATTGCAATTTCCACAATTTACGTTTATTTAAAAAACTGTCCGACGCGTTTCGATTAATGTCTTTGTCAAGGAACTAGACTAACTGGGTATTTCTTGAGGGAGTTGTATTTATATTCAAGGAGTGATTCAAGAAATACCTAGTTAGTCTAGTTCCTTGACAAAGACATTAGTTGAAACGCGTCGGGCAGTTTTTTAAATAAACGTAAATTGTGGAAATTGCAATTGTAGTATCAGTTAATTATTATAATGAATTTCCTACAAGTATCGGCCGAATCAATTCAGTATTTTCTAATAAATGACAAAAGTCATGAAATTTAAAAATAAATAAAAATTGAAAAAATAGTCTATTTTTTCTCCCTTGTCTAGCCTAGAGACATCCGTATAATTAACATCTAATCAAATATATGAGAAGCTAAATGAATTGTGCATTGCAGATGCGCATTAATGAGTTTTGTAATTACCTTCATCTCAGTTATAGCTCATTTCCCAGAAACTAGCAATCTAGTTTTTGTCAGGAAATTAAAATAATTTCATACAGAAACAATATTAAATAGTCTTTCGGTTTTCTGACATTATCCGAAGTTTCCACAAGCATAGCAATGTTGTTTATATCACTGCAACAGCCAAGTTTCGGATTTCGGAGTCCATTATGAAGAGGAGACCTTGTTTCAGCTGGCGCCATGTTTTCTTAATGTTCCGCTACCGATATTGTATTTCTCATAGCAGCTTCTTCGAAATGCTAGTGTATTCCTTCATTAAACTTCTGGAACGTAATAAACGTGATTAAAGTTCAAAAGATATGAGATCAGATAATGTATTACGTCTTATTGGACGTTATGTAATACTTAATGTTTTTTTAAACATTTGAATAACATTCGTTATAAACCTATATATAAAGGGTGTTTCAGTAAGAGGTCAAGATTTAGAGGGGCAATAAAACAGGATTCGCTATATCAAAGGAATAAAATATTTATTTATTTATTACATGTTTACAGGATATTCCATCTCAAACGAGCCACCTTGAATATCTTGGTTATGTTCAGAACTATTGCAATAAGAAAATACAGGTTGATTTTTGTTTCTAGAAGGAAATTTTTTGAGGTGAATTAGCGCCATTCAACATAAACAGGCCAATTCAATGACCTTGAGATTTGAGATAGGGAAAATAGGTGTTGTCGTATATCATTGGAAAGCCCTTTTTACGGACTATACCGTCATAATAATTTTTTTATTGCAATTTCCGTACATGTAATAATAAAAAAGTATTCAAAAAAAACTAATTCAGATTACAATACAATGCCACTAAAACAAATGTTCAAAGTGTCTTCCATTGATTGCCATACAATAGTACAACCTTGACTGAAAGCCGTCTCTGACATGGACACTCCGCTATAATTCGTTGGCGTAGTTCATCTAAATTCTCAGGCTGAGTCATAAGAATTTTGGATTTAACATGTCTCCACAAAAAAAATCCCAAGGGTAAACCCAGGTGATCGGGCAGGCTATTCTATAGGACATCTTCTTCCAATCCAGCCACCAGGGTATTCCAAATTGAGGTATTGACGAACAGGTGCGGCGTAGTGAGGAGGAGCTTCATCTTGTTGGAAATGCAATTGCTCTTCATGTAGTAGAGGATCATTTTCTAATTTTTCTATTATCATTGCATTAATTTCATTTTCCAATATATTATGATAAATTTCACCATTTAAATTACCAGGAATAAACAGGGGTCCAATTAGATGATTTCCCAAAATCCCTGTCAAAACGTTTAGTTTTACCGGATGTTGACTATGAGCTTCTCGAAATAAATGAGGATTTATATCATTACAAATTCTGCAGTTATGTAGGTTAAACTCCCGATGAAGTGAAATAGTGCACTCATCCGAAAAACAAACATTGTACAAGAAATTCGGGTTTTCGATCATACTCTAGGTCAATTTCGCAAAACTCTTGCCTTCTATCCCAATCATCCTCATTCAATTCATGAAGTAATTTAATTTTGTACGCATTGAATTTGTATTTATGCAAAATTCAAAAATCGTTAGTTTTGCTAATACCGGAAGCTGCAGAGATTTGCTGGACAGACTGCGTGTTTGGTATAAGTTGGACATGGCCCAATGTAGCCACAGCTACCCCTTCATTTACAATTCCAATGGGACCTCTTTTTTATTCATTACTGAACCCGTCTCAACAAACTTTAAAATCAACTCCAATACGTATTTATGATGAACGTTACGTTGGGGATGGTTTTGGTTAAAAACCCATGCAGCTGATCGAGCACAATTTTGATTTTGGTAATAAAGACTTACCAGTTCAACACGTTCTTGCAATGTGTATACCATAATTATCTTTTAAATTTTCAACAAATCAGTAAAGTAATAACTTGACAGATAAATGTACAATGCTTCAAATGATCGAATAAAGGTCAGAACAGATAAACAAACTTGTTGTAAATATCAGCAAAAAATGATGTAAAATAAATGAATGTTTACATTTAATGTTTTTCTTGTATTGTGTGTTATTACAGGGTGCGGCAGTGAAACAGGAAGTTTATATGTAAACCAAATTTAGATATTTTTCCTCCCAAATAATTTTTTATGAATCTGACGTTGTATTCGAAGCCCCAAATGCGGCAATTTGCCAATTAACGAAACCATCCAGGGGAAAATAGGCCCAAACACCGAAAATAAGTTTGATTCCAAAATCGGCAGTCATTTCTGTTTCAGGGATCCTCTGCCATTTGCATAGTCTGTTGGTAACAGTTGTTAAGTCAATTGTAAGGGTATAGATATAAATCTAATAATACGCTGGACTTTTGAACTCATGTCGTGTGTTTCCCATTCGTAACTAAACTAGTATTTTTCGAATTTTTCGATTATTCATTTCACAGTAGATGGACTAGGAACATTCTGTCGACCAAATATTGGACGCACCTTACGAATAGCGGCAATCAAACTTTCACCATTTTGAGAATAATCGATAAAAATCAGGATGCGTTATTCTAGCATATAATGCTCCATGTTTACTAGTTTCCATCTGTTAACTTATGTCATTATGATTGTCAAACATAGCGGGCAATTCAGGTCCTGCGCTCTTATTGAAACATCCCTTATTATATACAGGGTGATTCATTAAGAATGTTCAATCTCTAAACTATGGAGCTTAAAATATGATGAGTTAGCCCAGTATGACATACAAATATTGCAAGTATGAGACATAAAGGGTATTTCGAAATAATTTTGAATGTTTTATTAGTTTCTACTTGAACATTGAACGTACCTATGTGAACTGTACTTGTGACATGATTTGTGATATATATTTGCCTCCTGAACAATAATCTACACCCATTTTTGCTCCAACACCCTTGAGTTCTTTAAACTCGCCATCTTTTTGGATGTCATTAGCGATTTTCTGAAGGTTATCAGTAAAAACTGATGGGTGATGAAGCAAAACTGGCTATGGAGTCGAATTCAGTAGGCAAAAATACATCGAAAACCATGTCACATGTAAAGTCACATAACTTTTTTTGTTGTTCTTAATTAACATTTTCTACTCAGTTTGTTGTAACAATGGGGGGACATTTAATCTCCGAATTCGTAAGTTTCAGTTCTCTAGTAGTGTAAAGCAATGCAGTTGTTGAGAGTTAATCCTTGAAAGAAGGATGTTTATTTTGGATTTAAATTTACATACTAACTTCAAAATCAAAGCCATAACTGCAAACAATTTCTTAATGTCACAGCTTTAGTAACACTGTACAACTTCTCGGTAAGGATTTGTAGTATCTTGAAGCAAGTTTTCTTATATAAAGGGTGTTCCAATTTGAGGTTAATTTTTAAATTTGCCGCCATTTATATTCTTTATACTAGAATATCATATGTTATTTGACAGATGACAAGTAGGAATATTCCGGTTATTAAAAATAGAGAGATATACGCGTGTTTACTATTAAAAATTATTTTAAATTTGGTGAAAGTTGTGCAGAAGTTGGAAGAAAATTTCGTACAGAATGTGGATGAGAAAATTCTCCGTCAAATGTTACCATTGGAAAAATTGTTCACAACTCTGCAGAAACTGGTTCAGTAAAAGATGAAGAAAGCAAAACATAGCATCGTACTGGACTTTCAGAAGAAAATATTGCAGCTCTTACTGCCTAGTGTTGTTGAACAACCAAAAGCATCAATTCGTCATCGTGCACAGCAATTGAACATTCCAAAAACCACTTTATTCAGAATTTTGCACAAAGATCTTCATTTAAAGGCTTATAAGAACGCAAGAAATAAAGCCAACAGACTTTGGTTTACGTAGTCAATTCGTTAATTGGGCCATACAACAGAAACTTGAAAATATGATTTTTTTCAACAAAATCTTCAGTACTCTCTTCGAGGTGTCATTCCTTTGTACGCAAGACAATATATATTATATATAAATATAATATATATTGTTTCTGGTCGGGAACCTTCCCACAATTGAATGTCCTCTCGAACACTTCTTTATGCATTTGATGCATTTCGTTAAATTTGAAGACGCGAGATGTAAGACCGACATGTAGGATTTTCAAGAGAATCAGTACACAGAGGTTCCGAATCTGGAGCCGTTCCGTGTAATTGCTGTTCTCCCTTAACTCCTAGGACAGAATGTCACGATAAAATTTTTCAGGTTACTTCACCTGCCAGAGATATTGAATACTCTCTTCGAGGTGTCATTCCTTTGTACGCAAGACAATATATATTATATATAAATATAATATATATTGTTTCTGGTCGGGAACCTTCATCAGTTGCGCTTCCCACAATTGAATGTCCTCTCGAACACTTCTTTATGCATTTGATGCATTTCGTTAAATTTGAAGACGCGAGATGTAAGACCGACATCTAGGATTTTCAAGAGAATCAGTACATAAAGAAGTGTTCGAAAGGACATTCAATTGTGGGAAGCGCAACTGATGAAGGTTCCCGACCAGAAACAATATATATTATATTTATATATAATATATATTGTCTTGCGTACAAAGGAATGACACCTCGAAGAGAGTATTCAATATCTCTGACAGGTGAAGTAACCTGAAAAATTTTATCGTGACATTCTGTCCTAGGAGTTAAGGGAGAACAGCAATTACACGGAACGGCTCCAGATTCGGAACCTCTGTGTACTGATTCTCTTGAAAATCCTAGATGTCGGTCTTACATCACGCGTCTTCAAAATCTTCAGTGATTAAGCTCATTTTGAATTGGGTGGATTTGTTAACAAGCAAAATTGTCGAATCAGGGGTGAAGCAAATCCACGAAAAATAATGGAAAGACCGATGCATCCACAAAAAGTAACTGGTTGGTTTGGAGTGATTGGTCCATACTTTTATGAAGATGACAAGGGAAATACTGTTACTGTGAATGGTGACCGATATCGAACGATGCTTACTAACTTTTTGTGGGATGAATTGGAGCATATCGATGTGCAGACATGTCATTCAGTAGCAGAAACAATCAATCTTTTGAAACATAAATTTGGTAATCGAATAATTACTCGAAGAGGAAACATTAATTGGCCCATTAGATCTTGTGATCCAACACCTCTAGATTTTTTCCAATGGAACTATTTGAAAGAAAGGGTCTATGCCAACGATCCACAAACAATTGATGACCTAAAGGAGATCATTATTGACTGTTTTCAAGTAACTGAACCACAGTTATGCTAGAACATTTTGGCAAAAGATTAAAAGCTTGCTGTACAGCAGCAGGTGGTCACTTACATGATTAAACCGAAATAATTTGAAATAAAATATTTAATCATTTTCAAATAATTTGTGTATTTTATTAAACATTTAAAAATCAACCTCAAATTGGAACACCCTTATTTATTCTTTTATGCGATATTAATAAATGATATACAAAATGACCAAACTGATGCGGGAGCAATGCGAGAAAACCTGAAGAGGGCTGATGTGAATATGCCATAACGTCATTTTACTAAGGCTTCCAGAGGATCAGTTATCACCTACGTGGTTGAATACCCAGAAACTATACGAAACAATTACCAGCGAACACTTAAGAAAAAATATATGTATATCTAATAATAACCCAATTAACACTAAGATATGACTTCAACAGGAATTATGTTTTGCCTCTAAACACATTGTTCATGGTGCAACAGTATCTAGCAAGGTTAGTAATTTAATAAATAACTATGCATATTCTGCACTCTGTTACCATTATGACAGAGTTTATCGTACTAAGATACATTTATATTACGGCAGGTGTTTTCAAGGAAATTGGCGAGAATTTAGGATGCATATATGTTATAATTACACTGTCGCCATTAAGTACGGGGGTAATTTGAAATGTTTATCATCAACCTCATACATTGTGGTATTATATCTGCGCTGTCAATTAATTTACATATTTTGAAGCGAAAGCTTGATACCGGAGGCCCACACTTACACATATGAAAATAGATGAGTATGGTAATGAAATGAAAAAATTGCATTTGGTTCGACACTTCATTTCGACCGACACCACACTACCTTGATCTTGAAATTCCCATAAAACTTGGTTTTCTGTGAAGAAACAGGGACCAGTTAATACTCGTAATAGTATATTAAATTTTAAATTAGAGGCTCGACATACGTGAGAAGTCAGATTGCTATTAAAACGACCAAAACGTTCTGCATTTCTAAAAATCCAAGAATTTTTCTTACTAATTTTATTTGTTTTATATTTAATGAGGGGAAAATCCTGATGGTTGTTCAGAATTTATTCTGAGTTTAAACTATTAGCCGCAAACTATCAAACTAAAAAAAAACGAAACATTTTACGGTTTACTTGAATTTACCGTCAAATTTTGATAATTTTCCAATCATGTTGCACAAATGCAGTAAAAAAGCAGGTAATTTATTTGGATTAATCTCCAAGATGTTTAACTGACCCTCGAAGCAGTTTTCCATTTAGAGATGAGCACCAGAAGATTCTAGCATGTAAATATTCCTTTACCTATAAAAATGACTACCGTTTGTGTAAGAATCATTTTAATTAAGGTTCATTACCTGAAGAAATTGCTTAAAAAATTTAGCATTCTTTCTATGACACTTTTTTAAATTTTGTTATAAAAACATTTATTTTTGTCTTTATTGAAGCAATTTTCGTACTTAACAGTTATAGTCATTCAAAAGAATTAATTCTTGATATGTAGAAAGCTAATAAAACAAATTTCGGACTCCCATGGGAGCAATAGGTCAACAATATTTGTCATTCGCTTTTGTGTCTGTCCGTATGTCACAGTCTATATTTGGGATCTTTTCATACTGTGATGATCCGATCAGAAGTATGTAGACCAAATGAAAAAAATCTGATTTTGGGAGTACTTTGACGAACAAATCGACCTTTCTCCCCCTCCACCCCTATCTTCGAAACTATTGAGCTCATAATTTTGAAAAAAATGGAATATAGGATCTAATATAAAGTTAAAAACAGGAAAAATAAACCGAAAATCATAATATTATCATTTAAAGTAAAAATATTGGAACATTTGTATTCTTTTGTTTTAGTTTGTAGTTGTGAAATTTGTTTATGGCGGAAATGCTAGATTTGTACAATAAGTGCAGTTTGGTGCAGTTTTTGTGTTGAAAATAATAACGGAGTTAATTTGTTGTGCAATAGAAAATGTGTTTCTGCATAATTTAACAGTTGAAATAGATAGTTTTAAGTTGTATAGTATCGAATTATTTTTAGATGATTTCTAGATAGGTTTTTATCCTTCTGCCGTTTAACATAATGTACGCGAAAAATTTATATCTAAGGACGAAATCTCTTCCAGAATTGTCACAAACGTTTTATTTACCGAAAGAAATCTATTTCGACAAAATGATTATAATTACTCAATATTTTTATAAAAATTTAACATAGTCTGAAGTTAACTTCCGTTAAGTACCGAACAAAAGCTCGACTGTAAAGCAGGTTATATAACTTTGCGTTTATAGCCACAAATTTTACTATTCAATTGATAACGGATTTTGTATTGGGAGAAAATTGAATTTCTTCTGGTTTACAGCTACACTAGTTTCTACCTATCGCCATTTAAATATAAAAATAAACGGGGGAATGGATAATTTTTTAAATATTTTAAAATATTCATTTTGTAAATATGAAAAATATATTTTTTTCGTCATAATTAGCCCTTTGATTTGTTATATTACATGATGCGTTAGAAATAATTTTTATTTTATGGTTTCCATTTAATGCTGTAATTTGCCCTCTAAAATTAATATTAAGGGTTTCTCCTTATTTTTCCAGTAAAGTTCAGGTGAGGTCCTATATCCCTAATTTTTTTCAAATTTTTACGTCTTATAGTTTTGGAGATAAAGGAGGGGGTGGGGAGTAGAGGTATTTTTTATTATATTTTTGTTAAAATCTTTTAAATAATTTATTTTAAAAATATGAAAAAAAATGTGTTTGTATTTGTCATAATGAGCCCCTTGATTTGATATATTACGTGATGCGTTAGAAACAATTTTAATTTTTCAATCAATTCTGTAATTTGCCCCCCCCCCAAATTAATATTAGGGGTTTCTCCTTATTTTTCCCGTAAAATTCAGGTGAGGCCCTATATCTATATTTTTTTTTTCAAAATTTTACAGTATATTCTTTCGGAGATAAGGTAGGGGAATGTGTAAAATTTTTCATATTTTGCTATTATCTTTAAAACAATTTATTTTAAAAATTTGGAAAAATTGTATTTGTTTTCCCCATAATAAGCCCTTTCTTTTGATATATTACATGATGCGTTAGAAATGTGTTAGAAACAATTTTAATTTTATATTTTCCACTTAATTCTGTAGTTTACCCCCCAAAATTAATAGTAGAGGTTTCTACTTATTTTTCCGGTAAAATTCAGGTGAGGCCCTATGTCTCTAATATTTTTTAAAATTTTACCTCTTATAGTTTCATAGAAAAGGGGAGGGAACGGTCGATTTTTTAGTTTTTTTCCCCAGAAGTACCGCTAAAATCAAAATTTATTTACAGGCTAATCAAAAGTCAAAATGGGCTCGAAGGTCTAAAACCACCCCCAACCAGTCAAAACGATCCTTAAGGATGGGAAAAAAGCGTAACATATTATATTGATGGATTGCCTAGCAGAAATGTTTTACTAGTGTAGTAGAATCTAAAACTACCCAACCCAATATTATGCTCGAGGCTTTTATTCTCTACCACTCCCCCTCACTCTCCCCCTCCCCTCAGGATCTTGTATAATGATTGTCTAGAATTTTGTGAGATAAAATACATCATAAAAAGGTTTCGTAACCTATAAGACCTCGGTGAAACTATAATGTTCAGGCCTTAGTAAGGGGTGGTATTGTTAAGAAGTTTTATTTTAGAGAAAATACCAACCTTTCTTTGAATAAATATTTTTTTAGAAATTAAAGTTAATAAAGTAATAAGCAAAAGAACATTTCCCCAAATACAAGACACTATTTTCAACGATGGCATAATTGTTGCAATACCTAAATAAAATATGTCTATAGGGTATTTAGCTGATTTGAAAGTAACTTAAACCGCATTTTGTTTGTTTAATACTCTGTTATGGGGCTGATGATTATAGCTTTAATGTTTTTGTTGTCAGAAAATGCATAAGTAGGGTTATAATAAAGCTCTTTGCACATCATCACTTTTAAGCTGCCTATAGTATTAACAGTTAGAGTTATTTTGCTTCTTTTAAAAGAGTTTTTTAAAGCGTAAGTTGATTGGCTTTGATAGACCTTAATTTACATTTTGTAAAATTAAAAACATAAAAAAAAATCCAAAATTTGTGAACATGCTTGGGACCTTGGTCATAAAATACAGTTTCAAAATTCAGTTATATTACACAAAGAAGAACACAACACCAAAAGAAAACTAAAAGAGTCTGCTTTAATTTTGTTAAATGAAAACGATTGTATCGCTACTACTTCCGTAGAATTCAGTCGTTCCTGGTGGCCGATGATTAAGGAAGAATTGCTAATGGTCATGTCCTTGTGAACAATCCAATATCGGGATAGTTCATAAAAAAGTTCTTTGGTCGCATTTTTGGCGAATGCACTATCTTATAACAAAGTCACACCTAGGAGCGCCACATAAAATTCTGAAGATCTCCCTTTCAAATTCTTCCAATTTGAAAGGAACTTTATGATTATATTATCTTTAGAAATTTCTGTGCTACCCTTTATATTACAAATAAAATTCTCTTAGTTACGTCAAAAATCAAATAATACACATTGTCAAATATTTTAATTTACATCTTAGAATAGTGCCTTTTTAATCTGTAGTTTCTTAACCACTGACAACGGGGTCTGATCTAGACCCCGAAACGTTTGGAATATACAGCAATTTTCTTTAAACTGTGGTGTTATTTCCCAAGAAGCACTTAGACAAAAACATAACAAGTTTCTTAGTGTGAACTCATAAACACTACAAAACAACAAAAATTAAGAAATTTCATTTCAACTATTGTATCTACATGATAAATTATTTCAATCATTTGCGATTTGGTAGCTCTATTTTACATTTTAGAATTTTTGTAACTCACAAATAAGGTATTGCTGTCCTAGAGTATTGGGATAGATGGATTCGCTGTATTTTTAACTGCTGGAAAAATCAGATATTTTCGGAGCTTTGATAGGTTTGGAAACGTTCTTTAAAAATGTCACACTTTCACACAATAAATCCTATTTTTTGAGAAAAACGGAATTTTTGAAGAATGGATGTCAATCAACAACAATTTTTCCAAATATTATTATATAAATTTTTTACTTTCTAACAGGTTAGCTTGGCATATGCGCAATTCTTAGAACTTTGTAATTAAACTCCATACAAAATTATCCTAACAGTAACAGCGAATAGTTCTCATAAAGAAGTTTTTAATTGTATACAATCTGCCACATACCTACCAGAAAATTTGGCTAATTTGTTAAATGTATGCAAGACTGGTAATTCACGTACAAAAGCAACATTGTTAACAAAATTAATTTGTTCAATGCAGATAAAGTCTTAGCATCTTTATTGAAGCAAACTGAAAAGCGTCATCTTAAACGTTCGTCGCATTTTGCACTTGATTAAAGTGAGGCGAATTTCCTACAAAACTTACTAGTTTAGTTTAAAGTGTTATACTAAACGAGTAAGTTTTTGGATAATGCTTGAATGATGTACAAAGTTTTCAGTTATATTCACTGTGCTCTATTGAAAAGTACTAATTACTTCAACTAATTTAGACGTGTTATTAGTTAAGTTGTAGTTATGTAGTTTGACAACTAAAATTATTGGTTAGTACAAAATAGTTCAAAATTAAAATTATTTAGAATTAAAATCATTTAGATTCAAGAAAGGGAGTTAATAATTGGCGTATTATTATTCTGTGAATTTAAAAATAGCTTTTATTATGATCAATAGTGCAATAGTGGTAAATTAAACAATTTTCCTTCATCGCAAATAAATTCAAACATTATTTGTTTGGACGATCTAAGAAAAAATGACCGGTGGCCTAGGCCGATCCAGGGGGGGGATAGGTGCGATCGCACCCACTGAGAGCCTTTAAGTTAGTAAATTTAATATTAAAACGAGGTAATCCTAACTCTAAGAGCCTAGAAGTAGGTCACTTTTATGAGTTTAAACCATATAACGACTATTTTAAATGTAATAGTCCAAGAAATATGGGTTTATAATTATATTTTAATAAATTTAGTAGATGGTCCCCCCCCTGACGTATAAAATCCCCCCCGGAAGCACGTGTCTGGATCCGCCCCTGACCGGAGCAGCAAATTACTCAGCTAAAACTTGAAGCATTTTTCGTTGGCTATCTAATCTTGATCTAGGATTTGACCCTGACCATGATTTGAAGGTAATGCCAATTTTTTTAAAGCCTATTTTTTTGCCCTCGGATATGGAAAGAGCCGAAAATTATATTCCAACAAAACCTTTGATTCTCGAACAAACAAATGAAGTTCAAACAAAATTGTTTTGGGTTTACCACAGATAGAACTGGCCAAAACAACAAACCTCGTATCAGGTAAAAGTTGATAAAAGGTGAAGCATTTTTCCTTGCCTATCTGATGCTTGCCTCGGATTTGACTTTGAGCCTCAAGGTCATTTGACAGAGCGAAAAGTTTTATATTCAAACATAACCTTGGCTGTCTTAAATGTGACTTTGATGGTCAGATGACATCCAGTCAAAGTATGTGCTGGTTTGCTGGATACCTTACAAAATAGGCGTAGGATGGAAATAGGACTAATAAAAGTAAGTATTAAGATACTGTGCGGTGACCTTGAATCTGAACTGGACATTGAGCTTTTAGGTCTTTTGAATGTCATGTCAGTTATGGGACCCATTTCTTTGTTCACTGAAATGAAAGGGTAGCAAATTTTACATTTCTTGGAGGTCATGGTTGAGGTCACTGGCTTAAGCGATTTTGAATATAAATACTCGACTCTTTCTCATTCCTTGGGCAAAAATATTTGTCCCTATTTATAAAAATGACCGCTCTTTTATATTGCCTTAAAATATACCGTTAAGGTCAACTTCCAAAAGCGTCGAAAACTTGATTCCTAGACATATTCGACATGACTCTGACTTGACCTTTCGCCCTCCCCATTTCGGGGGCAAAAAATGTGTGACCTATTAAAAAAACTGATAAAAACAATTCCTAGCCAGTATTAGATAACTAGGGAAGATCCTTTAACTTTTGTATCATTTTCTTCTCGAGTCAATACTTTTTGAGATAGTGGCCACCGATACTTTTTGAACACCTCGTATATGAAGCTATGCCTATTCACCGTGGTTTCCATCGGGTAAGATTTATGAATAGTGTCTACCATTTTTTTATTTGCTGTTCTGTTAATTTTACCTCATTTTTCAATAGTTTTAACAAATTATCAGATACGATATTTTATAATTTAATTTATTACATTCTGACAAATTTTAAAGCTTGCTTCCTTTATATATTTCTGCCCTTTTTGATCAGTTCGATCTTTTCTGCCATCCTCGAAACTTCTATTTGAGAATTTTGATTTTTTTGACATTTCAAACATTCGAAATGCTATCTGTCTATAACTCTTACTATTTCCAAAATGCTAAATTTCTTTAAACTTAATTTCTCAAATTGATCTCTGCATCATGGTCAGTTCCCGAGATAGTAAATTTCCTTAAAATCTAGAAAGTCAATGGGAGAAATTGAACTTGCGCTCTTGAGCCTGCAATACAGAGTAACTTTAGTGTAGATCTGAAGTTGGTAGATAATGTAACTCGTTCCTCGAAGTTTCCTTGGACTTCCATCGTCTTGAAGTGGTTGATCTTACAACGTTTCAATAGCTGTGTCATTGGGTCTTATCTGGTCCAATCAGCGTCGTCGTACCTGGAGGTTGGTTGCCGGTGATGCGTAGCGGCAGAGACCGAAGAAGAGCTTTCCAAATATTTTTAATTTGGACGCTGGGCCCGCTAATTATATTTTCGTTCGAGATTATATATGCTGTCTCTATGAATTTTCTTTTGTACCAGTGCTCTTCCTTGTGAATTGCTCTGGCCTGGTTCCAGTTGATATTATGGTGTTCGGTCCATGCGTGATTAGCTAGCCCAGACTTCGTTACCTCCGCCCTTTGAGTAGCTGTGCGGTGCTCCTTAATCCTGGTGTCCAGCAGTCGCTTTGTCTCTCCAATGTAAAGATCGCTACATTCGCACGGTATGCTGTATATGCAGTGCTTTGGTATTGCTGGTGCGTCGGGCCTCGTTCTTGTTATCATGCTCCTCAAGGTGTTGTTGCTTTTGAAGATCATTCTGATTCCATAGCTGTGTGCAATTCTTCTAACTTTCTCCGACAAGCCTTTAGTATACGGTAATATTAGAGTTGCTACCGTGATGTCCTCTTCCTGCCTAGGTGGTTTGTCCAGCTCTTCAAACGCCTCGGCAATGATCGTTTCCGGATATCCATTCGCCAAAAGGTCTTCCCTAAGTTTCACTTGTTCTTCTTTGAGGGCTTCTGGTGTGCTGCAGAAATTTTTGGCTCTATGCCAGTTTTCGTTACTGTTGGGTGGTTGGAATTGTAGTGAAGGTATAATCCTGTGGGCGTAGCCTTCCTGTAGACTGTTGTTTAGATTCCGGTCCTAGTATTTTGACACTTTACATCAAGGAATGGTAGGCACCCACTCTCTTCGATCTCCATGATGAATCTGATGGATGGTTGGGATTGATTCAGGTGCCCCGGGAATGCCTGTATTTCTGCCATGTTGCCAAATAATAATATATGGATATAATATAAATACAACGGATACTCTGAATTTCCTATCATTCACCTGATGACGATAGCAGATACACAGCTATTGAAACTTTGTGTAGATCTTTTTTTTATTTAAACTTTTAATTTATAGTTAAATAGTTAAAAAATATATTTAACTTTTTTCACCCGGTAAAATTGCTTTAATATTACATGTCTCTGTCTTTAAGAATTTCCTATATCTCTTAAATATTAATAATTTACCTACATGTCATTCTGAATTCATTGAGTTCTCATTCATTTAAATTTTGAAGGCTCCTCTTGTAGGTGTACTTAATGAGTTTGTCAAACTAAACAATTAGTTTCATTATATGTACTCTTGATAAAGCCCTAGACAGCTAAATATCTGTCTTCTAAACGTTGTTTGTGGCATATTCTTGATAACTTTTATGTTTCTTTGGGGAATAAAACCACAATAGAAATAAAACTACGTATATTGCAGGAATACCAAACGTTTCAAAGTCTATTCTGACTTCGTTGTCAATGGCTTTATATTTCTGTAGAATTTAATCGTATCTGGTTACCGACAATTAAGGAAGAAATTATTAATGGTAACCTCCTTTTGAACAACCCAATATCGGGATAGTTCATAAGGTTTTTCCTAGGTTTTCCCTTATGACGTTAATGGGTTCACTGAAACAATAGAATTCTTTGATCGCATTTTTGGCGAATGCGCTATCTTATAAAAAAGTCGTACCTAGGAACGCCACATATAAATTCTAAAGACAACTCTTTCAAATTCTTCTAATTTGAAAGTTGGTTAACTATAATTCATGATCTTTAGAATTTTTTGTGCTACCTGTATATCTAAAAACAACAAATTTTCTAATGTCAATTTTAAATGTCAAATCAAATTTTCATTTTGCAATCACATCAATAAATATAAAGCCATTGACAACGAAGTCAGAATAGACTTTGAAACGTTTGGTATTCCTGCAATATACGTAGTTTTATTTCTATTGTGGTGTTATTCCCCAAAGAAACATAAAAGTTATCAGCTAAATATCTGTTCAATGATACACAATTATATGAGTATACTAAATATTTAATTTACTTTTAAATTATTTAAATAATGTTTCATAAAAAGCAGTCGTACATTTTCAAATTTGCGTATAGCATTTGTTGCTCTTTTTGATTTCTTCCAGTCATGTGTGAATATTAGTTCACAGTAATTTATTAAAAAAATACCAAAGCCCTAAACATTTTGAGTGTAACAATAGTGCACTCGGTTGTTATATGTAAAATTTTCGCATAACTGAAGCCGATGTATACTGATTACAGACGGCAATTCACATATTGATAGTAATTTCGTTAAATGAATGACTGTAGTCGATTCTTGTGTACTTTATAATGACAAATATATCCACAAAACTTCATCACATGACTCAGTTTTAAATGTAATATATGATTAAAAAAAGATCAATGGATTACTTAAAATAGTTTCAACTTCATTTAGTTATATAATTGAAATATGTCAAGATTTTATTACATTAGAGAGAGATATAATAATACGATAAAATTTTCAATTGAATTGTACCTTAAATCAGACAAAAAAAGACATGTCTGAAAATACTGATTGAATGCACACGGTTTCTAAACGGTTTTTATTTTAAGTCAGCTGAAGTCGGTTCTTTCTTAAATATAAACTACTAGCCGTTACCCGCGGTTTCACCTGCGTACGAAATTTACATGTCTTTGCAAAAAGAAATGAATTATGAAACATATGGGTTATCCTATTTAACAATTTTTTCGAATTTTTTTAAACACCCTACTATAAACCCACCAATCCCGAATATATTTTACCCAAATCATCCTATAGTGCAACCATCCTGTATCTGCTGCTGTTTATTTGTTACCAAATATAACTTTATGACTCTACTCCACCCTATATTTCAGCTACACACTTGCTTATGATCTATGGTATATAACAGTTATTTCTGATACTTTTTGAGCTTGTAAATTACAATTTCTTTTTACACTATTTTATTCACCCTTTATATGCAACTGTTTCTAACATTGTGTTAATCACACTCTAAAACTATAATCTTGCTTCGCCTCATGTTTCAGGTATTCCATATAGTAAACTTTTCGATCAATCCTAATGGAAATGCCTATGGAACCATTCTGTATAACTAATTGTACTCTACAAAATACTTCAACCACCCTGTATGTTCATCTGCTTTAGGGGCCAGACAAACTTACAATTTTATAATAGTATAGATTATATGTATAAGTTAAGATTCTTTGGCTTCAATAACATCTTCATTTCGTTAAATTTGAAGACGCTGGATGTAAGACCGATATCTAGGATTTTCGAGAGAATTAGCACACAGAGGTTCCGAATCTGGAGCCGTTCAGTGTAATTGCTGTTCTCCCTTAACTCCTAGGACAGAATGTCACGATAAAATTTTCAAGTTACTTCACCTGTCAGAGATATTGAATACTCTCTTCGAGGTGTCATTCCTGTGTACGCAAGACAATATATATTATATATAACACATATTGTTTCTGGTCAGGGAACCTTCATCAGTTGCGCTTCCCACAATTGAATGTCCTCTCGAACACTTCTTTATGTATTTGATACATTTCGGTAAATTTGAAGACGTGAGATGTAAGACCGACATCTAGGATTTTCGAGAGAATTAGCACACAGAGGTTCCGAATCTTGAGCCGTTCCGTGTAATTGCTGTTCTCCCTTAACTCCTAGGACAGAATGTCACAATAAAATAAAATAAAAAAAGGAATGACACATTGAAGAGAGTATTCAACATCTTCATTATTCTGTATATCCAAAAACCTAGCTTTCGAGGACCCACATTTGTGTGAACTTTTCTACTCAGTAATTATTTTATCCACTATTACGAGGGCTGCCTTTTATATTTCGGGATTGGACAACCCTAGTGTTGTAATCTCTCTTATCTCTCTCTATCGTAAAGTTTGACATTTTTGAGGTTATACGTACTCAGAACGTTTTGACATACGAGCGCTATATGTTGTTTACAGTAACTTAAAGGATTCATCTCGGCCAAAAAATGGAATTAAATCGAACATTTTTGTGCGATTATTTTTTACATCTTTCGACGTGGATTAAGTCAGCAAGAGTACATGGATGAACTAAATTTAATTTTTGGCGATGAAACTCCATCAAGGACCACTGTTTATCGGTAGTATGGTGAACTCAATCCAGGTCGTAGTTCACTCCAAGACGAATTTCGTGAAGGTCGTCCAAAATAGTTGTTGTTCGGGAAACCATTGATGCTGTGCGCGAACTGATATTGAAAGATCGTCATGTGACCTATCGTGAGATTGAATCAACCTTACACATTAGTGGGGCCAGCATACATTCAATATTGCATAAACATTTGAATGTCAAAAAAATTTGTTCGCGTTGGATCCCACACAATTTGTAAATCGTTCCAAAAAGGCTCGTGTCGATTGGTCGAAAGGAAAGCTCAAAAAATACAATCGCGGTGCTTCAAAACACGTTTATGACATAGTGGCAGGTGATGAATCGTGGATTTACGCGTATGAGCCCGAAAGTAAACAGCAGTCGACTGTATGGGTGTTTCAAGATGAGCCGAATACAACAAAAGTTGTTCGCGCACGCAGCACTTCCAAGCAAATAATCGCCTGTTTTTTCGGAAAAACTGGACATGTCGCAACCGTACCACTAGAACAACGCAGAACAGTCAATTCTGAGTGGTACACAACCATTTGTTTGCCAGTTGTCTTCCAAGAAATGAGACAAACCGACCGCTGAAGACGGATAACTCTTCACCAAGACAATGCGAGCTCTCACACATCGGCTCAAACAACTGCATTTTTGACCACTCAAAACATCGATTTGATGAGTCATCCGCCATATAGTCCTTACTTGTCACCAAATGACTTCTTTTTATTTGCGTACGTAAAAAACAAACTGAGAGGTCAACGTTTTTCGACACCTGAAGAAGCGGTTGCTGCGTTCAGAATGCATGTTTTGGAGATACCTTAATCAGAGGGGAAAAAGTCCTTCGAAAATTGGTTCAAACGCATGTAAAAGTGTATAGATCTTCATGGGAAATATTTTGAAAAACAATAAAGTAATTTTCGATTATTAATATTTGTTTTTGTTCTCTAATCCCGAAATATTAAAGGCAGCCCTCGTAAAATAGTTATTGAAATTAATTAGAAATATTTACCTCTTCAAATATTTAGTATCAGGATATCTTTGTACAATAACAATGTTCTAAATTCTTTAAACTCCATATAAAATAAGCCGATGGCTTCTTGTAATGTTTCCTTTATACATACGTCCCACACGCGCGGAATAACATATTGCAGTCGTCTTTACCCACAAGGCTCCCCCGACACTTATTTTTGCCATCATCTATTTCTCCGATCAGGCGTTAGTTACTTTATTGGAGGTAGTTATAGAGCTTTTACCTGACTGGGATTTTAAGTTTATTCCTTTTTATGGTACAATTACGCAAAGCAAAACCCAAGTGCCGAATGCGGAGCCGGAAAAAGACATTCAACTAATCCTAGGGCCGCCATTCGTGACAGGCAATTTGACTGCACAAACTTTTATATTCGTTTCGGTTTAAGAAAATGGCGTGAATTCCTTTGCACATTTTCCTTATTGGAGATGAAAAAATCTCTTGATTAAAATTTTATTTCTCGTATTTCAATATTTATTTCTTTTTTTGTTGCAGGTGAGTATTCAAACGAAATTAAACTTCTGAACAGATGGAGTATTACATGAAAGTTAAGCTTTGACAAGTCACCTAGCGTGTTATGATCGGTAAGAAACGCAGTATTAAATTGTAAATATTAAAACATATTTTTATTATTTCTTTGAAGTATTGCATAGCTAATTGATGAATCTAATAACCAAGTGTCCTTCCTGTTATTATATTTCCAGCACCTTTTGTCGTATTTTAAAGGTGTTTTCAGTGTTACCTTTACTTTTTTACTTTATGAAGTTACTGTTAATTCCACCTAATCGCTTAGATTTTTCCATAGAGTACTGCGATTTCATTCCATCCGTCAAATGGATCATCTTTTTAATATGAAAAATATAGGGTGGTTCCAATTGGACATTTTATAGAAAACATCAGTTTGTAATGGAAAGGAAAGGAAAAGATTGATTGTTTCTGATGCTGAATGACATGTTGCACCGTCCTGTTGAAACTACATATTTTGCACATAAATATGCTCGAATTCATCCCACAAAAAGTTAGTAATCATCGTTCGATATCGATCACCCTTCACATTAACAGCATTTCCATTGTCATCTTTAAAAAAATATGGACGAATCATTCCATCAGCCCAAAAACCACACCAAACAGTTACTTTTTGTGGATGCATCGGTCTTTCCATTATTTCTCGTGGATTTGCTTCACCCCAGATTGGACAATTTTGCTTGTTACCAAATCCACCCAATTCAAAATGTGCTTCATCGCTGAAGATGATTTTGTTGAAAACATTCACATTTTCAAGTTTCTGTTTTATGGTCCAATTAACGAATTGACGACGTAAACCAAAGTCTGTTGGCTTTATTTCTTGCGTTTTTATAAGTCCTTAAATGAATATCTTTGTGCAAAATTCTGAATAAAGTGGTTTTTGGAATGTTCAGTTGCTGTGCACGATGACGAATCAATGTTTTGGTTGTTCAACAATGTTTTCTTCTGAACATCCACCACGATGATATGTTTTGCTTTTTTCATCTTCTACTGAATCAGTTTCCACAAATTTTTGAACAATTTTTCCAATGTAACATTTGATGGACAATTTTCTCTTCCATATTTTGTACGAAATTTTCTTCCAACTTCTGCATAACTTTCACCAAATTTAAAATAATTTTTAATAATAAACACGCGATGCTCAATCGTATATCTCTTCATTTAATTTAATAACTGGAATATTCCTACTTGTCATTTGTTAAATAACATATGATATTCTAGTACAAAATATATAAATGGCGGCAAATTTAAAAATTAACCTCAAATTGGAACACCCTTTATATAACAAATATCAATACATTCGCATAGTTACGTCACATCATATTGTCCAACATTTTTAGGGTTCCGTATATACAATATACGAATACACTTATAATATCACTCCGGATTTCTGGCTGTGTCACATCACAGCCTATTCTCCTAAACTACGGGACTATAGTTTGGTGACCCGATCAGGAGTACATATCGTAAAAGAAAAAAAATTGATTTTATGGGTACTTCTGAGGGAAAAACTAAAAAAATCGACCGTTCCCCCCCATGATCTCCTGAACTACTGAGCCTAAAATTTTGAAAAAAATAGGAAATATGGAACGTTGCCCGAACTTTACAGGAAAAATAAGGAGAAACCATTAATATTAATTTTGGGGGCAACTTATAGAATTAAATAAAAATTTAAAAATAAAAAATTTTCCAAACGCATCATGTACTATATCAAATGAAAGGTCTCATTCTGAGAAACACAAATATATTTTTTTTCATATTTAAAAAAATATATATTTAAAAAGATATTAACGAAAATATACCAAAATTTCCCCCCTTATCTCCGAAACTATAAAACGTTAAGTTTTGAAAAAAAAAATAGATTTATAGGTTCTGATCTGAAGTTTACTGGAAAAATAAGAAGAAACCTCGACTTTCAATTTTGGGGGGCAAATTACCGAATTAAATGGAAAATATAAAATTAAAATTGTTTATAACCCAGCATGTTATATATCAAATAAAAGGGCTCATGACGAAGAAAACAAATATATTTTTTCCATATTTATAAAATAAATAAATTAAAAGATATTAACAAAAATATAAAAAAATTTACCCATTTCCCCCCTTATCTCCGAAACCATAAGCTGAAAAATTTTGAAAATCTGGAAGTATAGCCCCTCACCTGAACTTTACTGAAAAAATAAGAAGAAACCCCTAATATTCATTTTTGGGGGGCAAATTATAGAATTAAATGGAAAATAAAAAATTATAATTGTTTCTAACGGGTCATGTAATATATCAAATCCCAGGGCTCATTATGACGAATACAAATATGTTTTTTATTTTTTTAAAATGAATATTAAAAAATATTTAAAAAAAATTACCCATTCTCCCTGTTATTCCCCAAACTCTAAGACCTCATTTTTTTGTTTATATGAAAAATATGAAAAAAATCTCTAATTCTATTATTTGGCCCCAAAATAATAGAATTAAACGGAAAATCAATTATTAGAAAACCCCCATAGTAATTTTAGGGACAAATTATACAATTAAACGGAAAATAAAGATTCAATTTTCAAACGCATCATGTAATATATCAGATAAAAGGCTCATTATGTGAATTACAAATATATCATATTTTTAAATCATTTATTTAAAAGATATTAACAAAAATATTAAACTTCGAAAAGATTGTTGAGGAGGTCTTGAATTATTTTGTCTATTCATGGGTTTTCTCTCCTCCAAATTTTTTCCTGTAACAGATAAGTATTTAAAAAATTGTATATGTAGAACAAAGTGTAGTAAGGCAATTTCGTAAAATTGCCCGGATTACTGGTTGTCTGTACAGAGATTCTTCCTCACAGTTTTTCTGAGAGAAAGAGATGTCTATAAAATGATCAACCAGTATTCCTGTATATAAGTAATGTATTGTATATTGTGTAATACTTATCTGTGTATCCATACACAGATAAGCTTTTTAACCAACTTCCATAAAGGAGGAGGTTATCAATTCGTCGCGTTTTTTTTTGTATGTATGTTACCTGATTTCTTCTCCCGTGGTGAACCGTTTTGAATGAATATGGTCTTGTTTAATAGAGTATATATCCGGATTGGTGAAACTTCAAATTTGGGAAAAGAATTCTATTGGTAAAGTGATGAAATTTGTGAATGAACACATGCTTGCATGGAAATCGACCAATATCTCTAATATTTTAGTGGAATTTTTGATAACTCCTTATGGATGTGTATGGTTTTTTAACGTTTAATCTATTAAGGAACATCCCTAGGTGATCTCATATACTTTTGTGCGAGTGCAACTTGCAATTTTGAAGAAAATCGCCGAAAATTCCAAAATTCTTATCACAAATTTCTTTGAAATGACGTAACAGACATTTCCTCATAAATATTTTAATTCCAACGTAATAGTGCGGGAATTTTAGGCACTGGAAGTTTTAATTGCGAATTTGAAAATTTTCTATGTACCTACATCTCAAGCATATAGGTAGTATATAGTATAGTAGTAGTTTTCGGCTCCTTAAATCAATGAGTACCACGCTCGTTTTGTTTGTATACCAGGCAAATACCTATTTAAATGCAAATTTTTCCATTTTGCGAAGACGGTGCTTTGGGTTGTCAATAATAGAAAATTCACTGACTACACATGTCAAACTTTAAATTGCTATTTGGTGCGTTTATACAGCGGTTGTTTAGTTATAGCAAACAAAATCACAAAGTTGCATTTATATGATGATTGAAATATAGGACGGAGTAGAGTGGTACATAGGCAGCCGTATATACAGGATGGTTGGAATATAGGGTGGACTGGACGGTTGGTGGTATAAAAATGTTATAAGAAATGTGAAATTAAAATTATAGAGGGTGATTAAAAAACTGTTATATGATGTGGACATAAGCAAATCATATACAGGATGGTTGAAATATATGCTGGAGTTGAATTTTATTTATACATTGTGATTAAAAAAATTATTTCTTTTATAGCCCATAAGAAGTTGCATAAAGTGCGGAGATGAATTAATGTTACACAGGGCGATAATATAACATGTTAAAAATGAAAAAAAATTACATGGTGTGGTCCATAAGGCATAAATATATTTTGGGCTTATTAAGTCAACGCGTACTAGTTCATTTTGTTCGTAAACATTATTTACCTGTCAATTATACATAAAACATAAAAATTAAAGAATGAAAACTACCTGAGTTCAAAAAAACTAAAAAGTTGAAAATAAAACATTTAAAAAAAAATATAACCGACTTCCTCCTGTAACTAAAAAGCTAAAAATAGTTATAACAAAATACAACTCTAGCAAATAAATAACACATTCAATGTTGTTAGGTACCTACCCAATCGAATGACTCAATTTCATTCAAAGTTAATTAATTTCGTTGTTGGCATTTACTTCAGACTATGCTTCCATAATTAACTTAGTTTCACATGCGAATATCATTGTGGTAAATAAATTGTTGGTTTCCGTTGTAATAATGCAGTCATTAGGTTAATGTGACTATTAAAATAATCTTACCGAAACTAAGAATTAACAACCACTGCCATCAATGTGAAATAAATGGTAACAAGTCTCTCGTCCTAATGACCTGTCTCGTCGAGCCATTCCAGTGACAGTGTCCATGCTAATTTCGCAGTGATCACCACAGTATGTTAATCACCACCTGTCCAGTTAATCCAACCCTATGAATCCAAATGACGTTGCCGTTAATTAGAATCGATTTCTACGATCTTTGCTACAGTTAGAAACTAATTGAAATTCAGTCTGACGGTTATTCGAAGACGAGACTATTTCCAAACTAAAATTATAGAGATGAGACTGCATATTTTATGCGTAGACTAAACTTTTGGGATTTTGGATAATGTCACCACCAAACGATTAGAGTTCTGTAATATAAACTTATGATCTGTTGTGAAAATACGACTGCTTTAAGTCATATTTATCTAATGCTCTAAATGAAGAATCGAAACTGAAGGGTTTTGTTCCAGTTATCTTAGTATATCTAAAATATTCTTGCTATGATTTTCGTTCAAAGGTGATATCCTAGATATAGTATTGATTTGCGTCAAAATTGCTCATACATATGCAAAGCACGTCATCGGTTTAGCACATTTATTACAACCCAATCCGATCATTTCTGATTAGTATGTCAATCCAAACTTGTTAATTTTATCCATTGGAGCAATAAACAGTGTGAAACTGTGTGTGAAAAAATTCATGTGAAACTAACTGTCGTCGTTGTAGTTCGTTCATTTATATATATATATATTAGTTGGTTTCCGGGAATTCATCCGCGTAGTTGATAACTGATCCCTGCCGGGATCGATGGTAAAATGACAACGTTTCGGCAGAGTCACATCTGCCCTCTTCAGGTCGGTTCGCATAATTCTTCGAGTAACTAGAAGCGAAAGCAGAAGGCTACGAGAATTATGCGAACCGACCTGAAGAGGGCAGATGTGACTCTGCCAAAACGTAGTCATTTTACCATCGATCCCGGCAGAAATCAGTTATCAACTACGCGGATGAATTCCCGGAAACCATCTAATACATTTAGTGCCCGCGAAAACTTAAAAAAACATATATATATATATATATATATATATATATATATATATATATGAGCAATATTTCAACTTTTAAATGAATTTTGTAGGGGGAGTCCTCGGATTTTCTTCAAATTTTAGTGTGTTACTGAGTCTATTGAAGAAACAGTATCCTGAGAGTTACTCTAGAGCCTTTAGGGCCCTATATAGGGCCCGTCAAAGACACAAAAAGGCCGTTTTTACCCTAAATTTGACAGGCTGTATCTCGGGGCCCAGGTAACCGATTTCAACTCACCAAACGTCATTTGTTTTGTAATTTTAAGTAGTTTTTTCAGGAAACAGTTCAAGTCTCTAGTTAATAACGCTGTTTTTTGGGAGCATTTTAAGTAAAGTGAAAAATTTCAAAAAATTATCATTTTCAAAAATTCGCCAAAAATCGAATTTTAATCCGATTTTAGTTTTCTCGACGGCATTTGTAAAGTTTAAAAAACTAAAATGAGATGTAGTGAGTTAAAATCCGTTCAGTAGATTCGGAAATACAGCAAATTGAAAAGGGTCATTTTTGTAAATATCGCGTGCTGGTACTTGGTCTGGTAAACTTTATATTACATTTTTGGAGGTATATTTTTATAAAAATAATAACGTCCTATTGGAGATTTTCTTGGCCCGAGCCTCTATCTGTCTCATTTAACCCTCTAAAAAATGAGTATTTTGCTACTGAAGTAAGCCAATTTAATAAAAACTTACGGCTTATTTCCATCAATCAGAGAGCCTGAAGACATTTATATATTACAGATTATAAAAGTAGAGATTAAAACCTTTGATTTGTGGGTTCCTACAAACCTGTAGGTAGCCTAGAACTACAGTTATGATAATTCAAAGGCTTAACTAAAATCAAAGTTTCAATTCTGTGAACGCTAATTTTACGTATATGTGAAGTTACTTCTCAAAATCTTCTATCTCCGTTCTAGACTACCTAGAACTTTGTTTAACCTTTCAAATTACAAGTATTTTGATGTAGTTTGCATTATATTTTTGGAAACTTAGAGCTCACGCTTTGTACTGTAGAAATTTTAGTTTGAATGGCATTGATTCCAATTATTTAGAATTAATCAATCGATTAGATTTTTTGTACGATTACATTGACCCTCTAAGGAGAAATGTATGACTTAAAAAAAGTCAAAATATTGGGGAAAAGTAAAAGTTTAAAGGGATTCAAACAGTAAATTAAAAATAAAATGAAAACGTATTTTAACAAAATTTAAAATAAAATACTAATTAAAAATTTAAATAAGGTAACACAGAAAAAGCCGTACCTCTTCAGTTTTAAGATCCATTTGCAATTTACTTTTAAAAATTTCTTTATATTTTTACTTTTATACTATTTCTTTTAAGTTACATTACTCACATGCCAATGGTGTGAAAACTGCTCGAAAACAATGACGCACGTGGACAAAAATTTTTCGAATATGAAAAGGCCTACTGCTCTTAGGGTCTGGATATACAAATTCTTGCTTACAAGCTTTGATGTTGCTACCACGCTACAAGCGACTAAGATACTATGATAGTATCCATAACCTCAACACTGCGTTATAGTATTAACATAAAATAAACATTATTTTTGGAGCAAAAAGTGAGTAATGTAACTTAAAAGAAATAGTATAAAAGTAAAAATATAAAGGAATTAAAACTGAATATATTTTTACTTTTTCTCAATATTTTCACTTTTTTTAAGTCATATATTTGTCCTTAGAGGCTCAATGTAATCGTACATAAAATCTAATGAATTTATTAATTCTAATCAATTGGAATCAATGCCATTCTAACCAAAATTTCTACAATATAAAGCGTGAGCTCTAAGTTACTACAAATATAATACAAAACTGTAAAAGATTAGCAAACTACATCAAAATACTTGTAAATTGAAAGGTTAAACAAAGTTCTAGGTTGTCTAGAACAGAGATAGAAGATTTTGAGAAGTACCTTCACAATTATGTAAAATTAGCGTTCACAGAATTGCTACTTTGATTTTAGTTAAGCCTTTGAATTATCATAATTAATCAAATCAAAGGTTTTATCTCTACTTTTTTAATCTGTAATATATACATGTCTTCAGGCTCTCTGATTGATAGAAATAAGCCGTACGTTTTTATTAAATTGGCTTACTTCAGTAGCAAAATACTCATTTTTTAGAGGGTTAAATGAGGTAGATAGAGGCTCGGGCCAAGAAAATCTCCAATAGGACGTTATTATTTTTATAAATAAATACCCCCAAACAAATTTTTGTGTAATTTACCAGCACTTTGAAAATGCGTAAAAACGCGATATTTACAAAAATGACCAGTTTCAATCTGCTATATCTCCGAATCTACTGAACGGATTTTAACTCAACACATCTCATTTTGAAAGTTTTTTTTTTAACTTTTCAAATGCCGTCGAGAAAACTAAAATCGGATTAAAATTTGATTTTTGGCGAATTTTTGAAAATGACAATTTTTTGAAATTTTTAACTTTATTTAAAATGCTCCCAAAAATCACCATTATTAACTAGAGAAATTACAAAACAAATGACGTTTGGTGAGTTGAAATCGATTAACTGGGCTCCGAGATACAGCCTGTCAAATATAGGGTAAAAACGGCCCTTTTTTGTGTCTTTGACGGATCCTATCTAGGGCCCTAAGGGCTCTAGAGGGCTGTAACTCTCAGGATAACGTTTTTTCAATAGGTTCAGTAAAATCCGAGGACCCCTTCGCGGGCACTAAATGTTGCAGGTGGTTTCCGGGAATTCATCCGCGTAGTTGATAACTGATTCCTGCCGGGATTGATGGTAAAATGACAACGTTTCGGCAGAGTCACATCTGCCCCCTTCAGGTTAGGTTAGGTGAGATGTTCGCATAATTCTCTCTGCTTTCGCTTTTAGTTACTCGAATACTAATTAGTATTCGAGTGAAACTAAGAATACTAATTAATTACTCAAAATTCTGCATAAAAAGGTTTGATGGGTCTATAGAAAGTGTTGATCCCTTTGGAGTTCCTTCTTGTCTCTAACGTTTGTTATAGTAGATAAAGTAGGTGTTTTTCAGTGTTGTTAATTGTAAAATGACGTGGTTTTTTGTATGTGTCTACGATAATATCGTGACAAGGATGTTTAGAAAGAGACCCTACATCAAAGTTTACAGGAAACAATCTTTTCATAAAACAATTTTGTTGGAAGTTGTTGTACTTACTATTGTGTTCGTATCCAACGGAGGTTGCTATCGGGCTCAAAGGTGCACCGTTTTTTCGCAAATTCATCAATTCCTCAGATTTATGTTGAACCTAGATTGCCAGAAATGTAACTAGTTTACAACAACATTTTCGCATATATTGATACTTCATCTGAAATTTTAATACTAATAATATTCATTCAGTTAGGGTATTTACGAAGTATCAGGTTGAGTCACTAGCATTTTTAATGTTTTTGTTGGTTGGTTATGTCCTTGGTCTCCAAGCATTACAATTATCAAGTTCCTCGTGAGGTGAACATCGTTCATCATATAATGTAAACTATGATGACTGTAAAACTTTCTCAGTGCAATAATCTTTCGAATTAATTTTTTTCAGCTGATTTGCATTTACAACGTTTTGGTTAGTCTTCAGATTTAATGTCATTTATTGATGATGACCTTATCGTACATGTAACGCAAAACCACCTTAGCGACTGTGTTCCAAATCGCTACTCCATCGATTGACAACCTCCCCATATTGAAAGATTTCTAACCTTATGAATATGATTTATAACTTTATAACCGACTCCGAACTTTTTTTTTTATGTATGACGAGCGATTATTCTAAAATGGCTTGGGCAATTTTGATGATTTAAACTGCATTATATTAAGAAACATTACAGAAAGGTACCATATAATTCTCTATGACATGAGATTTACTGTTTTTCAGAAAATAGGAAAAAAAGTAAATAAGGGATTAGATTTGAATGAATTTCAGTGAATTTCAACTGTATTCTGCAAACAGCCCCAGAAATTTGAATATTATAAATTGTATTCTACATAGATATGTTCCAGCTTGTTTCCATATATTTTTCTATAACGTACAACAAACCATTTTTCTGAAAATCGGAAAAATATATGCAAAAAACTGTAAAGATAAGTGCTAAATTTTCATCATAAATATCTAGTTTAAATGTCAAGATATTCCATGAAAGTATATCTTACAGGGTGTTTGTAATGGTTTTCATTTTGATTCATTTGAAGAAGTCAGTTTCTTTTAGACACAAAGTTAAGTTAAGGGGCTTATAGTCGCGTGACATGGCAGAAAATATTCCATTAGTTCATTGAAAGGAAAATTTGTTATGCGGGCGATGTCTTCTGTATGGTATACGGTTGTAGGCTAGGCATGTGATATTAGGTGGTACATAAGCAGTTGCATACAAGGATGGTTGAAATAGAAATTGATAAATGGTAGAGTAAAATTATGTTCATAAAATGTTGTTCAAAATGTGAATAAATGGAATAGTAGATATGTGGGATGAGATAAAATCATAGGTATATAGGAATAATTTAAATAATAAAAAAATAGAAAGAGCAGGGAGGTAAGGAGAGAGGGGGGAGAGAGAGCGAGAGAGAGAAAGAGAGGGAGATTCAGAGAGAGAGAAAGAGATAGAGAGTGATAACAATACGCTAGAATATTCAACAGAATTTTACTTTAAATCTGATAAAAAAGAAGAATATCTGAAAATAGTGATTGATTGCACACATGAAACGACTTTTATTTTAAGTCAGTTAAAGTCGGTTCTTTTCTAAATATAAATTATGTTATACAGATATTTTAAGTAATCCACATTCGTAGGCTATAACTTAATGACGATCCGTATTGCACAATCTTACGAATTACAATTACGAACGACAAACTGTTTGAGCGGTAGCTTCAAACATATAAGCATAAATTATCAGCATTCAGCTTCATTCTGCTGAAGAAAATTGCATTGTTTAGTAGGCCGACATTCTCTTTGCCAAACCAATTATTGTTCCATTCTCCATTAGTGATTTGGGCTGGTTTCAGTGATGGTCTCACTGCATGCAAATGAAGAATTATTACTGGACGTGAACAGATTAGGATAATCCAGGGCACTTCCAATATAATTTGAATCGATTATGTGCCTAATAGCGACTAACATGATTTGGTAACAGAGAGCATCTCCTTTGTGATTGTTGCTGAAAAAGTTGATGAATTGGACAGAGTGCTTGTTTGGAAAAATAGAGAACAATTCTTCATTTAGTACTTTTAATTTGTGAACTTGTTTATTAATCTACATGTTGTGTATTGTCAAGAGAAATGGTGTGGTGGTGAATTGGTTCAAATGTATGAGGCTATTTTTTACCATAATCTCTTTTAATACCTGACATATTTGTCCCGACCTGTAGTATGTTTTTTTTTTCATTTGTCGCTAATAAAATTCTTAGTGAAATATAAATAGTAAGGCGCATGCTCGGGAGAGTATTGAATTGGTTTGGTTTTGCGAGCTGTTTATGTTAGTAATATGCGATGTGTTGTGATGGCTTGTGTTTTGTCGAATAAAAGAGCTGGGGCGGAGAAACGGTAATATCATGACATATGACAATTATGACAAATTTGCATGTAGGCCTAGAGATAATATCTAAAGATGGAGTGCGTGAGGTATACGGGCACCTGTACAGTTAGAGCTTGTACTTTGGGAGATACCCGTGCCAAGACTAAAGAGAGTGCAACTGCGAGAGCAAGAGTCTATTTCACTCGATTAGGAGCTGCTTCTAATGATGTAGGTGTAGCATGTAGTTTATTTGGCTGCTTCCACCCACCAAGTGAAATAACCTGTTACTGTCTGTATTGCCCTATCTTTCTAGTCTTCCCACGACATTTGTGCATTGTAGGTTAGCTCCAGAAGTATATGCTGTAAGCCTGTACAAGTGGGATTGTAACGCTGGAGAGAAAGGAAACCGAGTAGATGTATCTACTATCTGCAACTGCAAGCAATAACCAGACTTGACTGACCCAAACGAGCACTTAGTTTAGAATTCACTCACGTACGTTACGTTTTTATCTATATTTAAGTATTATCTCTATGGTTGCGAGATTTTCAGACTTGTATGATTTGGGTTTAGGCCACAAGTGAATATAGTTAACTGAAATAAATTTTAAGTACTCTTATTTTCCGAAAAGTGCTCTATGTTCCAGATAATGGGTTACATAAATTCGGTGTTCATCCCAAAACACAGTTAATAGATGTTTTTTACGGGTGATTATGTTTTGATCGTTTAAAAGCTCCTTATAAATACTACCGAAAATACAATAGCTTATCGCTTTTTAATTTGAGCCCTTATCCTTAACCTTGCATTAAATGAATTTGTCCTTAACAAACTTTGCGGAGTACTTAACCCAAAAATTGTATATCCAGAAAACTACACCGAAAGATTGTCCCGAAATACTTTGGAACTGTGTGAGAAACTATATTTAGAACCCTAAAAGATTATATCTAATTACAACTGTTTATTTTAAATGGAGAAGCTCACCTTAAAATGTTTCTACTAAAATAAAAAAAAAACTTTGCATTTTTGTTCTGCATCATGGCCAGCTAACATCATCAAACATAAAAATTTGAATAAGCAATTCCCTTTTAGCTTAAAATTGAACGATTCATCTTAATTCTACCAACCATAAAAAGTACAGAACCTATACAATTAAGGAGGAGAATAAATGTTCGAATATCTATCGTAAATGACTCGTTAGAAACTCTTAACATCTTTCAAAAAAAGTTATTCTGAAGGAAAACAAACAATTCGAGTCAGCTGGGTTTGTCCTAGCAGTTCATATCTAGCACCAAATGCAGTAATTCAGGGCCGGTGTGAGGTGAAAATAACCATAATTATTGTTAGTGTATATTCTTTTTAAAATAAACAAGGTTAGTTCTATTACATGTTCTTGATACACTGTGGTTTCAATTTTTACATGCTATGAATAATACTGTTAAATCTCGTTAATTCTGATAACGTATATTTTCGCGGCCAGAGTCATAACTGATTCTGCTGATTTGAATCGCGTCATTTTTTTGAATTAATTTATATATCTGAACCAACATATAAACAAAGTTTTCCGACGTTTCGCCGACACTTATAAGAGGCTTTTTCAAGGATGAGAAAAACAGAACAAATGTTATTTACCTTGCGGCGACTGAGGACCTCCACCTTGAAATTAACATTTATTTCGATTTATTTCCAATCAACTTTCAATTTATTACAATTTTTAATAATGCAGTACAATTGGATGCAGCTTTTAATTCTAATAAACTTTGTTTGATTACAATTTGAGATATGAAACAAAAAGTATACATTTTGAAACCTAGTATATACTTGGAAAAGTTACATTAATACTTATTATACTATTTTTAGTGCAATGGCATAACTAGATGCAGTTTTTAATTCTAATTACTTCTATTTGATACGAGAATTTTGTAATCCATAACGCAAGACAATATATTGTTTCTAGGCGAGAAGCTTCATCAATTGCGCTCCCCTCAACTGATTAAATTTCGCGAATAATTATTTATGTATATAGTATATATAACTGAACTTAATATTTTATCGCGAGACTCCAAATCGGGAGTCGTAGTGTGTAACGCCGTTTCCGTGTGATTCCTAGGATAGAAATCACACGAAAAATTTCAATTCTGGAACTATTCTATGTTCTTTCTAATTTATTATACCCCATGTTCCGAACAGAATAATTTTCCATGTTTTTAATCCACCGACTCCACCAAAGTTTACTGAATAAGAAAGTCCGTAAAACAGTTTTTTCCGATTGTCTAAGAAACGTTATTCAAATGACCACTTCGGGATATCCCGAAGCTAATCCAATTTCTTTTCAATTTTTCCCATGTTTGGAATTGATTTTTTTTCATAATTTTAATCCGGCGACTCCACCAAAGCATAGTGTATAAGAAAATCGATAAAAAAGTTTTCCTATTTTCTAAGAAACGGTACAAGCTATGTTAATGAAAAAAATATATGGGACTACTTCGCGATCCCCTGGAACAGGATCCAGTATAAACGGTCTAAATTCCTTAAGTCGTTTGCAACTAATCGCTGAACAAATATAAAAAAAAACGATTGATGCCTCATCTTATAAGTTAGCGAAGTGGTTAACAAAACCATTCGAAAATTTACCTTGTCCACAGCAAAATTTTAGCGTAAAGAATTCTTTAGAGTTTATTCAATCTATACCAAACGTTTCGCTGCAACCTGGAGAAATTTTGGTATCGCTTGATGTTAGTTCTTTATTTCCTAGTGTACCCATTCCACAAACTCTGAAGTACTTACTGCGTCAAAACTCTTTTTGTGAGGCAGAAATTAATGAATTAATTTCCCTCACAAAATTATGTATGAGCCAAAATTGTTTTCAGGAAGGAACTGCAATGGGAAACCCCTTGTCACCGTTTCTTGCCAACTTGTTCATGGGCAGGTTCGAAGTTGAAGCAAAAAATGACTCCCAGTATTTTCCTAGGGTATGGATACGTGGATGACATATTTGCTATATTTAATACTAATGAGCTCAATGTTAATGATTTTGTTATGTATCTTAACAAAAGGTTTGCTTCTATTAAATTTACATATGAACAGGAACAAAAGGGTACTCTACCATTTTTAGATGTATTAGTTTTAAGAAATGATAGTGATAAATTAGAGTTTGATGTATATAGGAGGGATACTAGCGCATATAGATATTTACCTAATACGTCTTTTTACTGTCAACAACATAAAATAGCGGGGATTAATTTCCTTGTACATCGGTTGTTGACATTCCCTCTCAATAAAGAGAGGTTTAAATATGAAAAGAAAACTATTAGAGAAATAGCTGCAATAATGGTTATCCAACAGATATTATTGATAAATTAATTAGGAAGAAACGGCTTCGGTTACGAATGAAAGAAGTGTCAACTGTTCGAAATGAGTCACAAGAACAAAAGTTTGTCTCGGTTCCGTACAGTCGTTATACTAGAGGCTTTAAGAAAGTTTTTAAAGAACTTGGTATGAAGGAGGTGTATAGAACAACTACAACACAAATTGTTGGGCAATCCTAAAGATAAACTTGCTACTTTCGAGAAGTCCGGTATTTATGAAATCAAATGTAATGAATGTGATTTAAAGTATTATGGACAGACACGAAGATCTATCAGTACCCGTTTCAAAGAGCATATTGCCCATTTGAAATACGGAAGAGCGGATAAATCTAGTGTTGCACATCATGTTTTAGAACACAACCACTCTGTAGATTTATCTTCTTTAAAATTAGTTAAACAAGTAAATAATTATAGGGAACTGGACTCTTACGAAAGCATTATGATTTATAAAAATAATAAACTAATGAATTCAGATAAGGGTCCTATTCCATACAGTTCATTGTATAGTTTACTTTCTAAGAATCCATAAATTAAGTATTAAAAATGTCATAACTTAATATTGTAGCGTAAAAGTAGGTACGTAATTTAGGAGAATCCTAATTTACATATTTGCATTATATAATATCTGCCTTATCTTTGAAATCTGTTATTTAGGTACTTAGGATTTACCCCTTGTACTAATTACTTAAGTAATAGTTTAGTGGTAGGTATAAATTAGAGAAAATTGTAATTTTGATTCAGTTTGGGTTTACTCCTTGAAGATGACAACTTAGAGTTATTGAAACGGCGTTGAGTGTTTAAAATAAACGTTTGGTGTTAGGGTGCAAAACTGTGTTTTTACATTTGTGACACACCAAACGTTCCACAGCTTAAAAAAAACATAGATTCAGACGAATTGAAAATTTCTTTTGTATTGAAGCCGGTTAAAAATAGACACAAGGAACATTTATTAAGCCAGTTACAAATTTAACGACCTCATTTCCAAAATAAAATCTAACAACAAATGAACTTCTCAACAATATTTTATTTTTGATAGGATTTTAGAATTAATGGCGTACCAATTGTACAAAGTTTCTTGTGAAGCTTACTGTTGATGATTTAGTCAATACCGAAGCCAGCAAGAAGTCATTTTTATTCTCCTTGGTGAAACCTCTCTATAAAATTTGAGATAACTGATGGCACGATTTGATCTTATAAAACGCTGGCTGGAACTCCCAAAAGGGCATTGTCAGTAACAAAAGCATTCAATTTTCCACGATCACTTCATACCGATTGTATTTTAGTCGTCACCATCAGAGTTCGAAATGGATGGAAGTTGAAAGGTGCTCGTTGTCCCCTTCTCTCTCACACACTGTAGAAAGCAATCCACTTGAATTTCAGCGAATAACACAAAGTAAATATTAACCTCGCGAACGATATTGCGTTTACGATAGTGCTGCGCACACACTCAATTCGTGGCGACTTGATTTAATTACTTCCAAACCCTCAACTTTTCGTTCGAAAATGCCCTCTGTGAATTATTTGTTAATGATATCGGCAAAATTCGCATCGAAACAAAATAATTTCGAAATTAGGGCGATTCGCGAAATTGTTGGAATGAACATAGAGAGAGTCTTTGTTGGATCATTAATGTTCCAGTCTGAGAACATTATTTTGTTTCGTGAACTTTGTTCGAAATTTATTGCTTGACGGGGATTTATGCTCCGCTAGCGATAGTCGGTTTTTAGGTCGCTATCATTAGTTGGCCACAAAATGGATACATATACGTGCGTTCGAAATAGATAGTCTGAATTTCTGGGCTTGTTGCATGAATAAGAAATGCAAATTTTGTAGTTATAAAATTAGTTAAACTAGCTGTCGCCCAGTGGTCGAAATTCGACCAGTTGTGTCAATATCTCTGGCAGGTTAAGTAACTTGATCATTTTATCGTGAGATTCTATCCTAAGACTTTAGGGAGAAAAGCAATTACACGGAACGGATCTAGATTCGGAACCTCTGTGTGATAATTTCCTCGAAAATCCTACATGTCGGTCTTACCTCGCTTCTACAAATAAGTAACGAAATTCAGTTTTTTCAGATATAATTCATAGGAATTTATTTGTGTTCAAATTCGTAATTCTTAATTTAATATGACAACAATTCAACCGCTAATGGGCTACCCTACATGTTTATTTTTTCTAATCTCCCTGTATAGCTATAATTGCACTAACATTTATTAAAATCCTTATTATAATAATTCCATCTCATTATATATTTCCCCCACCCTGTATATGTAACTGCTCATGGACCACGCATAATATTTTTTTAACATTTGTGAACCACCCGGTAAACCATTCTGTATATGCCACTTCCTATGAGCCACCGTATTTATTCTTTTTAGGGTTCCGTATATACAATATACGGATACCCTTATAATATCACTCAGGATTTCTGCCTCTATCACATCACAGCAATTTTCTCATAAACTACTGGGCGGAAGAGGTTGAAATTTGGTATCAATTTATGGTTTGGTGACCCGATCAGGAGTACATATAGTAAAAGAAAAAAAATTGATTTTAGGGGTACTTCTGGGGGGAAAAACTAAAACAATCGACCGTGTTCCCGCTCCTGATCTCCGAAACTACTCAGCCTAAAATTTTGAAAAAATAGGAAATATAGAACGTTGCCCGAACTTTACAGGAAAATTAAGGAGAAACCATTAATATTAATTTTGGGGGGCAAATTATAGAATTAAATAAAAATTTAAAAATAAAAAAAAATTCAAACGCATCATGTAATCTATCAAATGAAAGGTCTCATTCTGAAGAACATAGATATATTTTTTTATATTTAAAAAAAATATTTAAAAAGATATTAACGAAAATATACCAAAATTTACCCATTCCCCCCCCTTATCTCCGAAACTATAAAACGTAAAGTTTTGAAAAAAAATAGATTTATAGGTTCTGACCTGAAGTTTACTGGAAAAATAAGGAGAAACCTCTACTTTTAATTTTGGGGGGCCAATTACAGAATTAAATGGAAAATATAAAAAAGGCTCATTATGTGAATTACAAATATAACATATTTTTAAATCATTTGTATAAAAGATATTAAAAATATTAAACATCGACTTAATTCCCACTTTAGAAACTACACTATTTAAAATTTGAAAAATATATTTTATTTATATTTTTAAATAATTTGAATAACATATTTAATAATTTATAATTTAAACTTTGACCTATTTTGCCGTTATTCTTCCAATCTACAGAGCCTCAAAACTCAGACAGTAGATTATAAAAGGCATTTCTGAAACTTTATTAGCAAAATAAAACTCTAATGTTACTTTTTGGTGGCCAAATTAGAAAATTAAATACATATGTATTGTGATAAAAATCAAGCGAATCCTAAAGCAGCAAATAGAAAATCAAAGTGTGTATTTTTTTATAAATTTAAAACGCTTCCTTTAAAAGATATAAGGGTAAGTATAAGAAAATGCACTCATTCCCTGCTTGTCTGAAACTGGAATATTCGAGTCTTGAAGGTGGTACGGAACCCTAAGTATGCGAGTCCAACTCGCACTTGACCAAATTATTTTTATGAATTTTTTAACTATTTTCTGTAACTATAATTCTACTCCGACCTATATTTCAATCATTATATATATGGAACTCTTCGTGGGCTACTCTATAAATCATTTCCTTTTCTAACATTTTTTATCATCATCCTGTATATCTATAATTCCTCTCACCCTATATTTCATCTTTCCTATAGACCATACAGCTGCTTATGTGTTACGAAATGTTGCATTTTCATTTCCGCCACCCGGTATAATATTTTTTGCACCACCCTGTATAACTGTAATTCTGCTGCACCTTCTATTCTAAGAACCCTGTAAATTCAACCGCTAATGGGCTTCCCTATATAAATATTTTATTAGTTATAATTGCACTCTACTCTATATTTTAAATGCCTATATATGCAACTGCTTATGTGCCCACGAAAAAAATGATTTCGAACATAAATGGAATTGACCTGTATAATTATAATATACAACGATTACTTTACCACTAAATAATAACAATGCTTGCATGCCACTTCCAGAAGTACATGCTCTAAGTATATAACAGTTTTAAGTCTGGCGGCGGCGGCACATTCAGTTGTTTGGCGTTGACATTATGGACGTAAATAATGAATTTTTATTATATTTTATTTAATGAGTGAACCAATATTATAAATTAATATTAGCATTCTGCACTGAAGGTCTTCAGTAGCTACTAAACAAAACAATAATGAAGAAAATCGGTTGAGAGACAGAGGAGAAAATGGTACCTAATCGTTTTGTCTTTACCTATTTTTATATAGTTAACATCTCAATGATAATTTAATTTCGTCCTTTCTTCTAATTTTGTACTCCTGTTTAAAGATACTTAAATTCATTACTTTTCGTTGAATGTTTTGCAAAATAATATCAATTTATATATCTTGGGAAATTAGCTGTGTAGTCTGGTCTAGTCTGGAGCATGTGTGTGATACCCATCAAGTCTATTCCTTTGCTCCCGTACTACAGTAGAGTCCATTTAAGTTTCTATGTTGGTTACGTCTAGTTGTCTACTTACTATCATTGATAAAGTAATGAACAGTATTTAAGTATACTTATAAGCGTTTTAACACCATACCAAAGTCTATAACTATTGAGTTAATGTAATCGTGTTTTATCGGTTATCATTAGAGCTGAAACACACAACAAATTCTTTCTTTGGGTGTAGCACTATTAGTTACTCCTAGGTAATGGTATAGCCAGTTAGTAAGGTATCCTATAAATATCAGTTTAACTATAATAAAAGAACTGTAAACTTGTTTACTATTGAAACGTAACTACCTATTTAGTTTGTTTATGATCATATATATAAGACCAATCAATAGAGCAAAAATTAACTGATAATGTGTAAAAAATACTATCCGGATACCGACTGTGCCATCACATTAACAATTCGTAGCCATATTTTGCTATGTTTTCCATTCGCAACTATGTTTTTTTACTTTGTTATAAACAATTGAAGCGAGAAAATTACGTTTTTTTTCTTAGTTTTTGACCAATTGTAATATAAAATTTTTTGTTCACTATTTCTGCATTGTGCCTCCATGCGTCATAGATAATCAAATTTCAATTTTGAAAAAAATTGTTGAAAGTAGTAATAACTGATTGTCACTAACTGAAGTAATTGTAAACTGACATTCCTGCGAAAATTTCTTTTTATATTTTTAGAATAGGAATAGGAAGATATTCTAAAAATAGTAACTGTTAATGTTATACACTTCAATAACTACTTGATCGTCTAAATGTTAACATACTGCAAAATCGGATAAGATTGTAGAAGAAAATATCGCTTAGCGTACTGTTAATTATAATTGGGGGCATAGGTTTCATTTTTCTGGATTTTATAGAACTTGTCCCCTTAACTATCCAAAAATATATTAAACAAATTTATTGATTTTATATTATCACTTCTTAATAGTGTTCTTTGGAGGGCGTTTAAAACAAAGGTCACTTTATTCGTTTGAATGAGTAATAACTGTATTACACTGTAATAAGTACCTACTAACCCATTGTGATAAAAATGGAATGGGTAGCGGCTCATTTATTGTCATTAAAAGATCGAGTCATTCTCAATTAATTTCTGCCATGGGGCGTATTCATTTGAATAGCTTTATAGTCAAAGAGCCGACATCATCATTATTACCTTCGTATCGAATACATAAACTAATTGCGATTTGTGTGTAAAATAGCACGTGTGTGGGAGAAAATGGGGTCGCAATTAATTTTATTCTAATTCATTTTATTTTAACGCAATTGAATTTATTCAGATTTTGCGGGAACATACAATGTGACGACTTCAGTTCTGGTCTGTTTCAGTATTCAGCTCATATGTATAGTGAGTTAAATTGCAATTATATTGTGTCGAAAGCTAATTTTGATGCTAATCGAGAGACAGAGCCAATACATGAACAAAATTATTGGGATAAATAATTGGTAAGCCAACAAGAAAGCTTTAAGTTTTGGCCCAGATACCTAGCCTTTCTGACTTCACTTGGGGAATGGGATCTGTCAGTGATTTCTTCAGTCTTTCTCTGGGTGGGTGGTGAGATTGTTGTTAATCGTTTCATCGTCTGGAGTTTGCAGTAGACTACTCATGTTGTGTACGTGGTCTTTGGTGCACCATACAGTAACGGTAGCATTGCCTTTATCAGCCTTGTTTCAACTTGAATCTTTCACTGGACGTTGGAATCGATTCAGGAAGTTTTGGTATTCATATGCGTTAATATTCGACAGACGATCCATAACTACCTCAATTTGGGAGATGATTCTTTCAGTTAGGATGGATTTTGGCGTTACTGCGAGACTGAAGTCTGGATAGTAAACTACTGGAGTCTAAAGCAAAGTCTAAAAATTTGTCTACAGTTACTTGAGCGGTGAAGTGATGTTGACCTTCTGTTCTGTTGTGAGTTGTGTTTGTGTTTATGTTTCCTTTCAAATTAATTAATCAGACCATAGCCGGCCTAACCAGTACCCCAAAGGACAAGGTGACTAAGAAGGATTAATTAGGACAATATTTAGGTCCATGGTGATTGGGTTTCAATGTCACTGGCTCTCAGACCATGAATTTCTTGACAGTCCGAGCTGTTCCTAACAGGACGGCTTTTTGCATTTGTTTGTAAAGATGTTCGTCCAGACCGAGATATTTTAAATTTTTTAATAGATGTTTTTGGACTAGTCCTGTCGTTGACATAACAATTGGTACAGTTCGTGTGTTGTTTATGTCCCACTGAGTCTTTATTTGAAATTCCAAATCTCTATATTTGGTTATTTTCTCAGCCTGCTGGATATTTAAATTATTGTTGTTAGAAATTGCTATGTTAATTGAAGTTGATTCTGGTTGGTATTTATAGTATAGTAATCTTACCGACTGGGATAATTCAAGTGCTAGTTCCTGGTGAAGTATTTTTACCACAGCATCGTGTCGTTCTTTGTATACAATTGAAGCGAACGCTTGACAAGCTCCTGTGATATGCTGAATAGATTCAGATGTTTGGCAACCGTACCTGCATCTGTCGTTGTTAATAGAAGGGTCTTTAACGATGTACTTTAGGTAGTTCTTAGTTGGAATTACTTGATCTTGGATTGCCAATATAAAGCTTTCCGTTTCAGGAAACATACGACCAGAGATCAACCAGTAGTTCGGCACTGCACTGTCGACATAATTTTGGTTGACGTCATTTATATGTCTTCCATGAAGGGGCTTCTCTTTCCATTTCAGCAGTTTCTGATCTGTGGTCTAGTGGTGTAATTGGACATGTTGTTGTGTCAGTCGCAGTGGTGTTGAGTTATCAACCTGGCACATGACTCTGTGTAGATCAGAAAAATCTGCGAGTTTCTGGAAATGACAACGCAAAATTGAAATTTGTTGATCTAATTCTTTGCTTAGATCTGTCAATCCTCTTCCCCCTTCATATTGTGGCAAAGTTGTACGTTCGACAGAGCTCTTTGGATGGTGATTTGGAGCTTTTGTTAGTAAAACTCGAACTTTTCGTTGTAATTAGTTAATTATTGTTATTATGAGGACACTGTTGATTGTCATGATTAGTTTTGTCATTGATTTCCTGAAAAAGTCCATATTACGGGTCATCTGACTCATTATTATGTCATTGCCGCTCCTACTAGCAGTGTTGGTAGGTAGACTACCGTAATTATTGTAGCGGCAGGATCGACGACAGTGAACTGTTCACATATTGCTCCGCGAACTTCCCACTTCCCTGCTCATTTCGTTATAATGTAAACGAAATAGTATAATAATATATGGTACTATCTCGGAATCGTTCTGGATAACATTTTAAACTATCCATGTCGGTTAAATGTTTTTCGCGAAATAAGTGACTAATTCATAAAAAAGCTGAATGATCTGATTATTGGAATTTATCTAGAGGTTGTTAAGCTTCCCATGAGGTAAAATTGTTAAGATTATTACTTTATAATTAAATAATCACGAACTATTTTAACTTTAACGTCAGTTTATTAATTTCTACTTGACAATACAAAAACATTTTTTTTATCAATATGTAACTAAGCAACATAACAAAATCTCAACCTCAATTAAAACTTTACAAAGATTTAGTTGATCACAGATTATTATTTAAAATTTTGTACCTCAACTTAATGAATTTTTCTTTACGCAAAGCCTTGGTCACGTGTCGTTTTTTTTGACAGTTTACTCTGAAAGTACTTTCCATCTCCCTTGGTTGCTTTGTGGTTAATTTCCTTATGCCTCTGCTTGCTAACAATCTCTTCTAAAATTTCTCCATCACCTTTCATTAACCCATGCCTTCCTGTAGTTTCATCATATACTCTTTTCACAACTGACTGTTGTTTCTCCCATTCTTGTTTGGTTCAAAATACCCATCTAGTATCAATAGCAATTTTATTATTTGATAAATCTGTTTCAGTCCACGTTAAATCCAAAGCTAAATCAATAATAGTTCAATGTCTTACTGATAAGCATTTGGATTTAGTGAAAGAGGCTACTACGGCTAAAAAAATGACGGAAACCCTGGGAGCAGTATTTGAACGGAAAAGTGTATTTACAAAACTACATTTAAAACGAAAATTACTGTCACTAAAGTATTCAAATAATGAGAAATTAGAAGATTATTTTCTGAAATTTGATTCTATTATCAGAGTACTGGGCCCATAACCTGTTAAGATTATTACTTTGTAATTAAATACTATTTTAACTTTAACGTCAGTTTATTAATTTCTACTTGACAATACAAAAACATTTTTTTATCAACATGTAACTAAGCAACATAACAAATCTCAACAACAATTACTGAACCAACTCGGAAACTTACTTAATAGAATAATCTTAAAATCATAAATCAGCCAAATCTGTGAAGCAGTTTTCCAAAAATGACTGACACATAAAAAAAAATAAAAATACCTTTCGAATGTATTCATTACCTTTTTAAATCTGTTACTATTAAAGAACTCCTATTTATCCATTTGTCTTTGTTAGTGTAAACTCTCCTTAAACTGAATCTATAATTGTATTATTATTAAACTGCGATATATTTATCTCTGTCTGATTATTTCTAAAAAATTCTATATCATTAATTTTCTTAATGTCTAAACACATTTGTGTATACTCACACAAAAACATATTGAATGACATTTTCCATTTGGCATGGCGTTAATGTTTCCTCATCGTTGAAAAAACATCGAGTCTGCCATTTTTCTTGACAGAAAGAAGCCACAGAAATACGGAGCTAATCTGGCGGATGAGAAGTGTGATGTATAAAGTAACTTTTTAGCGTCAAATTCGATCGTTTTTTTTTTGTACTGGGTTATTCGTTGGATGATGTCGAGCCATTTGGAAAACTCACGATGCGACGTACTCGACAAATGATTCTTAGACAATTGAATAGTTTTTATTGAAATTATTTTAACTATGTGTATTAGTTTGTGATTTATTTTCTTTTTGCAGGTGAGCTGGGGCACGTTTTTAATAGTATATTACTAGGTTGGCAACAGGTGAGTTTGTTTTGCGATGTATAAGTACAACGATCCTCAAATTTTATCTAAAAATTAATTGAATAATTATTTAGATAAATAGCTAATGTGCCAGCATTGTTTAGCTGAACATTGTATTTAGTAGCATAAGCAACATTTCATTTCACACTTGATTTGTCATTAATATTTGGAAGACCAAAATTCGGAAATATTTAAGTACCTACTCTTTTAACAAGCTTTATCGTTCTTTGGATTGTATCAAAATTTTCTATCTTTTTCTTTGGAAAGTCCTTAGTGAATACGAAACAGTTCTTGAACATTTATGTTCCAATTTCATTACTATCAATTCCAGATTGATTTAATAACTACATAATGACATTGTCAAGTCCAGACTGCTATAAGTTTCTCTTTGTCGCAAATAAATTATACTGATACTAATTACTATTAGTACATAGGTGACATTTTATACGATTTTAACAAGAAATTCATTGAAATAATTTATTTAAACAATAAAAATAAGCAAAAAATGATGGATTTTATTTGTTTTTGGCTTGAATAGAGGAAAATAATGAAGGTAGAGAATTGAAATGTCTTCAAAATTAGCCTTTATAGGTCCTGATAGGGGTATTTTCCGCAGAGAAAAGTTGGAAAAATCGAGAAAAATGGACTTATTTTCAAAAATTCATAACTTTCTTGTATTAAAAATTAAAAGTTTAATCTTTAATTCAAGTGTTTATTAAAAAATTTGATTTTATATAATTTACTCATTTAATAGATCCCGACTTGACCATACAGTGTATGGCAGCACAGCGTACATTTAGGGGAAAATTCACTAAACCCCAGATATACTATATATCAAAAGGGTTTAGCTCTGTGGGAGCCCTTGCCAGGTTATCAGGCCCGTGGTTGGGGTCGTGGCTGCAGTTTCTCATGAACGACCGTCCGGGCTGTTCCTAACAGGACAGGTTTTTGCATCAGTTGGTAAAGATGTTCGTCCAGACAGAGGTATTTCAAATTGTTTAATAGATTTTTTGGGACTATTCCAGTTGTTGACATAACAATTGGTACCATTCATGTTCAATTGTCTCTGTATTTGAAATTCTAAATCCCTGTATTTGGCTATTTTTTCAGCCTGCTTAATATTTATAATATTGTTGTTAGGGATAGCTATGTCAATTAAGGTTATTTTTCTAGAAACTTTATCTGGTCTGTTGTGAGCAACAGACCGATCGGTCAGTATCGTGCGGTCCCAGTACAGTTTGTAGTTGTTATTTTCTAATATAGATTCTTGTTGTATATATAGTAGGGTGTTCTTACGACCGTGATAGCTTGAGTTTCAGCGCTAGTTCCTTGTGCAGTATTTTTGTCACAGCATCGTGTCGTTCTTTGTATTCAGTTGCAGCGAACGCTTGGCAACCTCCTGTGATATGCTGGATAGATTCAGATGTTTGGCAACCATATCTGCATCTGTCGTTGTTGATAGAAGGGTCTTTGTACTTTAGATAGTTCTTAGTTGGAATTACTTTATCTTGGATTGCCAATATAAAGCCTTCCGTTTCAGGAAACATATGACCAGAGATCAACCAGTAGTTCGATGCTGAACTGTCGACATAATCTTGGTTGACGTCATTTATATGTCTTCCATGAAGCGGCTTCTCTTTCCATTTGAGCAGTTTCTGTTCAGTTGTCTGGTGGTATACTTGAACTTGTTGTTCTGTCAGTCGCAGAGGTGTTGAGTCATCAACCTGACATATGACTGTATAGATTAGAAAATTCTGCGAGTTTCTGGAAATGATTACGCAAATTAGAAATTTGTTGATCACGTAACTTGCCTATATCTGCAAATCCTCTCCCTCCTTCATACCGTGACAACGTTGTACGTTCGACAGAGCTCTTTGGATGGTGATTTTGAGCTTTTGTTAGTAGAACTCGAACTTTCTGATGTAGTTGTTCAATGTCAGTTTTGCACAATTTAACTATTCCGAATGAGTAACTGAGTACTGAGCACGCATAGGTGTTAATAGCCTGATACAGATTTTTACTGTTAAGCTTAGTTTTCAACAGTCGTCTTACCCTTCTATAGAACTCTGTTGATAGGTCCTTTTTCATGGTGGAGTGATCAATTCGTTGAGACTGCTTTATTCCAAGGTATTTGTAAGTATGGCCTTCCTCGATGGATTCAATTGAGGTGCCATCTCTCATTTCGTAGGGCCCCTGCTGTATTTTACCTTTTACTATATTGATAATTCGGCATTTGTCTAGGCCAAATTGCATATGGATGTCACAAGAATAATTAATAATATTATTGTTAATATTATGAGAGCTAATTGTTTTTCTGATTCTGTAGGTTATAGTCCAGCTTGCCAAAAAATAGTGGGAATTAGATTTTATAACAAATAACAGAGATATGTAGGATTATAAGATTTTTAGATGAAAACAGTTTTATTCAATTTATGTACAGTTTTGTAAATAAACGACAGCAGATGTTTTAGAATACAATATGGACTTTTTAACAATTTATTTTTTGAATCAAGAATTATAATATTTTTGTACTGATCGATCTTTTTGTTCTTTAAAAGAATTCTATTAGGACATTTTAAAATAATTACTTATATTGCACATTTCAGTATGTAAAACGCTTAATAAATTAGATGACATTAACATCTACTTAATTGACTCTACTTATTTGGACATGCTATTCATAACACTCGAGGTTATTATTTTAGCGATAATATATTTAAATGTGTAAGACATATATGATAATACAATATAGAATAAGAGTTTTCCATTATTGCATCCAAAACTTTACCTGCTGTATTCACGTAAATTCACTTGCGCCAAATAGTCCCCTAAATTAGTTTGAGCATCCCCACCACATGCTCTTCTTTTCACAGCATTTCAACAAAAATCCAAGATATACAATTTGAAGTACATAATAAGAGCTTTTAAAATGTATTTGATATATCCCTATCAAACGGACGCAGTTAATACGGTACCGTTCGCAAAAAAATCTCTCATAGTTGTTTAAATTAGAACTAGCTGTCGCCCAGTGGTCGAAATTCGACCAATTGTGTCAATATCTCTGGCAGGTTAAGTAACCTGAAAATTTTATCGAGACATTCTATCCTATGACTTTAGGGAGAACAGCAATTACACGGAACGGATCCAGATTCGGAACCTCTGTGTGATAGTTTCCTCGAAAATCCTAGATGTCGGTCTTACATCTCGCATCTACAAATAAGTAACGAAATTCAAGTTTTTTTCAGATATAATTCATAGGACTTTATTTGTGCTGAAATTAATATGACAACAAATCAGTCGCTAATGAGCTACCCTATATATTTATTTTTTCTAACCTCCATGTATAGCTATAATTGCACTCAATTCTGTAACATTTATTAAAATCCTCATTATAATAATTCCATCTCATTATATATTTCCACCACTCTGTATATGCAACTGCTCATGGACCACGCATAATATTTTTTAACATCTTTGAACCACCCGGTAAACCATTCTGTATATGCCACTGCCTATGAGCCACCGTATTTGCTCTTTTTGTTTATGAAATTTTTAACTTCTGTAACTATAATTCTACTCCGACCTATATTTCAATCACCATATATATGGAACTCTTCGTGGGTACTCTATAAATCATTTTCTTTTCTAACATTTTTTATCATCATCCTGTATATCTATAATTCTTCTCACTCTATATTTCATCTTCCCTATATATACAACTGCTTATGGGTTACGAAATGTAACTGTAATTCTACAGCACCTTCTATTCCAAGAAACCTGAAAATTCAACCGTTATATAATTATTGTATTAGTTATAATTGCACTCTACTCTATATTTTAAACACCTTATATATGCAACTGCTTATGTGCCACCCAGGAAAAAACATATCTGGAATCGCCCTGTATAATTATAATATACAACGATTACTTTACCACTAAACAATAACAACGCTTGCATGCCACTTCCAGAAGTACATGCTCTAAGTATATAACAGCATTGGCCCCTCTATATATAATTACTCAATGTTTTGAGTCCGGCGGCGGCGGGACATTCAGTTGTTTGGCGTTGTCATTATGGACGAAATAATGAATTTTTATCATATTTTATTTAATAAATGAACTAATATTATAAATTAATATTTCCATTCTGCACTGAAGGTCGTCAGTAGCTACTTAACAAAACAAAAATGAAGAAAATCGGTTGAGAGACAGAGGAGAAAATGGTACCTAATCGGTTTGTCTTTGCCTATTTATATATAGATTCTGCAGAAACTACTTACCCGACAAAATTTAGCGGAAACTTTGCAGTTTTTATTACAATAAAGTTATATATTTTTAAAAAAGTAATTTTTTATCGTTTTTTTTTGGATTTTCTCAGCGAAAAATCATTTTAATGGTTTTCGAATTTCTCACAATTTTTTCATTGAGAGTATGACAATTCCGCTAAAAGGTTTCATAGCACGATCAAAAAAACAAAAGAAAATCAGAGTTTATGGGTTTTATTGTTTAAATAATTTACTTTTTCGAATTTGCTGTTAAAATCAGGTCAGATATTGTCTATTAACTATTACTAATGTGATAGCACAAGCGGTTTGCTGTGAATTTTATGTCACTTAAAAATCTCTATTGACTAGGGTAAAAGAAGCACATATTTACCCTAACGTACGAGAGAGAGTGGAATAATTTATAGTCTTTATTCTGCACAGGAAAATGCTGGTATTCATTCGTTAGACCACTAAGACCGATAAATATCTATGTCCCTGAAAAAAGTTCTACAACACAGTAAAATAAAGAGTATTAAACAGACATACAACATGCGACGTTTTTCCAAATAAGAAATCGCATTGGGGCCATTTGAATATTTATGGAGTCCCATGTGTCATTTAAAATGCAACTATTTGTATGCGAATTAGTTTTCATAAAATATTCACTAATAAATTTTCGTTCATCTGAATTGAGCTTCTTTGGACTGTGGACTTTTATTTCAATGTCAAAAACAATTTTAAGGTTAAAAGAGTAAATAGATTGCTAGAATAACTTCATGTGTACTATGTGGTCATTACTTTCCAGATATTCTCATGCAAATAAGGTATTGTGATATTTTTTAACTCCTTGTTGGCTCTAGACTTCGTTTATTGGGCACTGAGAGTTTTTCTTATTTTATACAATTCAGCAGGAAACAGTCACACTATCAGATCTCTTTCTTAGTGTTGAAAAAAAGTTGGAACATCATCTGCAAATTGGCTTTTCATTCAAGACATTCTTGTGTTTGTGAGTTTAGATTAGTCCATCTAAACTCTTAACATCGTTTTAACGCTTGTTAAAATTAATGACTGCTCTAATGAATTTAATTTTAATTGTTATATAGTATAACATATTTCAGTATTTTTAAATTTTATAATTTTTTTATCAGTTTGTTAGTTTTTTATTGACATTGAAAATCAGGTCTGATTTATACCCTGAAACGTTTGGAGTATCTGAAATATATATAGAGTTTCCAGCAGTTGCAAAAAACAGAAAAACGAAGACACTATGACTCACGTATGATATAAAATGGAAACAATTAAGTTTTAAATTTCTTTATCAGGTTGTTTAATTTTTTAATTGGAAACGGAGTCTGATTTAGACCCTGAAACATTTGGAGTATTCGAAATATATATATATATATATATATATATATATATATATATATGTAGACTTTCCAGCAGTTGTAAAAAAAACTGAAAAACGGAGACACTATAACTCACGTATGATATAAAATGGGAACAATTAAGTTTTTAATTTCTTTATCAGTTTCTTAATTTTTTATTGCCATTGAAACGGGGTCTGATTTAGACCCTGAAATGTTTGGAGTATTCGAAATATATATAGGCTGTCCAGCAATTGCAAAAAACAGAAAAATGAATTTACTATCACTCACGTGTGATATAAAATGGGAACAATTAAGTTTTAAATTTCTTTATCAGTTAGTTAATTTTTTATTGTCATTGTAAACGGAGTCTGATTTAGACCCTGAAACGTTTGGAGTATTCGAAATATATATAGAGTTTCCAGCAATTGCAAAAAAAAACAACAGAAAAATGAAGACACTATGACTCAGGTATGATATAAAATGAGAACAATTAAGTTTTAAATTTCTTTATCAGTTTGTTAATTTTTTATTGCCATTGAAAACGGAGTCTGATTTAGACCCTGAAACGTTTGGAGTATTCGAAATAAATATAGAGTTTCCAGCAATTGCAAAAAAAATCAGAAAAATGAAGACACTATGACTCACGTATGATATAAAACGGGAGCATTGAGTTTTAATGAAAGTTCTATTGTTTCGATATTCAGGTTATACATAAGACAGGGCAAGATGCGCGTCTTCTCGAATCTCGGTACTCGCATACAGAAAGTTGCATGGTGTGACTATTTCTATCATTTCGTACCGCAAGTCGGGTTAACGTTCCAAAAAATATAAAGCATTACAATTGACTACTATATTTTATTACGAGAAAAAACGTAAGAGATGTATCCACTTATTTAAGTTTTTTCGTTGAAAAATTAAGTTGGCTATTTCAAAACTTTGTGACAGATTGGTGTCTTATTTTCACCTTTTTTTTGTAAACGAAAATTTAAAAAAATCTCCTGGAGGTAGCTAGAACGAAGTTTCTATGTGGCAACATTCACCCTCAGCATGAGGTTCATAAATCGACATTGTTTAGTCTCAAGTGCAACTTAATAGTTTGTCCATTTAAAGTTAGACGGTAGCAAATTGGATGACGTCACGTTTCGAACTGTTAACAGTAGTCACGTTTCTGTTACTTGTGAATATTGTTCTTCACTTCGGTACAATGAACTGTAATTACTACTGCTTACACTTTTACTTCGTTTGCACGTTAATTATAATTAATACCTATTTGCTGCAAAGTTCTTCGTAAAATCAAAATATGGGATCAAACTTTTTACAACAGTATTTCTAAATATATACAGTATTGTAGGCTTGATCCTTGTCCGGGCACAAATTGATTGTTAGATGTATACTAGGAATCTTCATAATTTGAATTATTCGCAGCCTCCAACCCTAACTAGATTTAGTATAATGGGTGTTCCAAAAACTACTATGTTTTAGAACCAAGAAATAAATCACACTTTATACATTGTGCTTATTTATGGGTACTGTAACTATATATAAATAGGCAAAGACAAAAAGATTAGGTACCATTTCCTCCTCTGTCTCTCAATCGATTTTCTTAATTATCTCCATACTGTCAATGCCAAACAACTGACGGTGTCGCCGCCGCCAGACGGTCAAAACTCAAAACATTGAGTAATTATATTTGGAGAGAATTATATTCTTAGAGCATGTACTTTTGGAAGTAGCATACAAGCGTTGTTAGTGTTTAGTGGTAAAATAGTCAATGTAGTAGATCAATATTGATTTTTCGGACCCGTTGCAGTAACTCACATATTAAATATTATGTTTTTAATTTGAATTTAATTGTTTGATTAATATATTATTATCACAACCTTCCCGTAGGTGTTGCGTAAAAAATTGTCAGACAGCGGACAATAGAGAACGTATTAAATATTTAAGTTCTCCTAGGGTTGTTGGTCCTCTCATTTTTTTAATATTCCTGAACTTGATTGAACCCGCAAATGACGAAATCTTTTAGGTTGCAAAGAACAATCTTCCAATTATTTTACCGAATATTTTGCCAGGAGCGTTCCAGCCAAAAATTTGGGGGATCATTCATTTGTCAAAAATATTTCGAATACCGAGATTTGATTACATTTTTATTTTTTTTTATTGTAATAGATTTGTCCATATGAGTGAACAATTTTGGTCTTTACATCTACTCCTCCGATTTCTCCACAAGTCTGTTTCTTATAAAAATATACTTTTTACAATTTCATGAAATAAGATCGAATTTCGACCACTGGGCGATCACTAGAAGTCGTAGAGCTTTAAGAAAAAATATTATAGGGACAGTAGTCAAAAGAAAGTTTCTCACTCTACCGCTAGGGGGCGTAAGTCCCATGTCAGGATAAAAAAAGTAAAATTTTCGGAAATAAATTTTGTAAGTGTCTTAAAGATATTACAGAAGGGGAATCCACTGATTAAACTGCTTAGAACTCTGGTTTAGCTGAACCGATTATGGTAAACTCTCTAAAATTTTGAAAAAAAAAAATGAAAAATAAGGAGAAACCCTTAATATTCATTTTGTGGGGCAAATTATAGAATTAAATGGAAAATAAAAAATTAAACTTGTTTCTAACGTATCATGTAATATATCAGATCACAGGGCTCATTATGACTAATACAAATATAGTTTTTTTAAATTTTTTTAAAGTATATATTTTAAAATATATTTAAAAAAATATTAAAAAAATTACCCATTCCCCCTTTGTTCCCCTATTTTTTTTATTTGCAGGAAAAATTCGAAGAAATCTTTAATATTAATAATGGGGGCCAAATTATAGAAATAAACGGAAAATAAAAAATATTTTTTTAACATGTCATGCAATATATCAAATGAAGGGGCTCGATATGAGGAATACAAATATATATTATTCATATATTAATTAATTGTTTACAAGATATTAACATAAAATTCTCATTTCTCGCTTTATTTCCGAAACCATACTACCTAAAATTTTGAAAATAATTAGGGGTACTGGGGCTCACTTGACATTTATAAGAAAAATTATTAGAAAACCTCCATGGTAATTTTAGGGACAAATTATACAATTAAATGGAAAATAAAAATTCAATTTTCAAACGAATCATGTAATATATCAAATAAAAGGCTCATTATGTGAATTACAAATATATAATATTTTTAAATCATTTGTTTAAAAGATATTAGTAAAGGTATTAAACATCGACTTAATTCCCATTTTAGAAACTATACTATTTAAATTTTGAAAAATATATTTTATTTGTATTTTTAAATAATTTGAATAACAGATTTAATAATTTATAATTTAAAACTTGACCCATTTTGCCTTTTATCTTCTAATCTATAGAGCCTCAAAATTCAGACAGTAGATTATAAAAGGCTTTCCTGAAAGTTTATTAGTAAAATAAAACTCTACTGTTAATTTTTGGGGGCCAATTAGAAAACTAAATACAGCGAATCTTGAAGGTGGTACGGAACCGTTAGTATGCGAGTCCAACTCGCACTTGACCAAAGTATTTTTATAATTTCATGTTTCAATTTTCGACAATACACATTTTAAATATTTTGGTACATAGTCAAGTAATTGAGAACAAACATTTTTAAATTAAAATTCAAATGTTGAATTAATGTAATCAATAAAATTGAATAATTGGCGAAATAATTAACTATTAACATTTAAACTTATCACCATTAAAAATTTATAAAGTATCTAAATTGTTCTCTGTAGTTAATATTTCAATTATTGAGTTATTTGTTAAAACTATTATATTATTTTTCATTCAGAATTATATGCTTGATTGTTGATTTGTATTCCATTGTGTTCCTAGTTATAAAAAGTTTCATAAAGCCGATTATCACCAAATTGTTTGCTTTTGAAACATGCCCTCAAATACCGGGATTTTGTCAATTTGTTGAAAGATTGATGCTTTTTTGTACGTCCAGTGAGTGTGGATAACATCAAAATGGCAGATATTATTTACTGGAACTACTATAATCCAGAAAATTATTTATCCGGTTTGGTAAACTAAATATATGGATATAAACCTTTGGTTTTAAGCCGTTACGTACGAGGGCTGCCTTTTATATTTCGGGATTAGAGAACAAAAACAAATATTAATCATGGAAAATCGCTTTATTGTTTTTTAAAATATTCCCCATGAATATCTATACTCTTTTGCATGCGTTTGAACCAATTGTCGAAGCACTTTTTCCACTCTGATTGAGGTATCTCCAAAACATGCATTCTGCACGCAGCAACTGCTTCTTCAGGTGTCGAAAAACGTTGACCTCTCAGTTTGTGTTTTACGTACGGGAATAAAAAGAAGTCATTTGGTGACAAGTCAGGACTATACGGCGGATGACTCATCAAATCGATGTTTTGAGTAGTCAAAAATGCAGTTGTTTGAGTCGATGTGTGAGAGCTGGCATTGTCGTGGTGAAGAGTGATCCCGATCCGTCTTTGGCGGTTGGTTTTCCTCATTTCTTGGAATACAACTGGCAAACAAATGGTTGTGAACCACTCAGAATTGACTGTTCTGCGTTGTTCAGTTTTTCCGAAAAAACAGTCGATCATTTGCATTTGCTTCGTGCGCGAACAACTTTTGTTGGATTCGGCTCATCTTGAAACACCCATACAGTCGACTGCTGTTTACTTTCGGGCTCATACGCGTAAATACATGTTTCATCACCTGTCACTATGTCATAAACCTGTTTTGAAGCACCGTGATCGTATTTTTTTAGCTTTTCTTTCGACCAATCGATACGAGCCTTTTTTTGAACGATTGACAAATTGTGTGGGATTCAACGCGAACAAATTTTTTTGACATTCAAATGTTTATGCAATATTGAATGTATGCTGGTCCCACTAATGTGTAAGGTTGACTCAATCTCACGATAGGTCACATGACGATCTTGCAATATCAGTTCGCGCAGAGTATCAATGGTTTCCGGAACAACAACTGTTTTTGGACGACCTTCACGAAATTCGTCTTGGAGTGAACTACGACCTCGATTGAATTCACCATACCATCGATAAACTGTGGTCCTTGATGGAGTTTCATCGCCAAAAATTAAACTAAGTTCATCCATGCACTCTTGCTTACTTAATCCACGTCGAAAGTTGTAAAAAATAATCGCACGAAAATGTTCACGATTTAATTCCATTTTTTGGCCAAGATGAATCCTTTAAGTTACTGTAAACAACACATAGCGCTCCTATGTCAAAACGTTCTGAGTACGTATAACCTCAAAAATGTCAAACTTTACGATAGAACTGTCAGTTGTCAAATTGCAACACTAGGGTTGTCCAATCCCGAAATATAAAAGGCAGCCCTCGTATTAGTGAACATATATAGACGCACAAAGGAACTGAAGTCTATTTAAATTGAATATTTATGACATTTAAATTAAAAATTGGCTAAAGTTTACATAGTTTTAAAATAATTTATTTTGTAAATGAATCAATTCCAGTATCTTATTCTGGGAAAGCAGTTGTAAAAGTGATGTTATTCAAAGAACCAATATCAGTTAACGGTCTTTTAAATATGAACCAAACTAGAAACATGGTATTAATCTATTGCCTGCTTAAACCTTTTAATTTTGAATCTTATTTTCTAATTTAATTTGCATTGTTAAGGAATTTTGACATAGACCGTGATATAGATTGTTGCATACGCATGGTCATCAGTTCTAAAAAAATCAGTTAAACATAATGGTTTTCAGTGGTTGTTTTTTTGATCGAAGGTGCCTTTTTTCGGTAAGCCCTTGTTTGTTGATGTCGGTATTTATAGTATACAAAATCTCCAATGGAATTGTTGACATTTTTTCATATTTAGTGTCTGATCTAGGACGCCGAGAAGAGCCTTTTTAACCGACTTCCAAAAAGGATCTTCCAACTTGATTCCGTATATTTTTATATAACGTAAAACATACCATTTTTCTGAAAATCGGAAAAATATATACACAAAAACTGTAAAAACAGGGTGTTTGTAATGATTTTCATTTTGATGCTTTTGAAGTCAGTTTATTTTAGAGACGAAGTTAAGTTACAGTCGCGTGAAATTGCAGAAAATATTCCATTGCTTATTAAAACGAAAATTTGTTATTCCGGCGATCTCTTCTGTGTGGAATACGGTTGAAGGTGTGTGCGTGCGTGCATGTAATATTTGGTGGTACATAAGCAGTTGTATACAGGATGGTTGAAATATAAGTTGGAATTGAATTAGTTATGCAGGGTGGTTCTGAAAATATTGTGGCAGATAAGTAGTTTCATATACAAGCTGGTTGAAATAAGAGTGGAGCAAAACTATAATTATACAGAGTGGATATTTGCGTTATAGGACGGAGAATAATTACAGTTGTACAAAAGGCTTTAAAAATTGTCAGAAGCAGTTGAATATACAGGATGGTTGAAATACAAGGTGGAGTATAATTTCAGTTATACGTGGCGGTTTCAAAAATTTTTATAGTTTGGAACATAAGTAGTTGCTTCGACAAGTTCTTTGAAGTAAGGGTGGGGTAAAATTATTGTTATTCAGGGTGTATCACAAATGTGTTATGTAAGCATAAGCCGTTGGGATATTTGAATTATCGGACGTAAGAGGGAGTATAATTCTAGACATGGGTGAAAAAATTTTAGAAGCAGTTGCATATACCGGGTGGTTGAAATAAATGGTAAAATTATAGTAATAAAATGTGGTTCAAAAAGGTGGATTATGTTTTATAGGGTAGACCATGAGCAGTTGCATAAATGAAATACTAGACATATGGGGCGGAAGTAAAATCATTGGTATACAAGAAAATTTTTAAGTCAGCTGAAGTCGGTTCTTTTTTAAATATAAATTATTGTACATATTACAAATACTTAAACACCCGGTCTCAAACATTGAAACAGTGCTGAGGTAAGAAGAAAATTTACATTTATAAATCCAGTTCGGAGGTAAAAGTTTTAAAAATAAAATTGAAATTAAAAAATCGCGTTTAAAATTTTATTTTTAAAGTGTACTCAGTTCACATCACTTATCAATTTGAAAATATATCTATTTAATGGTTAGCAGTCAGCACAATATAATAATAATATAAGAAAGCTGTTTTTTAATTATGTAAATGGCTGTGTATTCGAAAAGTACCGTTTCCAAAAATGTTAGTCATTATATTTATGATGTCAATTTTTCGTGACTTGTGTGCTCTTTCATGGATCACCACATCCCCCAATTTCTCGGATGTCTTAGTCATCCAGATTTTTTGTCATTTCATTTCGTACGACGCCGGAATAAAAAGCTCGCAGGGAAACTGAACGAAATTATTTTAACGAAAGACATAGTCTATATCTTGGCATGCTTTTTATTTACCAGAGCAGGAAGCTTTGGAACATCTGACATTGTAATCTCCGATATTATAATGGAACCTCTTGTGGGGAAGTACAAAGAGATAGCCGACTGGTGGCAGGAAATATGAACGAACATTCCTTATTTAGAATTTTGTTCCATTACTAAATGTTTGTGAAAAATAAAATTATCGTTTGGAATTTCACAATTTTGTGAGACGAAAATATCAGTAACATATTTTCTTGTTCTACCCAGTAAATGTTATGATCATCATGTATTTTTATGAACATAGTAGTGATATGCTCAACCATAAGCTATTTTTACTTTGTTGTCTGTCATTGAGCTTTCTCAAATGGGTGTTTGATTGTTTTTTCTAAACCATTATAAATAGTTAATAAGCTCGCAGTATGTTTTTTCTTTATAATTTTTAATAATTTATAAAAAAACGGGAATTAATTCCAAATAAAAACAAAGTCAGCGTAAACGCTTCATTTTTTATTCCGTCAAATGGAATTTAACTTCATTGTATGTCTCTATGAGGAGTGCTTGGAGCATATTTTTCTGGAGGTGGTCTGAAATGGGCAATATTCGTGACAAAACTAGAAAGAGAGGGCGATAGAGACAGTAAAAGGCTATCTCACTTGATTGGGAGCTGTTTCCGCAGATCATTAATTTAATTTTGTATTGCCTTTATTACAACATTTGTTGGTGTTGCTTAAAAAAACTTACATAATCTTCTATGATTTCACCAGCCCGATCCATTTATTTATTTATTTTATTTATTTATTTAGCAATTTAGGACAGCAAACAGGCAGTAGGCCTAATACAGCATCCACAGCTTACTCTAGTACAATTACAATGGTTGCATATTATAAAAAATATAAAGTTTATACAAGATTTATAATCACAAAGAAAAATAATACAAACTTGATAATTAGAATTTGTTAATTTGAGCGAATTTCTGTAATTTGTTTTTTAAAGGACGTGAAAGTGATGTTAAATATATCAATATTTTTACAAAAGGTATTGTGTAACATACAAATTCTGATAAGGGGCGAATTAAAACCTACATTGGTTCTAGAAAATTCGACAAAGAACAAATTGTTATTTCTTGTAGTTTTTTGAGGTATATAAAAAGACAATGATGATAACAGTACTGGGCAGTCAATAATATTAAGAACTACTTTGTAGAGAACTAGTAGGCCAGACTGTATGACAGAAATCTGTTCTGAATTTTTTTCTAATCTTTTTTTATGGATGTCGTAATGTGGGCTCCATATTACACTTGCAAAATTAAGTCTACTGTAGACATAAGCATAATAGACAGCTTTGATCGATTTTTTCATTCCTAAAATCTTTACACGTCCTTATTGTATTTTGCAAAATTTTATTGATTTCCCTATTTATGTAGAGAGTAAAAAGCAACGGTCCAAGGTGCGAACCTTGGGGCACACCAGAAGAAACAAAATACGGTTCTGAACTAAAACCAGTTGAGATCTATTATAAACATATGAAGCAAACCATCTCAACAGGTCGCTATAAATACCTACGTTAGCGAGCTTGTTTAATAATATATTATGATTCACTTCATCAATATATTATTAATACCATATTTTGAATACAGTCAAATACTTTCACAAATGGTAGTTTTCATCATTGAATTTTACTGCTGTTATAAAATTTAATTGTGATAAACCATTTTTGTTTAAACTTGAAACAGCTATGCTCTCCATTTCTGCAATGTTTCCAGCTACACATTGAATGAGGTAAAGACAATTATTTTTTTTTTATAAATGTCGTGGTCTTTAGTGAGTTTTTTCAGAAATTTGGGACTGACCTCAAAGACATTTATTTTAAATGTTCATCTGGGATTTTCTCTCCTCGCAATGGTTTTTATCTGTATTTTGTGACGTTTCGATTCCTTATCAGGAATCGTTGTCGAACAATGTTTGTTTGAATGTTTTACACTATATTGACTTTTTTGGTAATGTCAGTTGACTGATTAATTGACATTGAAGTTTCCTTTTTGATGTTCATTCGTCAGAAGTTGTTGCCATGCAACCGGTATCTCTACAGAGGGTGTCCCAATTTCTCCATTATTCAACCAAATGCGGTCACTTTCTTTTTTTTGGTATGTTCTTTAAGTAGTATTTTTGTCTTATTCCAGTCCATTTTGTGTGTACCATTATCCGTGAGTACATGATTTGCCAATCTCAAAGTTCCAAAAATTGTGTGTACGGTGTACCTTGTGCCTGTGGAAAAACATATACCGGTGAAACATCAAGACTTCTCTAGACAGATCAAGATTGGCAAATTATTGTTACCGAATTGTTTGCCAAAGTCAACAAAATAAAAAGTTTATCGGCCGTTTGCGGAAATTCGTTCCAATAAAAAAAAGTTATAAAAATTTACCTTGGCAGTGTTAGATTTGTTCAAATTAGTTTGCGATTATAATTGCAGTAGTTCTTCATATTTTTAATAGTTTTGTAGTGTGATTTAATTACTAGAAAGTCCTTTACACGTTCCATTGCTGTTTACCGTATACGTACTATCAACAATTTGCTAAATAATCTAACATATCTTCGAACAATAAGAGAAATCAAACAACAACAACGACAGCGAACAATTTAATGGGATATATATGGCTTAGTAAAATAAACACGGTAATAGATCTCTCAACATACGAAATTACTTATATACAAACTACACAAAGCCAAACCTAAATAAACAACACTTCACGGTCCTATAACTAATGCAAACCACATTGAAAGGAGAAATTTCACGATAGCTAACAATTTGGAACGCTTTACCGTCATTGTTTCTTCTGTCTGCGAAGTAGACAATGCAACTTAAAAAATGTTACGTATACCATAGTATTTACTGAATTTATTATTCCTAATCAATTCAGCTATTCTGGAGCCAACAGCGATTTAAAGCACATTATTGCGAAAGTGAATGAAGCCCAAATGAGCTGTACGGTTATTTGTCTTTAGCATTTTTCAGTGACTCGTAATGGTTTTCGCAATTCGTTCAGATTTTCGCCTGACCCCTGTTTGTTGTGGAAACAAAACAATAACCTTTTGATATAATTTTCACACAGAAATAATAACATAATGTCAGGTGTTAACCATTCCCAACTTGCAATACTTATATGTATGTATATGTAAAATACCATTCTACTACAATTTTTAACCGACTTCCAAAAAGGAGGAGGTTATCAATTCATCGCGTATTTTTTTTCGCTTTTTTTTGTATGTTCATACCTGATTTATTGTCCTGTGGTGCACCGTTTTGAATGAACATGGTCTTGTTTAATAGAGTATATATCCGGATTGGTGAAACTTCAAATTTTGGAAAAGAATTCTATTGGTAAAGTTATAAAATTTGTGAATGAACACATGCGTGCATGGAAATCGACCAATATCCCTAATATTTTAATTGATTTTTCAATAACTCCTTATGAATGTGTATAGTTTTTTTAACATTTAATCTATTAAGGAAGATCCTTAGGTGATCTCATATACTTTTCTGTGACGTGCAACTTGCAGTTTTGCAGAAAATCGCCGAAAATTCCAAAATTCTTATCAAAAATTTTATCGAAATGACATAACGGAAATTTCCTCATAAATATTTTAATTCCAACATAATAGTGCGGTAATTTTAGGCATTGGAAGATTTAATTGCGAATTTGAAAATGTTATATGTACATCTCAAGCATATAGGTAGTAAAGCATAGTATTTTCGGCTCCTTAAATCAATGAGTACCAAGCTCGTTTTTTTTTTTGTATACCAGGCAAATACCTATTTAAATGCAAATTTTTTCATTTTGCGAAGACGGTGCTTTTGGTTGTCACATTCTCCCGGCCTAATAGAAAATTCAGTGACAACACATGTCAAACTTTAAACTGATATTTAGCACGTTTATAGACAGGGTGTTTAATTATAGCAAACAAAATCACAAAGTAAAGTGATAGAAGGAGTTGCATTTATATGAAGATTGAAATATAGGACTGACTAGAATGATAGCGGTAGGCAGCCGTATATACAGGATGGTTGGAATATAGGGTGGGCTGGACGTTTGGTGGTATAAAAATGTTGGAAAAAATGTGAAATTAAAATTATATAGGGTGATTAAAAACTGTTATATGATGTGGACATAAGCAAATCATATACATGATGGTTGGAAATGTATGCTGCAGTTGAATTATATTTATACAGTGTGATTAAAAAAATATTTCTTTTATAGCCCATAACAAGTTCCATAAAGTGTGGAGGGGAATTAATGTTACACAGGACGATAATGTAAAATATACAAAATAAACTAATTTATTGGCTAGCCCACAAGGAGTTATTACTATGGTTGAAATATAGGACGGATTTGACTCCGTAAGTATGGGATGGATTCTACTCCGTCCTATAGTTTACAGAAAGCAGCTAACAAATTTATGCTTGTCCGTGGGCAGTCATATGTACAGGATGGTTGGTACATAGGTTGGAGTGGAATTATCTATAGTTATACAGGGTTGTCAAAAAAAGTTGGAAAAAGGTTACATGGCGTAGTCCATAAGGCATAAATATATTTTGGGCTTATTAAGTCAACGCGTACTTGTACATTTTGTTCGTAAAGATTTACCTGTCAATTTAAATGAGAAAGTATCATTGTGTAATGTTGAGGCCTTCGCTGTTACCTGGTTCTGTCTATTAACGTTATACATACAAAATAAAAAATAAAGAATGAAAACTACCTGAGTTCAAAAATAGTAAAAAGTTGAAAATAAAACATTTTTGAAAAAAAAATATAACCGACTTCTACCTATAACTAAAAAGCTAAAAATAATCATAACAAAATACAACTCTAGCAAATAAATAACCATTCAATGTTGTTAGGTACCTACCCAGGAAGTAAAAAATGTAAACATTAAAAGGTGCTCATTCTGTACAAATTAATTACCTACCAATCTAGTATATTTTTGAAGTCGGTGCCAAGCAAGATTCAAGTTTGATGAATTAGTAGATAAGTACGCAATGAAGAATTTTAGATTTGCTTGGCACCGGCTTCAAAATATTCTAGATTGGTAGGTAATTAATTTGTACAGAATGAACATCTTTTAATGTTTACATTTTTTACTTCCTGGGTAGGTACCTAACAACATTGAATGTGTTATTTATTTGCTAGAGTTGTATTTTGTTATGATTATTTTTAGCTTTTTAGTTATAGGTAGAAGTCGTTTATATTTTTTTTCAAAAATGTTTTATGGAGTACTTGATTTACTATGCTTTTTCATTTACAAAGATATTTGATAATTTCCAATTTTTAATTTATGTTGATTAATGAAGTTTCTAGTTTTATTCTGTAGGGGACAAATCACTCCATGGAGCATTGACCCCTATGGACAGACATATTTAAGTTTCCATAATTGTAGCGGAAAAAATATTAATAATAAATAACGGGTGTTCCAATTTGAGGTTAATTTTTAAATTTGACGCCATTTATATTTTTAGTACTAGAATATCATAGGTATGTTATTTGACAGATGACAAGTAGGTATATTCCGGTTATTAAAAATGGAGAGATATACGATTGAGCAACGCGTGTTTATTATTAAAAACATTTTAAATTTGATGAAAGTTGTGCAGAAGTTGGAAGAAAATTTCGTACAGAGTATGGAAGAGAAAATTGTCCGTCAAATGTTACCATTGGAAAAATTGTCCAAAAATGTATGGAAACTGGTTCAGTAAAAGATGAAAAAGCAAAACATATCATCGTAGTGGACGTTCGGAAGAAAATATTGCAGCTGTTACTGCCTAGTGTTGTTGAACAACCAAAAACATCGTGCACAGCAATTGAACATTCCATAAACCACATTGTTCAGAATTTTGCACAAATATCTTCATTTAAAGGCTTACAAGATTCAGATAACTGAAGAAATAAAGCCAACAGACTTTGGTTTACGTCATCAATTCGTTAATTGGGCCATACAACAGAAACTCGAAAATGTGAATTTTTTCCACAAAATCATCTTCAGCGATGAAGCAGATTTGGAATTGGGTGAATTTGTTAACAAGCAAAACGAGAGTACATGCAAATATTCAGCAATCAAATCCTCACAAATGAGAACATGTTTCCACTAATTTCCAAAAATATCACAAAACTGCCAATGGAAACATCAGTTAAACGTTGCTGAAACTGCAGAACCACGAGAGAGTGAGTGATGAACTTGTCTTAAATCCTCACACGAGTATGGTTTCCGTTAAAATCCAAAAATATCACAAAACTAATAACGGAACCAACGAATAAAGTGTATCCAACTAAATCCCAAACATGGATGGCACAAAATTGCAATTATAAATTCAGATAACACTTGTAGACATCTATCATCACATTTCACCATAACCTCGCTTCCCAAGTACTACACACATTCTTACACTAGGACGGTCGATAGGCAACAACCGTACACGAGGACGGTCAGTGGCCAACTCCCTTCCCACAACTGACATCTCACAAATCCTACCAACCCATATCTCAATTCTAATACCAACATCGCCTAAATTCCACTACATAGAACGTTCTTCTTCTACGACATTCCACAACATCAATGCTCGAAATGTCCCGTGCTCGACTCTACTTTTCTACCTCTTCTTCCCATAAAGGCTATTAACCTATTTAGAACGTGTGATTTCGCCCTTAGCAAATCTCCTCGAACGTAAAGAAAAGCTAACCAACAATCTTAACCTAGAATAACTTTATATCAAAACAAATACAAATACAAAGCGAGAATATTTCCAATACGAAAAACCCAATAAGCCTATCGCAATAACAAAAATGCTACAGAATAATAAAAAAGGTATGTATTTACGTTTGAAGATAATTTTATACTATCCGTTGGTGTTAATATTCGAAGTCAATACTCGTGTTTTAGTTACAAGAAAACAGTTATTGTAGATAAATGACACATCCAACGTCCAGTTTAGGATATTTAAAATACGTTTTGCATAATTCAAACCTCAGATATTTCTTCGTTTACTTGTTCTTTTACGGGTTTATGGAATACACTGCTCGATATACTCTGCCGCAAAAATGTAATGTTACAAATGGTTGAATACATACAATAAAGTGCTTACTTTAGTTGACAAATTTTTGATATATGAATATGTCATATAAGACGCTTTTATTTATAATGATCAATCGTATTAGCTACCAAAATATCTGCACTGCATTATGTTACACCCTGTACATAATTTTCTTCGTATCGCGTTGTATTCCTTTTGTCGTCTACAAGACGTTTTTCGTACTTAATTGTTACATAGTTCACAATTTGCTGCGTTGAAGTCTATGTTTCCATTTTCTACCTCAACGGCGAGCTATTTTGTAGTATCAAAATTTATTTTCAACACTCACTTTTTTAAATTCTAGCACATTGTTTGGCCATTCCTGCAAAGCATAAGTGCTGCATACTTCAAACACAATCGGAAACCCAGAGTAATCACCTATAGGACTTTAACAACGAGATACCCCAAAGTCAAATAATGCTATGCTATTTCCAGCGAAAAGATGTACTGTTTATTTTAAATTTGCGCCATCTATCCACCAAAGCTCTTTGACTGTATTCGAAAACGCTGGATGACCGACCGATGGTGTTTGTCATCCTGATGAAAAAACCCGACCTTATTGTTTGATTTGAGTATTTAGAATTCAAACCGATACGAAGTTACGGTTATGAGTTGTGATTCAATGGAAGAATTGCTATTTACTGTCTTTCATATTTGCGATAGAACATCCCTTTGTAGTGTTCGTGGTTTTTAAAGACTTGAAAATCAGTGAATCATATGGAATGTCTGAAATTTTAAAGAAAAATGTTAATATTACGATACATGGAGGGCAGAGTTGTACTCTTTCACAAAATAAATTTAAAAATGCATAAGGCCTATTTATTATTTTTACATTCGAGCTGTACCAATAATTATCATATTTATGTTTGTTCGTCTTCAAATGGTACGACGCTGATCTTATTAATGTGTTGTACGCCGCTGTTTTTGTTCCTTTGTGTATAAGTTTTGATTTCAATATACTCTTTAGTGCAAAAGTGACCTGTCACCTTTACAATCAATTGCTCCTTAACATTCTTGAGAATTCTGAGAAGAAATATATAAATACAGACAGCTGGAGATAGGATTCATTCTGGATTCGATTGCCGTATAGTAAAGAGCAGGTGTGCAAGATAAATTGTAAGTAGTTCTGTGAATATAAATTGTGCTTGTATTTTTAAATAAATCCAAGAACTGAACTGAACCTGATTGTGAAAAAAAAAACATTGGAGTGCTGTCAGGTGTGGGGTGTATTTGCGAAACTTAAGAAGTGGAAACTAAATAGACTAACAATATTTAAGGCGGTGAGTTTGGACCACTAGATTTAAAAAAATAACCTGGAGGAAGTATTTCGGCGCCTTCATAGTTCCGGAGCAACGTTGAACCCGAAGAGTAAATACGAACATTGTAATATCAATTTTATTATTTATTATGCTGTCAAGGTATTAGAAATTATTGCCCACTTCTGCACTAGGGATGTTAAGGATATGACATTTCAGATATGGATACGGATACGGATATATGAATAATATTATATCGGTTTCAGTTACGGTTACGAATATGGAATTATTTCGAATTATCCGATTGTTTCGGATAGTTTCAGTTATAGATATTAGATTTTTTGGAATTGAATTTGAACCGACAAATTACCACACATAATCCTTTATTGTAAATGGTAACTCGTCATCGCGCACTTCGGTAAGGGATTGTCAATCGGCTATTTTTCGGGTTCGAACAACCTTATAAAGTGCCTGTCTCATTTTGAGACAAAGCCGCCGAAACTATTCGAAATTTTTATATCAGATTCGGTTACAGTTTCGGATAGATTTGTATTTCGGATATCCGGTAGTTTCGGTTACGGTTACGGAGCTCCATAACATCCCTATTCTGCATTGTCCTCTTCAATTGTCCAGTTCGGGCTAATTCGTCTTTCGTATTTACTTATCATGTTCTCTCATTATTATTATCGCAAATTATAGACCAATATCCTTGATATCAAACCTAGCAAAAATTTTTGAAAAAATTATCTACCACAGACTACTCGATTTCATTAAAAAGAATAAAATCTTATCAAAAATGCAATATGGCTTCATGAAAAATACTGGTACAAAAGATGCTCTAAATTTTATTACTAATACAATTTATGAAAAACTTGATATAAGTGAACCTATTGCTATTACATTCCTTGCCCTAGCCAAAGCTTTTGATACTGTTAACCATTCAATATTAGTAGATAAATTATACAGATATGGAATTAGAGGGAGTGCGTTCAAACTCATTTCAAGCTACTTGACAAGTAGATATCAGCGAGTAAAAATAAATCATACTGTAAGTGGTTTCAGTGAAATTAAAACAGGTGTTCCACAAGGTACCATCTTGGGTCGCCTACTATTTATTTTATATATAAATGACCTAGTACTTGATATACCAGAGGGAATTATATTATCTTTTGCTGATGATACGGCTGTGATATCAAGAGGAAAAATATGGAGTGCAGTCGAAATCCAAATGAATTACTACCTTAATTTGATAAATAAATGGCTTGCCTTAAACAAATTGTCCCTAAATGTTGATAAAACGGTTTTTATGACATTCGTAAACTACTGCAATAGTGTTCCTCGCTATATAATTATTAAGATAAATACCAAAAAAATAAGAATGGTGGAAAGTTGTAAATACTTAGGAATTTGTTTTGACTATAGAATGAAATGGGACACGCATGTTGAATATTTAATAAATAAAACAAAATACTTAGGCTTTATATTTCGGAATATAGCCAAAATTATGTTGAGAGACTCGTTGATAATGTTATACTATGCACTTTTCCATAGTATTATCTGCTATGGTAACATAGCTTGGGGAGGGATTTATTCAACTAAACAAGTTTTATTACAACGTTTACATAATAAACTCCTGAAAATTATATATAAAAAACAAACTTTTATTGAAAAAAAAACACTAAATCTGAACAAATCTTTGCTTTTGAGTCGCTTAAATACTATTAAGACACGTTTAAAAATAAATTAATCAAATCCAACAATTGTACAAGAAATAGAAGTAAAAAGAAATAATACTTTAAGCAGTAAAAATAGTTGTGTTAAAGCTATAAATATTTTCAACAGCCTAACAAATGATTTGAAAACTCTAAAAAACCTTAACACTGTCAAAAAGAAAATAAAACCATGGATCTTGGCTAATATTTAAAATTTCAAATAGCAGGAGAGTAAATTATATAGGGAGAAATCGATATAAGTTCTAATTCTTTAAACTATATATTAGTATCACATAATTATTTCAACAAAAATAAATTTGTAGGATATTACGAAATTATCATTAAGGTTAGTGTTAAGATTATCAGACCTGCGAACAGGTAACTGAGTTTACCTCTGCAGGGTTTATTATATTATACCTAATGTATAAGTATTGTAAACATTCTGATGAATAAATAAATAAATAAAAATACATATTTGTCCGGAATTTAAATACCCCCAAAACTTTATGTTAAAAACCTCCTGGAATTTACGCATTACTTTTAAGTTGGAAATATGCTTAAAAATTAATTTTTTTTAGGAACACTTATTGACAATTTTAAAAGGTTCATATTTTCGAGAAAATAGCAGATTGTTGTGTATACTTTAAACGCAATAGAAACGTTGATAGTCATGCTTAATTACTATATAAAAAATGTCGATATTTATTCATGAAAATGTACCTCAATCAAATCTTAAAAGCTGATATTTTTCCGCTACGTTTGTCGTCTTTCATAAATTCAAAACCCAAATTAAATACGTTCCCAATGATACCTAATAATTCTACTACTACCGAATCCCTTTAAAGCTCCGGCTGACCTGTGACACATTACTTTCAAGGGATTTAACATTTGCCAAGCGACCGGTTGGAATCCTTACATGTATTCTGCCCACGTAACCCGTAACCCGGCCAGAAGTACTTGAAACTGTTTAAAGTACTTTCGGTCGATACTCTAAAAGAAATAATATATAAGCGCACTAGCAATTTGCCATGACATGCCTCTTCACGACGTTTGCTGGAACTTTTTATTTTTATTGGGGTTAATATGTGTCATGCAAGTAACGTTTAGTTTAATGGAAGCAAACACTCATAACTCAATACGTAGTATAAAATTACATGGGGGCACCCGAGAGACTGACTGCAACACAACAGAAGGATACATTTTTACTGACAGGCGAAGAATGCGAGATAATATCATATTATTATAATGCATCTTGGAATTGGTAAAGGAGGTTTCATCGAAAATGATTTTTCTAAGAAATAACTACCAAGATTGTTTCCCAGCTATAAGTCGTATGGCATTTTGTTAAGTGGTAACTAGTTTTAGTAGAAATACCTATGTTTTATTTCGCTTTTGTAGAATCTGATTTAAGAATAGGCCGTTAACCGGAGATAATTGCTAGTAAGAAATACAATATGCTATTTGTTGAAAAATGAATGTCGCAAAAACCAATTGATTTTGTTACATTGTATTTGGAGTTTAGCAACTTTTTGGGAACAACACCACAATACAATAAATTTTAAATTGTATTGTATGAATTTCGGCAAGGTCGTCGTGTCTCCACCCAACAGCTATCTCTATACGTTGCCTGTGACTGATATTATTACTACGCGTCTTAAACGGGTTTTTATTCATCATACGTCAACTGATACAAAGAGTAAGTAAGGTCGCCTTGGTGGCACATATGCTAAGTGCTTACATAGGAAACCGGTGGACTGGGGTTCGATTCCCCATCACTGCGTCAGTTTTTGTAATATAAATGTATAAATTATTTTGTACATCATTGAAATTTGGCGCTATTGAACAGATCGCGTGGAGACTATTGATCTCGGTATGGCTGAGCATGTGGTAATTAACCAGTAAGAGCGCTTCAAGGGGTAACTGCTTATCTATTACGTCATATCCTGTCTGTCACTCGTGTTTCGTACCTCTGACTCTAAGGCCTACCTGTCAGCTGTCAATGTTCCGTCCCATTGTTCTATGCCATACGTCAACGTCCCATACTAACGTCCCGTGCCATACGTCAACGCCCCAACTCTATTCCCTACCTGTCATTGTCGCCCCGTCGTTCCGTGTCAACGCCCCTATCATCCGAGGTCATTGAACCCCAGGCGATTACGTAACACGGCACGTGCCGATGAACGTGGGCGGTGTCATCTTGGTTCTCAAGTGACGGACGTGACCTTGACAATTTTCCCACGACCAAGTGCGGGGATCCCTGCTTAGAATTGTGCCTTTTTTCAAATAGTTTCTTATTGCTATTAACAACGGGGCCAGACGTCTGACCATTTTCATAAGTAATGTGCTTAATATACTGGTTCAACTGAAGATAGCCATAACGAGTTATGAAATTCGGATTTAATTATATTAAAATTAAATAGTTTCCTCGTGGTTAGTAGCTGCCATTTTACCATAGCTGTGCATGGCTGGTGTGTCAGTAGTGCGTGGAAATCCAAGGTTAATCAAAATTACAAATTGACATTATCCTCAATTTCTCGGGTTGTCTTATTTTATCTCAGATTGTGTGTAAATACAGCCATTCCATTGACTGATTAGCGATTTTGTTTATGCACTACATTTTTATACATACGAAACAAATTGTAGAATCCATTTCAGGAGTATATTAGCATTATAAAATTTCTGTTTATTTTGTGTTATGGACAAATAAAACTAGTATATGTTTATGCATTAAAATTATTTTCAGATACATTTCTAAATGTTATTTAACCTCTAATCAGTTCCCAAATCACTCCATTAACAGGTATTCATTAAAATTCCTTTTCGGTAGCGTGAAAAATCGTTCAAATATCGTTACGGTTAATGGAATGCTTTATCTTCATAAATACAATAAACATCTCACTTTAAAATATTTTAGACATTTTTCCGATAGACTTTATTGAATTCTGAATATTATATACGGCATTTTCTTTATTAGAGTGTTGTGACAGTTAGATACATGATTATTTTGTTGATGAACTACTTTTGTGGGAGAATTGTTATTTTAAAAATCCCTGGAAATGTGTGACAGTAATTATTGATAATGTACAATTCTGAAATTTTGTTTCATTTTACATTGGACAACTTCAAGGGATAGAATACCAGAAAGACCAACATCTGCCACTTGAGTTTACCTTCGGTATGAAAAATAGCGTCGCACATGTATTTCCTTCCTATCTTATCCATATATGTTAAAAAGGCTTACAGAAGTTAAGTGTTCTGCTGAAATTTTATACATGCTTTGTAAAAATATCTTATGTAATGCGGTTTTGATATTTCTGTCTGTTCGAACAGTTTTATTTTGCCCTGAAGCGAATCACGAATTGATTGCCATGTTAATTCATGCATTAGCTGTTCGTTTAGAGTTAGATGAATCAAGTTTTTTATTTTTAACATCAATATAGTCTCCATTTAGCCCTATACATTAGGCCAGCGTTTTCCAATTTTTTTCCTTCAAAATAATACGTTTCTTCACAGTCCTCAAAATAGCTGTTTGCTCCGGTCATAACCTCTTCGTTCGATCCAAATCTCTTACGCCCCATCCATTTCTTTAGATTTTGGAACAGGAAATAGTCGCAGGGATCTGAGAATGTGATCGATGTTTGTAGCTCAAATTCTTTGATAAAACAGCTGAGACATATTCAACGTTTGATCTTCTAAGAACATTCTATGGAATTTGTCGACGATTTCTGTCGTGATCACGAAACTATTGGCTGTTTGCTTACGACACTATTTAACGCAAATTAAATGACGAAGCTTGCTCATATTGCACAGTAGATGTTAGACGACGTCAGCGGTGTTGCATTTAACGTTACTGCACTGGAATATACAGGGTGTAAATAGTTTGAGTGCATATATTTTAGGTGGAGAGAAGTCATTTGGTGACAAGTCAGGACTATACGGCAGATGACTTATCAAATCGATGTTTTGAGTGGCCAAAAATGTAGTTGTTTGAGCCGATGTGTGAGAGCTCGCATTGTCTTGGTGAAGAGTGATCCGTCTTCGGCGGTTGGTTTTCCTCATTTCTTGGAAGACAACTGGCAAACAAATGGGTGTGTACCACTCAGAATTGACTGTTCTTCGTTGTTCTAGTGGTACGGTTGCGACATGTCCAGTTTTTCCGAAAATAACAGGCGATCATTTGCTTTGAAGTGCTTTGCGCTAACAACTTTTGTTGGATTCGGCTCATCTTGAAACACCCTTACAGTCGACTGCTGTTTACTTTCGGGCTCATACGTGTAAATCCACGATTCATCACCTGTCACTATGTCATAAACGTGTTTTCAAGCACCGCGATCGTTTTTTTTGGGCTTTTCTTTCGACCAATCGACACGAGCCTTTTTTTGAATGATTGGCAAATTTTGGGGGATCCAACGCGAACAATTTTTTTACATTCAAATGTTTATGCAATATTGAATGTATGTTGGTCTCACTAATGTGTAAGGTTGACTCAATCTCACGATAGGTCACATGACGATCTTGCAATACCAGTTCGCGCACAGCATCAATGGTTTCCGGAACAACAACTGTTTTTGGACGACCTTCACGAAATTAGTCTTGGAGTGAACTACTACCTCGATTGAATTCTCCATACCATCGATAAACAGTGGTCTTTGATGGAGTTTCATCGCCAAAAATTAAATTAAATTCATCCATGCACTGTTGCTGACTTAATTCACGTTGAAAGTTGTAAAAAATAATCGCACGAAAATGTTCACGATTTAATTCCATTTTTTGGCCGAGATGAATACTTTAAGTTACTGTAAACAACACATAGCGCTCGTATGTCAAAACGTTCTGAGTACGTATAACCTCAAAAATGTTAAACTTTACGATAGAGCTGTCAGTTGTCAGATTGCAACACTAGGGTTGTCCAATCCCGAAATATAAAGGGCAGCCCTCGTAAAGATGTATAAGCTATTGAGTATTTACGTATTTGGCTTTACAAGCATTTTGAAGCCGGAAATAGTCTATTCACTGTAATAAAGGCTACCTAACTTCTAACTTTTTTATTATTTTTTTTTTTGGCAAAACTATAGGATATTTCTGTAAATATTATAAAGCTTTTTGATATTTTTTTAAGCCGAAGTATTGATCCTCAAGATCTTTGCACTCAAACCGTTTACACCCTGTATATATAATACTCCCCCGATGGCCTAGTGGGTGGGAAACTCCTTCAGCTCACACAATTGTATAAACCCCGGGATCGAATCCCAGCCAAGTCAAGTTTTTTTTTAATTAATAAGAGAAAATTGTGACATAATCCAGTCTCTGACTTAAATGGCAAAAATTGCCCCTTAACAGCCCGCACTGAGGGTTAAAAATGGCAGCAGCAGGTAAAACACAAACATTCACAACAATAATACAATACAATGCCAATTAAACATATAGATCAAGAACGGGTCACTATTCTACAGCTGCAGGAGGGCGACCTATACAGTATTTACAGTCATGTCATTTACAATATGGTCCATTGTCTGCTGAACGTCCCCGCAGTGACACAGGGCTGTACGGCCAAAGCCTCATACAATTGTGTTCAGTTGTGCCCACTCTCTTCTTGGAAGGTCTACTCCCGGCGTGCCACCTCCCAGATTCGTAATTAACTGTTTGTTTCTTAGGTTACAGTCTTGTTCTTGTAGAGGTATATTGTTTATGACAGTAATTTACAAGCTACCTAGATCCACACAAGTAATCTTAAAATATAGTTTTTTTACATTTAGGTAAAACATATTTACTTCATGCAAACTGGCTAAGTATTTGAAATCGTTTTGAACCAGAGAAACATCAGAAGCATTTTGGTAGCTTATGAATTATTTGTTTTTGTATATTGTTTTGGAAGAGTATGTGCATTACTTTTAGGCCATCCTCCTCTAATACGCTTTGACAGAGGTAACAAAATGTTTTGCTCTATAACAAACTTCACTTTAAGATTGTACTTCTCGCAAAATTGAGAATCTATCGTTTCCATCGTTTCTAGGTATACATCAGTTTTGAATAGGGTTCCCAGATCAAAATCGCTAAACTCCTGAAAAAATTCCGGATTTTTTGTGAAAAATCCTGACCTTTTTATTTTAATATTAATGTCTTTATGTATCATGCATGCATGCAAATTGTTTGACGAAATCACATTTTTGAATAGTAAGATCAATTGAGATGGATGTCCAATAACCAATGGACCATTATTCTGAAGGCAGCTGGACCACGAAAAGTTAAAGAATTAACCAAGATATTTCTTTATTATTCTTTATTCCAGTTCAAAATTTACAACAAACACAATATTCATTGCAAATCCTACAGAGGTAATGAAACCTGTGCGTAGGACCTGGACAAAATTACCTAAAACTAAACATACATACTAACATAAAAATATAGACATATAAACTATTATACTAAAACACTATAGACTAAATTATATTCAAGTATTACTAATTTTTTTATTTTTGTACAATACTAATTAATGCAAAACTTAATAGTACCCCTTTATTCTGCACAACAATCCTGTTGTATAGTAAAAATATTTAAGAAACATAAAACATAAAACAAATATTTAAGAAACATACAACAATACAATAATAACAAAATCAAAAAAGTCAAATTTAGTGTACTCACACAATTTCTTTCACAAATGTACCCTTACTTGTTATTATAAATCCATTCTTTTATTTTTCTTTTTTTGTGATTGCTGTTCAAGATTTTTAACTCATTTGACATGCTATTAAAAAGTCTGATATCTACAATCAAGCTACTTTTATTACTTATAGTTTTCTTATAGTTTTCTTGATTATGGGCATTTGTAAGTTTTTATTTCTGGTTAAACTTGTCGATTTTTTAGATTTTTTAGATTATTATAATGGTACATAAGTGATTCAAAGTAAAAGAGCTGTTTTATATTTAGTGGATTCGCCATTGTTATTATTTGTTACTTTTAATATTCGGTTTTGGATGTTTTCTAACAATATTCTAAAGTTCGTGTAGACCCCTCCCCAGGTTATTATTCCATAATTAATTATGCTATTAATTAGGGCGATATATATCATTGTAAGAGTTTCACAGTTAATTACTCTATATAATTTGGCAAAAATGAAAACAAGATATTTGGTTTTGTTAATAAGGTATTGAATATGTTTTAAATTCTGATCGAAAATAATCCCTAAATATTTACAATTTTGTACTCTAGTAATATTACTACCTTTTAATTGTGTATTAAATATATCAGAGACACTATCAGAATAATTCCCAAAGGCCATACATACGGTTTTCTTCGTATTTAAGGTCAGTTTGTTTAACATAAGCCAGTCAGCAATGTGATGGAGAGACTCGTTCATTTTCATTTGAACTCCTTCCCAAGATTTCTCCGTTGAGATAACGGCAGTATCATCTGCATACGATATTATATTTATAAAAAGTTTATTAGCTCCCCTTCTAACACCATATCTCTCCAATTTACCAAGAACAATTTTATGGTTAGCTGAATCAAAGGCCCTTGCTAAATTAAGAAATGTAGGTAATTGCTATTGGCTGGCTCTTATCTAAGTTTTCTATTACCAAATTGATTATCAAATTTAAATTATCTTTTGTTCCCTTATTTTTTATGAAGCCAAATTGGTTATTCGCAATGATTTTAGATTTGTTTATAAATCCAGTCAGTCGGTTGTAAATGATTTTTTCAAAATTTTTTTCCAAATTTGATATCATTTAGATGGGTCTATAGTTAGATGGAAGGTATCTTTCACTACTTTTGTATATAGGTACAATATCTGCTTTTTTGAGAGCATCTGGCCAGATAGATAAATTAATACTCAAATTGGTTCAATTAAATACTCTGCTAATATTTTAATAGTTTTGGCATTTATATTGTCGACACCCCCATTTTTTTTAATTTGTGTATAATATTATTTATTTCATTATTTGTGGTAGGATAAAGAAATATAGATTTAGGATATCTATTGGTAGTCTTAATTTACTGTTAGATGGTTGCTGTATTTTTTCCCATAACTCAATTCCAGTTTTAGCAAAGAATTCATTTAGAGAGTTGATAATTCCTGTTTTATTAGTTATTTTGTTCATATCATTATCCATTATGTACTTAATAGCTTTTTCATTCCTATCTTGTTTCCTAACTTATTGTTTATTATTCTCCACAATTTTTTATTGTTATCATGACACATTTCAACTTGCTCCTTATCATACCTCATATATTACTTTATCAAGTATTTTAACAAACTGTTTGTATTCCGTTCTTACTTGTTCATTCTTTGCTCTTTTATATTTGCGATACAGGCAGAAAATGCCAATATTGAAAGGGGCTTTTCTTTAATGGGTACCCAATGGTCAAAGGAAAGAAACAGGCTTTCTGTAGAGTCTCAAGTCGAATCGCTTAACTCAGTATTATTTGAAAAATATTACTTGTGAAATGTTCTATAAAACTATTTTTAAAGATTCAGAAATGAACAATATTTCTAGGAGCATTAAATGTAAGAAAGAACTTTAATTTGTAATAAAAATAATTTGAATTATCTCATTATTTTTTATGATTCCCCACATTCCAACCCTAATTTTGGACGACTCATATTTACACATTACTCTAAATATCAATATATTGCTCGTGATAATTTTTTCTCCCAGAGTTTAGGAAAACCATGTTTTCTACATATGCATGAAATTACTGATGGATAAAATTAGTTCCTTCCTTGTCTTGAAGGGGAAATTGAACAAATATGAGATCCCAATTAATCATCAGTTTATTTTGAGAGAACGTTTCCATGGTGGTACACGAATAAAGTATTCGCTCGAAAACAACTAAATCCTTCGACGTCTGTAACGACCCTCGAAAAAGTTTCGATGTGTTTCGTATCTTCGTAGCAAATGTTCGTAATCGGATAAAAACCATTCACATAGCTTTGCATCAAAGAGAGCAACGTAAAATGCCAAACTGATACCAAAATCCGTCATTTATTTAAGCCAACGAGAAAAATAAAACTGTAAATCACAACGCGCCAGAACTTTAAAAGGCGTTATAAAATATGTTGCGTCTGTAACATTCCTTTTTATCAGATATGGTAAGTGGGTAGCTTCCCTGAAATTTAAGGCAATTAATAGCGCAAGAGCAGCAAAGTGCTCAGAGATATTAAAAGACCGAAAAGATATCGCTTCCTGATGAAATGCTCGCTACCGCTTTAGCTTCTTGTTTCGTTCACTAAAACGACTTTCGGAAGAAACTTTTTACTTTTTTTTGGGTCAAAGGTTATTATAACTTCTAATTAAGGTACTTTTTGCTTCATTACTTTTTCTTTAGCGTAATTGAGATATACGTATAAAGATAACGGTTAAAATATGTCTGTACGGAGTTTCCAACTTCTATAAGGTCGGTGATAATTTTGTTTTTAAATAACACATTTTCCAAGAGACAAATTACGTTTGTTAGGGTTATGCTGTAAAATATGTACTGGATACCAGTGGAAATTTACGAGTTTTGTAGAAAATTGATCCACGAATTTTTATAGGATTGTAAAGTAAATACTTACGAGGGTGAATCAAATATGAACCGGACTTTTCTGTTTCTCGCCCTGTAGGTAATTCGAGTGGCGTGACGTCTCGATATATGTTAGGTAGAGATGTTAAGAAGAGGGGAGTTCGTCGGTTTGGCGTGGCGCAGTCGATGCGCTGTTAGTAGCATCATGTCAGAGTAAGAGGTGCATACGTCTGTTGCGCAACGTGTTGTTATCAATCGGGAGGGCGTTAGACCGTCTAAAATTTTGCGTCGACTATCTGCACAGTTCGGCAATGAAACATTTTCAAGGACCCAAGTGTACGACTGGCACAAAAAGTTTTCAGATGGCCGAGAGACTATGGAAAATGAGCCTCATGCACGCCGTCCCACGACAAGCATCAATGAGGCGAATATCTACGCAATTGGTGAACTGATTGAAGGCGTACTGCTGATCGATTTTCTGCACGAACGCCGTACAATTAATGTTGAGTATTACTGCGAACTACTCCAACAAGTGAAACTTGCCTATCTACAAAAGAGGCGGGATATGTCTATCCGAAGTGTGATTCTGTTGCATGACAACGCTCGGCCACATACAGCTTCATTGACTCAATGAAAATTGAACAAAATGCATTGGGAAAACCTTGAACACCCGCCTTACAGTCCTGATTTGTCGCCATGTGACTACCACATCTTTGGGCCACTTAAAGAAGAACTGGGAGGCCACCACTTTGAGGACAACGAAGGTGTGGAAACGTTTGTGCGCAATTGGTTATCGACACGACCAGTTTCATTCTTTGAGAAAGGTATTAAAAAACTTCCGATTCGGTGGGAAAAATGTATACATAAGAGAGGAGACTATGTAGAAAAATAATATGTATTAAAATTTGTATTGATCGTACCAATAAAATTTTTAAAACAAAAGTCCGGTTCATATTTGATTCACCCTTACAATTAGTTTAATAACACCTTGTATATTGGAGTCCCGCTCAAACGTTTCATCAGTTTAATAACAAAGATTCTAAACAACTGACATGACCAAGTTCGACGTCCTAGGCTACTTTGTTGTAGCACTTTGTGTGATACTTTTTTCCTCTCTACGCTTTATTTGGGGCCAAAGTATTTAAACAAAAATTTCCGCACCCACTTTATATAAGGTTTATATGGTTTCTTAGATTTAATGGAAAGATTCTTAACACTGCAATTACCAAATTCGACGTCCTAGACTACTTTGTTATAGTACTGTGTGTGATACTGTTTTACGCTCTCCGCTTTATTTGGGGCAAAAGTAATTAAACAATTTTTCGCACCAACTTTAGATAATGTTTATATGGTATTTGAAACATCCGCAAAATTGAAGCTTCGGTGTGCATTTGACAAGACTTTAGTGTAAGTTTGAGGCTGATTAAAGAAAATATTCCCCAAACAAAACGTCCCAAGAAGTTGTGGGTAGTGAGTACCTACTGTTTCTATTTGACAGAAACTTTTTAAAGTTTTTTGCAGATTAACCGAAACTATGCTGCATGCGTATATAAGGATAATTTATACCTTAGCAAGATTGATTCTTCCCGCCTTCTATGTGACTTTGAAAATATTTTTTTTATTAATGGACCCTGCTACATATACTATTTATAAAAGCATAAGTTTGTAATTGAGAAAGATGGTCGGTTAATTTATTCTGATGTTCACAAGACTCTAAAGCTAGTTTGTCGACTGTTTACATATTGAATTATGAAATTGCACTTCAGCATAAATTACTTCACTTATTAAGTACTAATTCACAAATTATTTGTGAAAAGTCGAAATATTATTTATGTTTTATTAACAGTATGTAGTATTTTGTATGTTAGGCAAAGAATAATTCTATGCTTATGATCGCAACACAGAAATTCGTGGCACAATTCTGTAATACTTGTGTACACATATTCTCTTGAGATATGTTTCATATATACATTGTTTCGAATATGCATTTCTAACAATGCGCCTTTTAAACAAACCGTATATTCTTACTGCTGCTACTTGGCATTTTTCACATGAAGATATTCGCGTACGCTCCAGACACTCAACGACAACTAAACGGAAACGTACATGCACAAATATTTATTTTAGAGTATTAAATTCTCAAAACACTTACGACGATTACTTACAGAAGCGAAACGTGACTGCAACTCTTAAAGAATATACATGAACCAGACCTCTTGAGATAATGTATCTCTTATCTACTGTGCAATATATCACAGCTCAGTTCGATTGTTATAGGGCTTTGCTTAGGTAAAATATTATGCTGGTAGTTTGTTAGCGTTTCGTTGGTTAGGGTAATCATGAGGGTAGTGAATTGTTCTAAGATATGTACGAAATTGTTGTGTTGTAGGACTCCACTAAATACCTTCTGGAATGTCTTTGAAATTTTTAAACATATAAATAAAGGTAGTTACATAAATGGGGGTCTCTACTTTTTCATCTTTAAGAACAGTTCATATTTTGAGTATTGTCTCTATTTCCCTAACATGCTTTTATTAAATTTGAAGACGCGAGATGTAATGACCGACATCTAGGATTTTCTCAGTTGTATGCAACCCTAAGTAATTTGGAATCTATATAGGCAAAGACAATACTGTTAGGTACCATTTTCTCCTCTGTCACTCAACCGATTTGCTTTATTTTTGTTTTGTTTAGTAGCTACAGACGACGTACAGTGCAGAATGCTCAAATTAATTTATAATATTGGTTAAATAAATAAATAATAAAATAATAAAAAAATCATTATTTACCTGCATACTGTCAATTGCCAAACAGTGCCGCCAAAATGCTTGGTGAGAAAATCATAAGATAGGTTGACTCCAATGTGAAACACACACTAAATTAAATGTAAAACTAAAAGTTTTGGACCTTCGCTAAAGTTAGCCTACATAGTCATGTTATTGAAATAAAACCAACGAAAAATTATAATACATAATAATCGCCGTTTATTGGGCGCTCTCAAGTTTCCAGTTTGCAACTTTCATTGCATTGTAAATATGGTATGTCAAATAAAATCAGAATTATGTTACACCTTATAAATTTATTTCTGATATCTTTTTTATTTTAACCTTATACTTTTAATTTAGACTCCTTTTATTTTTGTCGGTTAACTTTCATATAAGTTTAACTAAGATTACAGAAAATTGTGAAATTATGCACAAATTCACGATAAATAGGTAGATCTGACTACACTATATCCTTAGCCATCTGCCGGAAATTTCATTTAATTTTTGACGTTTCATTACTTTTGTAGCGATTAGGTTGAAAGTTTTGAATTCTGTAAGACAAGATTTCAAAGTTTTTTCAAGGTTTCAATTTCAATTCACAGAAATAAATTCTCATAAAATAGGTGTATTTAACTACTATTAATTAACAGTATGTAATTCATATTTCTTTATATTTTCTACATAAATCAAAAATCGTCATGAATTAATACATTGGTAAGTAAATTTTTTATATTGAAAATCATACTGAAAATTAATGTTTTTTGACAACGTGGGTATCTTATAGTTAATTAATTTTACATTACATGGTCCCATTGCTGCAAAGTTCAGACTGTTAAAAACATTTTAAAGATTTGTTTGAATATATTAGGTTAAGTTATTATTTATTCTAGAGTAAAATATATTTTTTTAAATACACATTACTTTTGAAACCGTGCACTATTGGCTTTAAAATTTACAACCTAAATGTTCAAAAAAATAAAAATCAAAAACGCTCTACATGACAACAGAAACCACTGCGTAATTATACAGTGATGGGCAAATGTGTGGAACCAAGTAAATATCTCGGGAATTATTAGAGATATCAAAATGAAATTTGGAAGGTGGATACTGCAGTAGATTGTCTATTTGTTTCCAAAATTTTTTTCAATTTTGAACTTCCTGTTTTTCCGGAAGTAATGTCAACTTTAAAATTTGCAATGAAACACCCTGTATAGTATTTTAGTTTCTGATGAAACATTTTATTGCGAATACAAAAATATCGGGTTTGATATTGTTTACTTCAATACCTACTGAGATATTAACAGAAAAGTAACTAAGGAAAGGAAAAATTCGATGGTAGCTAAACTCGGTTCAGATTTCATTTACGCCCGATATAAACAAACCGCTCGGTAAAGATTTGTATTTCTATTGGCCAATCGGTGGCATTATACCGTCACAGCCAACAGCACTACTTGTTCCATAGTCGAAGACACGTGCGTTTGTTTAAATCAGGCGCAAATTAAATCTGCATCAAGTTTAGTAGTTCATGAAATTCATTGCAGAAGTGACAGTAGTTGTCAAAATAAGTTATTAGTTTTTTTTATTTGAACGTAAAAAGATTGTATTGTTTTAATTTGATGGTAAAATGGCCGAATTAAGTGAAAGAGAAAGAATAGAAATACTAATGATGATTGGGTATGGGGAGAGGAAAAGGACGCATCTAGAAGTTTGTGGCTTTTTTAACATTGTTCATCCGAATACACAAATATCCCGTTCAGTAGTGACGAAAACTTTGCGAAGGTTCGACACAAGTGGAACAGTTAGCAATTTACTAAAAAGTGGACGGTTAAAAAGTGCAAGTAATGAAGGTGGAGCTGAAAATGTTGCTATATCTTTGGAAGGAAATTCTCACTTATCCACTACCGACCTCGCCAATATGCATGGAATTAGCCGTCGTTCAGTAGAAAGGATATTAAGGCGAGAAAATATCATCCATACAAAATTCGCCTCGTTCAAGAACTCTCCGAAGACGATTTCGACAGACGTTTGCAATTTTGTGACACGATGATGGATATTTGTAACCGTGATAATAATTTGATAAGAAATGTGGTGTTTTCAGACGAGGCTACATTTTGTTTAAATGGTAGGGTTAATCGACCTAACTGCCGCTACTGGTCGCAAAGTAATCCTAATTAGGTATAAGAGGCTCATACACAACAACCTCAAAAATTGAACGTTTGGGCCGGCATTTATAACAACAGAATCGTGAGACCCTTCTTCCTACAAGAAACTTTAAACGGAGATAGGTATTTACAGCTCTTGGAGACACAAGTTATTCCGGCATTGGAGGTAAATGGACAATTACCAAATAATATCTGGTTTTAGCGGGATGGAGCACCACCCCATTACGCTCGCATTGTTCGAGATTATTTAGATAGGACATTTCATCACAGATGGATGGGAAGAATGGCATGCACAAAGTCCCGACCTTAATCCATTAAACTATTTTCTGTGGGGTTACTTAAAATCTAAGGTTTATGTTGATAGACCAAATAATTTGCAAGAATTAGCTGCAAGAATAACTCAAGACATCCAGAGAATTACACCAGAAGTAATAGCTAATGTTACTAGAGAATTTAAAAACCGACTTGCTTATTGTCAAGAAGTAAACGGTGCTCAGTTTGAACATCTAATACATTAAGTTTAGTTAAGTTTCAATCTTTTGAAAATCACATAGATATAGTTAATCATTATGATTATGTATTTCTTTAATGGATATTAGATTTTTCCTTTCTGTTAATATCTCGGTAGGTATTGAAGTAAACAATATCAAACCCGATATTTTTGTAATCGCAATAAAATGTTTCATCAGAAACTAAAATACTATATAAGGGGGTTTCATTGCAAAATTTAAAATCGACATTACTTCCGGTAAAACAGGAAGTTCAAAATTGTAAAAAAAATTGGAAACAAATAGGCAATCTACTGCAGTATCCACCTTCCAAATTTCATTTTGATATCTCTAATAATTCCAAAGATATTTGCTTGGTTCCACACATTTGCCCATCACTGTATATGCTAGGTTAGTTTTCAAATGATAAACACGGCAGTGGCTGGGCAACGCTCTTTCAGACCAAGTGATGACCTTCTTTTACTATCTTTGGAGTGCCCATAGTTCAATAGGAAAATATTTAGTGATGCAAATTATAGATCAGTATTGATTTTTCGGACAAGTAGTACTAACTTTCGTAGAAAATAATATTTGTAATTTTTATTGATTATAATTCTGTCATTAATATAATATAATTTTCACAATATTGCGAAGGTGTTGTGCAACAAATCATCAATCAGCGGATAAAGGAAATGTCATTAAATATTAGAGTTTTCATTGGGTTGATTGTCATCTCTATTTTTAAAATCGGAAACGGGAACTTTTAGGTTTTAGGAACAAAAAAAATCCGCTGATAATTAGATCGAACATGTTGCTTAGACATATTTATGTAAAAATAATCCTACAATTATAAACTTAAATAAAAAAATATTTCGGGAATTATTTCCAAAAATGTAATCCAAATGAAATAATACGGATAGCAAAGGCCTGGCGTATTTTTCTAATTTCACCTCAACTCTATATCTCATACAGACAAAATAACGTCAATAATGTTCAACTCATAATTTTAATGATACTGGGCGACCGCTAGTACTTGTTAAAACGTGCAAAAGCACAAAGCTACTTATATTTGTTGCCATCAAAAACTCTTTCAATTTGTTTTTGCTACTATAAGGAAATTTCTCTAACAATCCGAAACAGTTTAATAGGGCGTTTCTATAAACTTTTCTCTATGAAAAGAAAAATTATCCATGACAAAGTTCTCATTATATTTCGTTATTGCTTGCGAAGCATGCTACCCACTCAATGACTTATTTACATTTCAAATAAAGTTGTTAAAGTTGTAAACATAACTAACAACTTTTATTGAAACAAGTTTAAAGCAGAACACCTCCAAGAATAAGATAATTTCTTTACCGAGAAACTTATCACAAGTTCACGATCCATTAATGCTTAATAAAGTTCGAAAGCAAGAAAAGGTAACAAACAGAAGTTCTGATTTCCCAACAAAACTTTCGCAATCGAAATGGCGGTAGTAAGGCGGACGATATTTAAATGTCTTATCCACCTGAGAAGTTTCTTTTATCTAGGTTCTGAATACAGGAAAATCTTTATGATTCAATTTTCAAGCAGCAAACACTTTACAGTGGGGAATGTTTTAAATAAACCAATTAAGTTCAAATTTTTAATAATCATTTTCGTAGTATTTTTGAAAGTTACAATTTTAAATTCAGTAATGCAATGCATTTAACAAAAAAATACTTTTTCATTTTAACACTGCATTGTTTTGACCGAATCTCTATAGTAAACCATGATGTTGAATAAAAAATAATTTTAATTTGAAAATTGACACACATTGATTTAATTAATGATAAGTATTTATAATTGTTTCCCTAAAGACCTACGAGGGCTGCCTTTTATATTTCGGGATTAGCGAACAAAAACAAATATTAATCATCGAAAATCGCTTTATTGTTTTTCAAAATATTCCGCATGAAATTCTATATACTTTTGCATGCGTTTGAACCAATTGTCGAAGCACTTTTTCCACTCTGATTGAGGAATCTCCAAAACATGCATTCTGAACGCAGCAACTGCTTCTTCAGGTGTCGAAAAACTTTGACCTCTCAGTTTATTTTTTACGTACGGGAATAAAAAGAAGTCATTTGGTGACAAGTCAGTACCATACGGCGGATGACTCATCAAATCGATGTTTTGAGTGGTCAAAAATGCAGTTGTTTGAGCCGATGTGTGAGAGCTCGCATTGTCGTGGTGAAGAGTGATCCGTCTTCTGCGGTTGGTTTTCCTCATTTCTTGGAAGACAACTGGCAAACAAACGGTTGTGTACCACTCAGAATTGACTGTTCTGCCTTGTTCTAGTGGTACGGTTGCGACATGTCCAGTTTTCCGAAAAAACAGGCGATCATTTGCTTGTAAGTGCTTCGTGGGCGAACAACTTTTGTTGGATTCGGCTCATCTTGAAACACCCATACAGTCGACTGCTGTTTACTTTCGGGCTCATACGCGTCAATCTACGATTCATCACCTGTCACTATGTCATAAACGTGTTTTGAAGCACCGCGATCGTTTTTTTGAGCTTTTCTTTCGACCAATCGACACGAGCCTTTTTTGAACGATCGACAAATTGTGTGGGATCCAATGCGAACAATTTTTTTTGACATTCAAATGTTTATGCAATATTGAATGTATGCTGGTCTGACTAATGGGTAAGGTTGACTCAATGTCACGATAGGTCACATGACGATCTTGCAATATCAGTTCGCGCACAGCATCAATGGTTTCCGGAACAACAACTGTTTTTGGACGACCTTCACGAAATTCGTCTTGGAGTGAACTACGACCTCGATTGAATTCACCATACCATCGATAAACAGTGGTCCTTGATGGAGTTTCATCGCCAAAAACTAAATTAAGTTCATCCATGCCCTCTTGCTGACTTTAATCCACCTCGAAAGTTGTGAAAAATAATCGCACAAAAATGTTTACGATTTAATTCCCTTTTTGGGCCGAGATTAATCCTTTAAGTTACTGTAAACAACACATAGCGCTCGTATGTCAAAACATTCTGAGTACGTATAACCCCAAAAATGTCAAACTTTACGATAGAGCTGTCAGTTGTCAGATTGCAACACTAGGGTTGTCCAATCCCGAAATATAAAAGGCAGTCCTCGTGTTTTGTTTTCGTTTTGATTGACGGGGAAGTCAAATCCACTTCCCAGGGGGTACCCATAAAACTTGTCCTCGTGTTTTGTTTTCGAAGTCATGGCAGTCTAGTCCAGACCTTGTTTCTGGCAACAAGGTGTTGCCCATTAATATCTAGGGAAGGAGAGGGTCCCAGGCCCTCGAGTGTGACTTGTTGAACCTTTACACATGTAATTGCTGTTAACCGTAATTCCTAGGTTAGAATGTCACGACGAAATTTTCAGGTTAACTTCACCTAACAGAGATATTGGATACTCTCTTTGAGGTAACAGCTTAAGGAGAACAAAATTAAGAAAAGTAAAACCATTCGTAGAATTTCGCACTGTGGTTTTTCCCATGGCTTTCTCCGATACCAACGAAAGTGAATGTTTAAATGAAGAAGAAGACTTCAGCTATTACCGCGAAAACAGCCCTACTGAAATAAACATAAGTAATATATCACAGTTCTATTATCAAACGTAAGATCTACATTTTAACTATTTAATATCTGCTACTAGATTTATGTAATGCAAACGAGAATGAGTGTCTGAATATGCCTCTCGAATTCCTGTTTCAGCACTCGAAAAGTTATTGTTTGAATAGTATTAAAGTGCAACACACGTTCACGAAACAACACAATTTCCCGATGAGAATCATTGTCGAATATATCCATTGAAGATAATTAGTATGTGTTGGAAGTTTGTCTCTTTCCCCCTCCTCTCTCTCTTTCTATCTGTAATCATGTCTGTTCTATTGAAAAGAAACATGCGAGATGAGCGTGCATTGCATACAATGGATGTTCCTTAGACGAATGACAGATGCATACGTTGATATAATTAGAGTACGTAATTACGCGGCAAGAGATCGACTATTCAACCGAATTTCTAACAAATATCTGATCTCTAAGTGCTTTGATTAGGCACGATGCGGTAGAGCGAAGGGCGTTAGCTGAAGTAATTCTCATCGAACTAATTGGACTGTAATTTCTCTGTGTTTGGTTAGAATGTTGCATCCTAAAGTAAATAAGAGTACCAAAATTATAATTGACTTAGAGGAGGATGTGGGTATATATGATATGCAAAGGTTTGAATAGTGTATCTTTCTCAGACATTTAAATGACTAGTGTTTCTGTTTTCACGAATGTTAATGTTTGTTTTTGTGAAATTGGGGCAAACAGACCAAAGGGGTTTTTCCTGTGCAATTCAAATATTCTTCCGTTGATTTGGTGCTATTTCCAAAAAAAATATATGCAAGTTTATTTAAAATTAATCTACAGAATTTTATTGCAAGAACGGTGGTGACTAATTTTAAGGTGTATCTTCATTATACAAAATATTTATTTTTAATCGCCTTCTGTATAGCTCCAAGGTGGTTTATAATTATCTTCTAAACGTTGTTTGTGGCATATTCTTGATTACTTTTATGTTTTTTTTGCTCAATAACACCACAATCGAAATAAAACGACGTATATTGAAGGAAAACCAAACGTTTCAAAGTCTATCCAGAGTTCGTTGTCACTGGCTTTATATTTATTGATGTAAATTGCAAAATGAAAATTTTATTTATGACATTTAAATTGATGTTAAAAAATTTGTTGTTTTTAGATATACAGGTAGCACAGAAATATATAGTTAAACAGCTTTCAAATTAGAAGAATATGAAAGAGTTGTCTTTAGAATTTATAAGTGGCGTTCCTAGGTACGACTTTGTTATAAGATGGCGCATTCGCCAAAAATGCGATCAAAGAATTCTATTGTTTCAGCGATCCCATTAACGTCATAAGGGAAAACCTAGGAAAAACCTTATGAACTATCCCGATACTGGGTAACCAGATACGATTAAATTCTACAGAAGTGGAAGCGATGCAATCGTCTTCATTCAAAAGAATTAAGGCAGACTCTTTTATTTTTCGTTTTGTGTTGTGCTGTTCTTTGTTAAGTATAGTTAAATTGTCAAATTGTATTTTATGGCCTAGATCCCAAGCATGTTCACAAATTTTCGATTTTTCAAATTTTCGTTTTTTTATGTAATTCTTGTGTTCATTTATTCGTACGTGAAATGGTCTCGATGTTTCTCCAATATAAAATTTATTACATTCGCAAGGAATCTTATGCAGTTTTTTGAGTTCAGAACTCAAAAAACTGCACCTATCGTCAACATGGAAGTCCAAGGAAACTTCGAGGAACGAGGGACATTGTCTATCAGATTCAGACTAACAACTTTATATACATTTAATGTTAAAGTCCGGACAGCAATTCTCACCATTGATACTAGATGTTTGAAGAATTGGATTCAGTATAGAGTGGAAACTCATTTGTTTGCTACAATTTATAAATCAACCACAAACTTTATAAAAACAAATACACCCAATTCTTGGTAGATTCCTGCATGAGGATTAAAAATGCAATAAACTGGAACACTGCTTCTATATCTGGAAACGTTTATTGGTAGCAGAACCCACAGTATTTAGTAATCGAACAGTGAGATACATTGTTACTCTCAAATTTATTTGACAACATGAATAGGCAGACTACTAGTTTAATTGTGTTTGTATTTCGTGCATCGTATAGTGCAATGTTATCCCTTTTCATAAGAAACACCCTGTATATAAAAACTTTACTCATAAATCGTTTTATAAAAAATGATCTTAAATTGGCCTCTATTGGCTAACATTGCTATCGGGTGATAAGGTAGTGGAGTCGTGGGTCCTTAATCGCTTTTGGTATATTATCAGTAACATAAAACATTTAAAAAAATATATATTACCGACTTCTACCTATAACTAAAAAGCTAAAAATAATTATAACAAAATACAACTCTAGCAAATAAATAACACATTCAATGTTGTTAGGTACCTACCCAGGAAGTAAAAAATGTAAACATTAAAAGGTGCTCATTCTGTACAAATTAATTACCTACCAATCTAGTATATTTTGAAGCAGGTGCCAAGCAAATCTAAAATCCTTCATTGCGTACTTATCTACTAATTCATCAAACTTGATTGTTGCTTGGCACCATCTTCAAAAATATACTAGATTGGTACGTAATTAATTTGTACAGAATGAGCACCTTTTAATGTTTACATTTTTTACTTCCTGGGTAGGTACCTTACAACATTGAAAGTGTTATTTATTTGCTAGAGGTGTATTTTGTTATCATTATTTTTAGCTTTTTAGTTATAGGTAGAAGTCGGTAATATATTTTTTTAAATGTTTTATTTTCAACTTTTTAGTATTTTTGTTTGTTTGTTTGCAGTCTTTATTTTTTATTTTGTATGTATAACCTTAATAGACAGAACCAGGTAACATTGAAAGCTTCAACATTACACAATGATACTTTCTCATTTAAACTGACAGGTAAATCTTTACTAGCGTTGACTTAATAAGCCCAAAATATATTTATGCCTTATGGACTACGCCATGTAACCTTTTTTCAACTTTTTTTGACAACCCTGTATAACTATAGATAATTCCACTCCAACCTATGTACCAACCATCCTGTACATACGACTGCCCACAAACAAGCATACATTTGTTAGCTGCCTTCTGTAAACTATAGGACGAAGTAGAATCCATCCCATATTTACGGAGTCAAATCCGTCCTATATTTCAACTATAGCATATAACTCCTTGTGGGCTAGCCCATAAATTAGTTCATTTTTTACATTTTATATTATCGTCCGTTGGTAACATTAATTCCTCTCCACACTTTATGCAACTTCTTATGGGCTATAAAAGAAATATTTTTTTAATCACACTTTATAAATATAATTCAACTGCAGCATATATTTCAACCATCCTGTATCCTATATAATTTTAATTTCACATTTTTTCCAACATTTTTATACCACCAAACGTCCAGTCCACCCTATATTCCAATCATCCTGTATATACGGCTGCCTACGGACCACTATCATTCTAGTCCGTCCTATATTTCAATCTTCATATAAATGCAACTCCTTCTATCACTTTACTGTGTGATTTTGTTTGCTATAACTAAACACCCTGTCTATAAACGTACCAAATAGCAGTTTAAAGTTTAACATGTGTTATCACTGAATTTTCTATTAGGCCGAGAGAATGTGACAACCAAAAGCACCGTCTTCCCAAAATGGAAAAATTTGCATTAAATAGGTATTTGCCTGGTATACAAACAAAACGAGCTTGGTACTCATTGATTTAAGGAGCCGAAACTATGCTTTACTACCTATATGCTTGAGATGTACATAGAAAATTTTCAAATTCGCAATTAAAACTTCCAGTGCCTAAAATTACCCGCACTATTACGTAGGAATTAAAATAAATATTCATGAGGAAATGTCCGTTATGTCATTTCGATGAAATTTTTGATAAGAATTTTGGAATTTTCGGCAATTTTCTGCAAAACTGCAAGTTGCACGTCGCAGAAAAGTATATGAGATCACCTAAGGAGCTTCCTTAATAGATTAAACGTTAAAAAACTATACACATCCATAAGGAGTTATCGAAAAATCGACTAAAATATTAGGGATATTGGTCGATTTCCATGCAGGCATGTGTTCATTAACAAATTTTATCACTTTACAAATAGAATTATTTTCCAAAATTTGAAGTTTCACCAATCCGGATATATACTCTATTAAACAAGACCATATTCATTCAAAACGGTGCACCACAGGACAATAAATCAGGTATGAACATACAAAAAAAAGCGAAAAAATACGTGACGAATTGATAACCTTCTCCTTTTTGGAAGTCGGTTAAAAAATATACAATAATCAAATTTATTCTATTTATATTTCAAATGAATTTCCATCTAACTGTTCCTGATAGGAAATGCGATTTTCGTTTCATCGCATTAACTTAAACCTTCTCTTAGGCACAAAAATATCTCAGACGATATTTTGGATTTGGTTAGTGAGTTATCTCAAAGTTCACAGCTTTGATAACGAATAACGCTGAGGTATGAAGTTTGCCGGCTGAAGTAATCGCCTTAAAGCTAATTGACTGTTAATGTGTCGTAGTTTCAAAGTTTGGGTTAATGCAACCAACGGTTGGTTTCCTTATATAAAGCAATGGGGAGAAAATCTTCGCTTTTAAGAATGAAGGAAGATCGAATTAAATGAAGAGAATATTTTATCGATTTGTCAGCAATCAGCAGAATTATGTCCTATTAATTTAATTTAAAAATAGGTTGGAATATTTAAATCTGTATTTGTTTAATTGGAATATCTGTTCGTATAATTTGAATTACGAACTATGCCTACATCAAGTTCTTTAATTGTTATACTGCTATAAATAATCTAATAGTAGCAGCAGGAGTATATTTTAGACTGTATATCCAGCATACCACGTGAATGTGACAATCACTACATTGGGAATATTAAGCGACCGGGTCTGGCAACGCTGATTGGACGAGACACGGGATTAAGCGACCCAATGAGCGTGACCGGATAAGGGTATAAATACGACGGGTAATCTGAATTTCCCATCATTCACCTGATGATGATAGCAGATCCAAAGCTATTGAAACGTTGTGAGATCAATCATTTCAAGAAGATGAAAGTCCAAGGAAACTTCGAGGAATAACCATGAATAATATCGGTCGTAGTTCAATGTCTTCTTGATTTGTCAGATTTTTTACTTTTCTAGTTTAATGATTAGTTTTCACCCGTAGCTCTTTGTGATATTTGACAATCTATGTCTTCTATCTCCTAAAGGTCATGGAGGGCATGCATAAAATAAACCTGTTTTTGAAGTTTATGGTTTCTTCCTGTTTTTCTCTAAAATTTGAAAGATATTAAGTGGTTTTCAGTAATTAATTACATTATATTAATTTTCCAAAATATGGGGTAGTTTTTACCCGCCCCCCTCCCAAATGAGGGTGCATTTAAAATTTGTCGAACAGATGTTAGCATTTACCAAAAATCAATTTTAATTCTATACATTAGGTTCCAGAAATTGAACTTAAATGCTAATATTTACTTTTACTTTTTATATTTAAATGCTAATATCACTTTGTTGTCTAACCTTGCCATCATTTGTTCACAGAAATACGTTCTCTTATGGAAATCGTCCTCCATGAGCTCCTGACTCGGCATCATTTTATAGGGATGCATTTTACTTTCCTTTAATACTCGAAAAATTGATGTGTGACTAAGGTTGAACAGTGGGGCTGCTTTTCGATCAGAATTATGTGGGTTTTCTTGAAACCTAAGCATAATATCCAATTTCGTATGATCACTTACAGCATAGGCAGCTACTTTTTTATTTTGCTAATTGTTCCTTGGGGTACAGGCGGCAAATTTTGAAAATTTTCTTGAAATAAACGAGAAACTTCCACTTATTTTATCTCCATAACCAATCATTTGTAGAATGTTTATTTTGTGCATTTCTGTTAAATGAACCATTTTTCTGATATTACATACAGTTAACAGACAAGATGCTAAGGCTGAGTTTTGACCAAAATAAACAAAACTGTTTTTTTTTAAATCATTAAAATGGAACGCAGGAATGGTTTTTACTTACTATCTCAACATCAAGAGCCAAATGGGAATTAAGTATTGAGCGTACTGAAGCGAATTTTTGAAATAAAATAATTTTATTTTTTTAATGTTAGTTTTTCTAATAAATCTGAAAACACTTAATATTTCCGAAACAGTTGAAGACAGGTGTAGGACATTGAGCATGAATTATTTCTAGAATTGTCTAGAAAATCCATAAAATAAATATTCTACAGAGGTTTGCATTTAAAAATACAAATCGGCGTGTCCAAGCGTTTTTCCCAACACGCCCTCCTTTATTCATTATCGAATAATTCCATTTGGCTGTTCCACACTGTATAATGTTTTCTAAAGCACTTACTACGAGTATTATGGTTTAATTTATCCATTATTAAGAATACACTTTAACTTTGCCAAAAATTGCACTGATTCAACTACATAGTTTAAAACTGTGACTTCTGTTTGCATTTTCAGGAAATAAATATAGTATAGCATTGATTATTAAGAACGTGGTGCCTGATTGACTTTACCAATATTAAAAAATCAGTACTTAGAGTACAGCAGGGAACAACTGTCGTGTCATATACGAATGTGATAATTACTCAGCCAAATACTAAAACAACTGATAGTTTCCTATTCAATTTCTTGACAGAAATATCATCTATATATAAATAGGCAAAGACAAAACGATTAGGTACCATTTTCTCCTCTATCTCTCAACCGATTTTCTTCATTTTTGTTCTGTTTCGTAGCTACTGACGACCTTCAGTACGGAATGCTAATATTAATTTATAATATTGGTTCATTCATCAAATAAAATATAATAAAAAATCATTATTTACGTCCATAATGTCAACGCCAAACAACTGAATGTGCCGCCGCCGCCAGACTCAAAACATTGAGTAATTATATGTAGAGGGACCAATGCTGTTATATACTGAGAGCATGTACTTCTGGAAGTGGCATACAAGAGTTGTTATTGTTTAGTGTTAAAGTAATCGTTGTATATTATAATTATACAGGGTGATTCTAGAAATGTTAGAATAATTTTTTTCGTGGGTGGCACATAAGCAGTTGCATATATAGGGTGTTTAAAATATAGAGTAGAGTGCAATTATAACTAATAAAATAATTATATAGGGAAGCCCATTAGCCGTTGAATTTACAGGGTTCTTGGAATAGAAGGCGCAGTAGAATTAAAGTTATACAGGATGGTGCAAAAAATATTATACAGAGATGTATATACAGAGTGGCGGAAATGGAAATGCAACATTTCGTAACCCATAAGCAGTTGTATACTATATAGTGAGATGAAATATAGGGTGAGAGGAATTGTAGATATACAGGATGATATTAAAAAATGTTAGAAAAGCCCACGAAGAGTTCCATATATATGATGATTGAAATATAGGTCGGAGTAGAATTATAGTTACAGAAGATAGTTGAAAATTTCATAAACAAAAAGGGTAAATAGGGTGGCTTATAGGCAGTGGCATATACAGAATGGTTTACCGGGTGGTTCAAAAATGTTAAAAAATATTATGCGTGGTGCATGAGCAGTTGGTGGTGGAAATATATAATGAGATGGAATTATTATAATGAGGATTTTAATAAATTGAGAATTGAATGCAATTATAGCTACACAGGGAGGTTAGAAAAAATAAATATGTAGGGTAGCCGATTAGCGGTTGAATTGTTGTCATATTAAATTAAGAATTACGAATTTGAACACAAATAAAGTCCTATGAATTATATCTGAAAAAAACTTTAATTTCGTTACTTATTTGTAGAAGCGAGATGTAAGACGGACATCTAGGATTTTTTCAAGGAAACTATCACCACAGAGGTTCCGAATCTGGATCCGTTCCGGGTAATTGCTGTTTTCCCTAATGTCCTGAGATAGAATGTCACGATAAAATTTTCAGGTTACTTAACTTGCCAGAGATATTGACACAATTGGTCGAATTTCAACCACTGGACGACAGCTAGTTAACATAAAATACAGAAAAATCATTAACACTTTTGTAAAATTCGGTTTAGCAAAAATTTTGGCAAGTTTTATTAGTTTGAAAAAAAATATTGAGATAAACTTATAGAAACATTTAGTAATTACAAAAAATTGCAGAAAAATTATTGATATTGTCTTCTAAACGTTGTTTGTGGCATATTCTTGATTACTTTTGTTTTTTTTGGGCGGTAACACCACAATCGAAATAAAACGACGTATATTGAAGGAAAACCAAACGTTTCAAAGTCTTTTCTGACGTTTAGTTTTCCTTCAATATACGTCGTTTTATTTCGATTGCGGTGTTACTGACCAAAAAAAGACATACAAGTAATCATTATTGATATTGTTTCAAGTAGTTGTTAAATTTCTTTATTTGAATTAATTTATTTTATTGTTGTCTCAATGGCTACTCTAGTTTGAAATTGTTGGAAGTTGGTGACATTATTTCCACTGCTGTTACTGTACTTTCCTGTTCCTACAATCAAATGTACGAAAATAATACTTTAAGATACCTTGAATTGCACATGTCATTAGCGAGTATCCCTGGAAGTATTAGATATGTAATTGGTGAAAAATTACAGAGTACAGAAGTATTTGATATTGAACTGCAAGTATCAGTAGGGGTATCCTTTCGTCTGTAGTCCTATGGATCACATATACTAGTTGATTGATAAATGAATTATATTTTTAAGTTTAATGGTATGTGACGTCACAAGTTTTATCCTAACGTTCTGTGCTTTACTAAAACATTCCCTAATACTTCCATTGGCCGTTTTGCTGTATTTGCCGCTTTTGTGATCTCTGTAGATTCAATTTATTATCGACGTAGACAGCAAAGAGCTGAGTGCATCCTTATCTATATATGTACACTACATAATGTAGTAGAAGCAACGTATTTCATAACTTATTTATATCGACGAGTATTTACTGTGAAAGCCTCGCTAAATTCTATGCTTCGTGAAAATGGGAATCTCTTCTGTGCTATTGATGTGAAAAGCGAACTTTGTCGGTTAATATATAACAATCCGACATTCGCACAAAACGGTGCGGTTTTGTATGTTCGTTGTTGAATCTCTTCTCCTAAATGTAAAGAATCAGTTTTACAATTTGTGCGCTAAAAAAATGTAGATGGACTTCTGATTAGAGTGTATGATAATTACAGGAAAAAATAAATTGTATCTTCTAACAAATTGAAAAGAAATTGGATTAGTTCCGGGATACCCTGAAGTCGTCTCATATTTTTTCAATAACATAGCTTGTACCATTTCTTAGAAAATAGGGAAAAACTTTTTTACCGACTTTCTTATACAGTAAACTTTGGTGGAGTCGCTGGTATTAAAAATACAGAAACAATTTCTGTTCGGAACATGAGTTTATAACGAATTAAGTATTAAAACAAATTTCCGCACAAACTTTAAATAATGTTTATATGGTTTCTTAGATTTAATGGTAATATTCTAAACAACTAGACTACTCTGCTGTATTATTTTGTGTTAACGAAGTGTTTGCGGGCATATGTTGATGGGAAGTGTCATCATAAAATGACTCGAGGAAGCACATCTTGAAATTTTTCATTTACACTCTGTATATAGATGACACAAAGACGCCTAACCTAACATAACCAGATAAAGGAAGATAATTTGACACATAAAGTATATTTTGTTAAAACTTTTCGCTTCCATCGTTCAATCTCAATGTGTGTAATAACAATTACCAAGCAAATTTGTTACAAATATTTGCTGCATTCCTTTCACAAAATCTTACAATTTTTATTGTTGGAGGCATACTGAAATTTATCTTCTACTAAATTTAAGGAGATTTCTAAATAATCGATTACTCTTAAACGTTTTTGAAGCCAATTAAGAGCAAGTCCCTATTTCTGTTATTGCCTCCCCGGTCGAACCCAGATAATCCTCTTAACCGAAACGTCAATTTATGATTCTGTTAATAATCCAAAACGATCGATCACAATTACGGCTCGGCGACTGAATTTCACAAAAAGAAACAAATCGAAAAATGTGCATCTCATCAATTAGTTTAAATATTTCTGAGTGCTGGTGCCATCATCCTTATAATTGTTGCATGTAAATTAGAAAAGTGGAAGATCGAGTCGGAAGAGGCAATTTAAGCGATATAAATGTGTTCTACTTATTTTTTTGTTTATGCTCGACGACCATCGGGACAGCTGGAACCAAGTGTTCGCGACATGATTTTATACGGAGAGCACTACTAGTAGATTGTTTTTAAAAACATATTTATATACGTCCTATAATTTTGAGTTATTGTGAAAAGTGTTCGTGGGTTGTTTTAGCGAATAGGGAATTATGACAGCTTCAGAGTATAAAGCATGGATAATGGGTTTTGACCGACGCCCTTTGCCAGCTAATAATGTCAAGGGAAATTCTCGTTGTAGCGGCCTTTCCTTTACATAAAGAATAAGCCAGCTCGTTTGTCTTAACAGATATTTGACGATGAATTGTGGCCCTTTATTTGTTTCGCAAGAGAATACAAATGGAAATCGTAGTACATGTTGGTTCCTCAAAATGATGATTTGGATTTATAAGTTAATAATAAAAATAAAAGAATATTTAACATTTAGGGTGGGATATGTAATGTTGACGAGGGAAGTCAGATAAAATTAGGGCTTTCAAGGATATTATATTGAACAAAGTATTGGAATATATAATATAAGGTGTGTTTAAAAAACAGGCGGAAAACGCTCTGTTGAAGATTTGTCATGTAAAAATGAGAAAAAAATTGGTATAAATGACGGATCTGAAATGTTTGGTGTTAATCTTTGGGGGCAAAATATAGGATTACCTAAAGAAAACATTTTTTTTTCTTTCAAACGTATCATGCTATATATCGTTATCAGGAATACAATATATTTTTTTTCATATTTTTACACTAATTTGTTTAAGAGATATTAACAAAAACATACAAAAATCGATCGTTCCAACCTTCTTTATCTCCAAACCTGTAAGACCTAATAATTATTACTAGTGGTCGCCCAATGGTCGAAATTCGACCCTATTTCAGGAAATTATAAAAGTATATTTTTCTAAGAAAAAGAGTTGTGGAGAAATCGGAGAAGTAGATGTAATGACCAAAATTGTTCACTCATATTGACAAATCTATTGCAATAAAAAAAATAAAAATGTAATCAAATATCGGTATCCGAAATATTTTTGACAAATGAATGACCCCCCAAATTTTTGACTGGAACCGCTCCTGGCAAAATATTCGATATAATAATTGGAAGATTGTTCTTTGCAACCTAAAAGTTTTCGCCATTTGCGTTTTCAATCAAGTTCAGGAATATTAAAGAAAAGAGAGGACCAACAACCTTAGGAGAACTTAAATATTTAATACATTCTCTATTGTCTGCTATCTGACAAATTTTTACACAACACCTTCGGGAAGATTATGATAATATATTAATCAAATAATTAAATTCAGATTAAAAACATAATATTTAATACGAAAGTTACTGCCACGCGTCCGAAAAATCAATACTGATCTACTATATTGATTATTTTACCACTAAACACTAAAAACGCTTGTATGCCACTTCCAGAAGTTCATACTCTAAGAATATAATAGCATCTAACGATCGCTCCATATATAATTACTCTATGTTTTGAGTTTTGACCGTCTGGCGGCCGAGGCACTGTCAGTTGTTTGGCGTTGACAGTATTGACGTAAATAATGATTTTTATTATATTTTATTTAATGAATGAACCAATATTATAAATTAATATTAGCATTCTGCACTGAAGGTCTTCAGTAGCTAATTAACAAAACAAAAATGAAGAAAACCGGTTGAGAGACAGAGGAGAAAATGGTACCTAATCGTTTTGTCTTTGCCTATTTATATATAGATAATTGTTGGGCCTAACCTGAAAAATAATTTTGTGGGGCGAAATATTATTAATTGAAAAACAAACAATTAAAATGTTTCAAACCCATCATGTACCTAATGAAGGATTCACTGTTAAGATTTCAACTATATTTTTTAAATAATTGGGTTAAAAGACCTCAAAAAGAATCGAAATAACTAGAAATATTAGGCATTACTAAACTTTATAGTAACACTAATTAATTTCGAGGCGAGTTATAGACCTAAATAAAATATTAAAAACTATGTTATTTTATTTCAAACGCATCATTTAATACATAAAATGAAACCAGTTGTTATGAGAAATACAAATATGTATTTTTCATAATTAAAGATTATTTATTCAAAATACATTTTTTGGTTATCTCCTAAATCTTAAAAAATGGTATATTAAGGCATCAACTGAACCTTATGAATTATAAAATTAAAAGGAAAATGACATTTTTTTCAAGCACAACCGTAATGTATTAAATGAAGAGGATCCTCATAAAAATACATATTTTTAAAATAATTTGTATAAAAGATTTAATGTTTTCATATTTAAAATTCAAAAATATTTTTAAATTTAGCGAAAATCATAATCTTAATTTTGAGAATGGAATAAATATTTCTCTATAAATGTAGCAGGTCATGAAAAGTCCCGTTTTTGGGAAATGAAAATAAATTAAAACACATGGTTTAAGAGATATTATGAAAAATACAAGACAATCCTCTCAGTTCCTACTATCTTAATCTAGGAACTTAGAAAAAAATATGTTATGATTTACCTACATTATAAGACATCTCCAAGATGGTACGGGACCCTTAGTCCAACTGGCACTTAAGAAAATTATTTAGTATTTCTTTTCCGATATTAAATCCAATAAAAGAAGAATATATTGTCTACCAAAAAACATGATAACTAAAGTATGGTCCAATGTTATAACTATATATTTTTGTTTATAAAGTGCAATTATAATTGCGTATCTTGAATATTTAACAAATTCTAACTCTTATTCTTTATAAAACTTAACGGACCACAATCTCCTTAAGCTTGGATCATAAACTTATAGCTTTTCTACATTTTTTCCTACTCGTTGCTATTATTTCCATCACTGCGAATCTCAAATAGGTCATACCTTTCTAGTCCAACTTTATATTATCATTCATTTTTATTTGGTGGTAAGATTTGGCCTTGTAGCATGTGCTAGTTTTGCTTCAATATTAAATACCATCTTTTAACAATTTAGCTTTTACGAATGAAATTTTGGATAAGTAAGTGCACTTTTACTAAAATTATCCAACATCAAATTTTATGAAAACATTTTTACTATTTTTAAATACTTAATACTCTCTTCGAGGTGTTATTTTTTGACAGGTGAAGTTAACCTGAAAATGTCATCGAGACATTCTAACCTAGGAATTACGGGTAACAGCAATTACATGGAACGGCTACAGATTCGGAACCTCCACGAGGGCTGCCTTTAAGTTACTGTAAACAACACATAGCGCTCGTATGTCAAAACGTTCTGAGTACGTATAACCTCAAAAATGTCAAACTTTACCGTAGAGCTGTCAGTTGTCAAATTGCAACTCTAGGGTTGTCCAATCCCGAAATATAAAAGGCAGCCCTCGTATGTGCTAGTTTCCCCGAAAATCCTAAATGTTAGTCTTTACATTTCGCGTCTTCAAACTTTAAGTTAAAAGTACCCACGCATAACTTTATCATGTAATTTAAAAATACAAATATGGTTTTCACATCGACAATATATGCAATAGGTAACCTGACGGTTTCTTAGTTTATTTATACATTTTTGAGAAAATAACCCCACTATTAGACTCTATATTTAAAATCCAAATGCTTCATTATTTGAAACCTTTTGGATTTTAAATATACCGCTTTTGTACTCCAAGCGTTATTTAGATACAAAAATTAAAATAAGTCAATCCCACATTTTGCCAAATTTATATTTGATCATTTAGGTTATTCTTACGGTAAATCTTTGAATAGTTTACCTGTTGCTAGCACTATTGTTTATTGATTTTAAATAATTTTTAAAAGTCCATATTTTTCTATTTAATTCAAATCTCACAACTAGTTAGTAAAATTGATAGTAGTCTTGATTGTAATATTTTTTAGGTTTTTGTTATTCTATAAATCAGCAAAAGCAAATTTATCTGTATAACCATTTAATTTTTGTCGCTTCATTAGATATGCAAGTGTTTTTTCAAACGTGAAATATGTCAAATTGGTTTCCAATAGCCATATTGCTTTTATCATTTCATTTGCCATTTGTCAGCTTTCTCAGCAACATTCGTTTGGTGATTCCGTTATCATAATGAAATCTGTTTGCTGATAATTGTGACGGTCTGCTATTCAGGCAAGACGGAAATAACATAATAAATTGAAGGGGGACATCATACGCGTGAGGAGATTTTCGATTAATGTTCGAATTATCTATTATTTAATCTATTCCACACCATGAAAATGTAACGGCTTAAAGGCGGTACCTAATGAGGAATAGTTATTGAAATTGTTTGCTTGAACTTCTGATGAGTAAAATTAGATATCACTCTTTGAAGTTACACCCGGAAAAATATGTTTGTTGTTCATTAATGCTATTTGTGATATGTTTGAGTGTGTTTTATCATATACGCTAATATTTCCAACCAAATTCTTACAAGGCTATTGTTATTGGTCCCTCCAGTTTTAATAGCAATGCCATTTTCATCTTTTACTACTTTCCTTGTGCTTTAGTTAATATGAATATCTCAACTTATATTGTTTATGCCTGCGAACCTGTCGCAGTAGTAAATACTAGAATTTACTAAACATAACTTTTAGCCCAACCAAAGTTTAAGTTGTGTTTGTAGGGTGTGATAAACATATTACTTTTTAAAATACTTTAATGAATTTGTAGGTTTATCTAAAAGATTACTTTATATAATCTACTGATTTAATAATATTACCGTTAATATGATGACAGCTAATTGTTTTGCTGATTCTGTAGGGTATAGTCGAACATTCTAGAAAATACGAAGATATGTAGGATTATAAGATTTTTTAGATGAAAATACAGTTTTAATCAATTGGTAAATAAACGAGGGTAAATATTTTCTATTGTAGTAGGTAAATGTTGTCCTGACTGTTGTAAATACTTGATGTGATATTTTTATAGTATTCAGTCATTCAAAACGCATGCTAATGAATATTACGTTTCGGTTTCATTTATGAACCATTATCATCAGTATAAGAATGCATATAGTTTGCCAATCAATATCTGAATAAGTTAGTCAAACATATGCGAAACAAAGTTATGATTTTTTAAAAAAGGTTAATTTTCCAATTAATTACAACTTTTCCGTTGGCAGTATTACGATTCAGTCATAAGTTTTGATAACGCAAGAAAACACAACAAAACAACATATTTTTTGGGTTTTATTGTTTAAAATAATTTACTTTTTAGAATTTGCTGTTAAAATCAGTCTTATTATTGGCTGTTAACTATTACTAATGTGATGGCATAAGCGGCTTGCTGTTGAATTTTAAAATCTCTATTGACTGGTGGAAAGATACTGCTTATTCCGGGGCAAATATCTGTTAGACCTTGTCTTAACTTGGTCTAACTATTTTTTGGTAAATAAAACAAACTTTAGTTAAATTATTTACACGGAAAACAACTGTACTTGTATTTTCACAGAGCAATAATTCTGTTGGGCAAGTTAAAACGTTGTGGGAGTAAATTCGTTGAGTTATAATAACTGACGTGCACTTAGCTGGGGTAGGCACCTGAAGCACATAAATCCCAGGGGTAAGATGCATTTGACCACCTAGTGAGTGGTGTCGTAAGCCCTTTATGGCCATTATTGACCGCTGTAAAATTACTATCAACTGTCTTCATATATATAATTTTGTACAAATAGTGCCTTCTATTTTTGGATGAATGAAAGGTTAATTACTAAAGAGCACAAATAAATAGAACGTATTTCAAAAATCATTACATTTACAACCCCTTATGGTTAGTAATTTATTAGTATTTGCCGTGCCCAAGAAGGTTTCCTATTGTGATATATATTTTTTGAACACTAACGAAACTACATGCCATTTACAGCCCCATAATTAAAGTCACAAAATGACAATGTAGGGAAAAAGTTCTCTTAACATAGGATACTATGAGAAACAATTAACATTTATCACATCTTAAATGGTAAAACCTAAATTAAAAGTGAAATATAAAACTAAGACAAAAGTTGTCTTAACAACCGGTAGTGCTCTTTTTGGGGTGAACAAGTTCGTTTAAAATTCAGGTGTTGTTTTTTTGCCACTATCAACTTCATTTTGTCAAGTGGAAATATTTGTTTTTTATTTTATTTTTGAATTCTGCACCGAATTCTAAGTATCTTTCATGTACAATGTCCTATACTAAAAATTAACATTTATTAAAAAAATACATTTCTGTCTAGTTAAGAAAACAACGGTAAAAATAAGGTGTTTGCTGGTTTCAATCTATTTCGAAAAGATTGTTGAGGAGGTCTTGAATTATTTTGTCTATTCATGGGTTTTCTCTCCTCCAAATTTTTTCCTGTAACAGATAAGTATTTAAAAAATTGTATATGTAGAACAAAGTGTAGTAAGGAAATTTCGTAAAATTGCCCGGATTACTAGCTGTCTGTACAGAGATTCTTCCTCACAGTTTTCTGAGAGAAAGAGATGTCTATAAAATGATCAACCAGTATTCCTGTATATAAGTAATGTATTGTATATTGTGTAATACTTATCTGTGTATGGAGACGTTTCAACTCCGAGTCTGGAGTCGTTGTCAATCGTTTAGTGTTGTTTTCGAGGTTTTTTTCTAAAAAATTTTCGCTTTGATTTTGAATTTATTGTTTGTCAAAAAATTTGACACTGACAATTTATTTACGTCTGGTTTTTATGATTGTTGGCGGTATTTTTTTTTAATGCTAGAGTTTTTAACGTTTGTTTATTTCCATAGAAACTGTACTATAATTTTACTTCAAATAAGTACTTGTCAAGTGCAGTTGGAAAGTTCCAAAGTGTTGGGCGTTTAACTGAAAAGCAGCGAATATAAATTTTGTCGATGGTAGGATATGCCGACAGAACTCGAGCACAAGCTGAAGTTTGCGAATTGTTAATATGAAGTACCCGGAGCGGCCTATTACACGATCGGTAGTTAGTAAAATAGAAAAAAAGCTTCTAGAATTTGGCCACGTAAGAGACAATTACAAAACTAAACATTTTCCAGAAGATACACAATTAAATGTTTTGCTCGATTTATAAGAAAATCTTCATAAATCCACTAGGCAAATAGCCGCAGAACAGTCAACAAGTAACTCTTCTATTCTAAAATGCTTGCATAGAAATAAATGGCACCCATACAAAGTACATTTAGTTTAGGAACTTACTGAAGATGATTTGGATCGGAGAGTAGAATTTTGCGAAATAATGATGGATAAATGCAAGGCCAACCCGCACTTTTCAAGTAAAATAGTTTTTTCGGACAAGGCAACATTTTGTTTTAATGGTTCAGTAAACAAGCAAAATTTTCGTTATTGGGCATCAGTAAACCCACATTGGATTATGGAAAGTCCTACACAGTTAACAAAAACGTTAACGTATGGGCCGAAATTGTGGGTACTTCAATTGTGGGTCTTTTTTATTGAGGGAACAAAATACCTATTATAAAATGACATAATACCCTTTTTAACAGAACTTTACCCGAATGGCGAAAACCCCAACATACTGGCAGATTCGGCATGGTTTCAACAGGATGGAGCGCCCCCGCACTATTCCCAAATAGATGGATTGGAAGTAGAGGTAATATCGAATGGCCAGCTAGGTCTACAGATCTAAACCCGTTAGATTTTTATCTTTGGGGCTACGTGAAATCGAAAGTCTACTTCAATATGCCGGAAAATATCGAGGAATTAAAGAAAAATAGTTACAATTAAAAAATAAAATAAAAAACAAATGTTTCCATTTGAGAAAATGAAGTTGATGGTCAGAATTTATTTCTTACCCACCCATATAAATGAGTTTTTCATCACAAAAACCGCACGCCAAAAAAAAACAGACGTGTCTGAGCGTTTTTCCAAAAAACCAAGACCTGCATTTTAAATGAATTTATTCCAACCCACATGTCCACACTGTATATATTTATTTGTGTGTAAACATAAATTGTTGGTATTAAATTATTTAACAAAACAAAATATGCATTCTCATGAAATATATGTGACGATTATGTTCAATTTGAAGAAATATTTGCGATTATTTGATTAACAAGTGAAACTTAGTCGGACTGGGTTTTTGCGCTACCAAAAGCTGCCTTTTCTGAATTCAAACAAATATTGTGAAATTTGGGAAAAGGTAGCTTTAAGCAAGCTTTTACAAATTCGTTTATTTTGCCGCCTAAAGGGAACGAACATATACTTTACCAAAAACTCGGAAATTTCATGTAAATTTGATAGATAGGCTTTTTGTTTTTAGGTCGATTTTGTTTGTTTGAAGCGTCTTCAGACAAGGATCTGAATTTTTCTTTGGTGTATATGAGGTTTCAGCCTAAACAAAACTTGCCTGAGTTTTCGTTTACTTTTATCAGAGGAAATTTCTCATTCGATAGTAAAGTCACGCTTTTTTATTCAATTCGGGAGAAATAGTTTTTTACACTTCAGCGAGCTTCCAGCCAACGAACGCAACGTAAAGTAGGGAAAAGTGGAGCCAGACTAAACGGAATATTCCTGAGTTAATTTGGGTGAAGGAAATGAATTGCGATGCGGGTGCGGTTTTAGCATAATTCTCTCTTTGTTTTGGGGAAATTAAAAGTCGCTTTTAGAGTGACGCTGACGAAAAGTGTGTAATTTGTGCTTGTTCCGTTCCGTCTCGAAGATGAGAGAGATTTTATTCATCACCGCGAGGTGTAAAATATCGGTAAAGCTTGATTGGAATAGAAACGACTAGAGATATTGCGTTACTACTGATATGTTATCGGTATCGGTAGTTTAGTTTCCAGTATTGATATTAGCTCATGATTTTGATACTCCGATGATATTCACTCTCGTGTTTTAGGCTATCAGCCCGCTAAATACGAGGGCTGCCTTTTATATTTCGGGATTAGAGAACAAAAACAAATAATAATCATCGAAAATCGCTTTATTGTTTTTCAAAATATTGCCCATGAAGATGTATACACTTTTACACGCGTTTGAACCAATTTTCGAAGCACTTTTTCCACTCTGATTAAGGTATCTCCAAAACATGCATTCTGAACGCAGCAACCGCTTCTTTGGGTGTCGAAAAACGTTGACCTCTCAGTTTGTTTTTTACGTACGGGAATAAAAGGAAGTCATTTGGTGACAATTCAGGACTATACGGCGGATGACTCATCAAATCGATGTTTTGAGTGTTCAAAAATGCAGTTGTTTGAGCCGATGTGTGAGAGCTCGCATTGTCGTGGTGAAGAGTGATCCGTTTTCGGCGGTTGGTTTTCCTCATTTCATGGAAGACAACTGGCAAACAAATGGTTGTGTACCACTCAGAATTGACTGTTCTGCTTTGTTCTAGTGGTACGGTTGCGACATGTCCAGTTTTTCCTTGAAACACTCATACAGTCGACTGCTGTTTACTTTTGGGCTCATACGCGTAACTCCACGATTCATCACCTGTCACTATGTCATAAACGTGTTTTGAATCACCGCGATCGTATTTTTTGAGCTTGTCTTTCGACCAATCGACACGAGCCCTTTTTTTGAACGATTTACAAATTGTGTGGGATCCAACGCGAACAAATTTTTTTGACATTCAAATGTTTATGCAATATTGAATGTATGCTGGTCCCATTAATGTGTAAGGTTGGCTCAATCTCACGATAGGTCACTTGACGCTCTTACAATATCAGTTCGCGCCCAGCATCAATGGTTTCCGGAACAACAATTCTTTTTGGACGACCTTCACGAAATTCGTCTTGGAGTGAACTACGACCTCGATTGAATTCACCATAGCATCGATAAACAGTGGTCCTTGATGGAGTTTCATCGCCAAAAATTAAATTAAGTTCAACCATGCACTCTTGCTGACTTAATCCACGTCGAAAGTTGTAAAAAATAATCGCACGAAAATGTTCACGATTTAATTGCATTTTTTGGCCGAGATGAATCCTTTAAGTTACTATAAACAACACATAGCGTTCGTATGTCAAAACGTAATTAGTACGTATGACCTCAAAAATGTCAAACTTTAGGATAGAGCTGTCAGTTGTCAGATTGCAACACTAGGGTTGTCCAATCCCGAAATATAAAAGGCAGCCCTCGTACATATTTTCCGGATTTTAGAATTCTTCTCTGCGAAATTGGTATCGACAAGTTCTTTCAATACCAGTACCGATACCTTTATTTCGATACAACTACTGATATTGGTAACGATACTTCCATACCCCTTGCTATATAATAATAACGTTAATGCTTTCATATTATCGCCACATCCCTAGAACCCATTTCAGCCGTGTTTTGGTACTTTGTGAAAATGTTTCTCATATGTGTATTAATTTGTATGCATTGAACTTAAATTCATTATCAATATTATGTCAATGGTATACAGTAGGATAGCGTAAAAAAAATCTCCAATGCTTTTATAATGTTTTATCTCATAATTTCGTGAGTCTTTAGTACTAACTTGGTGCTTTAGAAGAATATTGGATGCGCTGAAAGGTGAGCCACAATTGAAAAGCCTAGCAGTGTATCAACTTTAGCTCAATGGGGCTCCGAGGTCAAGTACACATAATTAAGTGTTCTATAAGTACTGTGGCTATGCCAATTTTGCCACAGTTTCCCGGGAAGAGCATCAGCAATTAATTGGCAATTAAAAGTCTACTGATTTTAGCAACGAAAAACATTGAAATAAAAAATCAGGGGGTGAGAAATTCAGTACTGGATAAAGGGGTAGTTCTTGGGGATTTGCTCTAGTGCCATTCAATAGCAATTAATTAGCAATAAAATACGCCCCCCAAGATCAGCCCAGTAGCATTGTTCCTTCCAGAGATGTAGATATGGCTATGCTAACTTTAGTCTAAAGTTAGCACTGTTTTTTGGAAGGGGTTGGAGCAATAAATTTAATTTTTAGTAATAAATAAGCAATAAATTTTGGAGTAGGTCCCAGTTGGGCATTATGAATTGGTATGCTACCTTAACATAGATTCTTTTTAGGACCATAAGACCAACCTCAAGAGTTACTTACCAGCTTCAATATGTGACTACGGTTTTCATTGTGATTTCACAGGTATCGAACTGATTTTTCTTCATTGTTCTCCAATAATGAACTTTGGCATTTCGACCCACTGAGAAAGTAATTGTTTTGATAGTACTCATTATTTTTCAAAATATTGTTTACACTTATGCTAGCCACCTTTAGCCGTGCTCATTATGCTACTATTTAAGGTTACTGTGATTTATATTTTCTACTAAAGTAAATTTTAATTTATTACATATGATAATTTCTTTATGTTTATTTTTTGATTTCAGGTACGACCCTTCAACTATTGTTCGCTTCCTAGATTTATTGGTAAGATTAATGTCGATTTTTTTGTCAAACACAAAAAAATATATATTTTTTGAAATATAAGCCAATGTAAATACAATAGCTGTTTCTCTCTTTCTGAACATTCATATTTAAAACTAGTGTAACTGATTTTGTCGTGTATATTGCTCAATTTCGCATCTTATTTGTTTTACGAACCAACAACGAAGCAGTAAACCAGTTCTAAATTTCATTTATTTATGCTCCAGATATTCGTATCTCAATTTCAAAGTAAACCGAAATCGAACAATTGACAATGTTTTCAAATGTGTTCAAATTGTTTTCACGTAACGTCAATATAAAAGTTTTTCTTTGCATTTTCTCTCGCTTGGCATTGGATACAGACGGTTTATTGTTCATTCGCCCAGCCGACAAGGCTATTCAATAATTCATGTTATCTTAAATTTCATGTGTTAGAGTTATATGAGCAAGCTATTACATCTCTGCTTCGGGCTATACGCGTTTGTCGAGCTCCACATATAAATAAAATTCCACAGAAACAACTTTTGTGTTTAAAAATGATTTGCCTCTCTTTGTACATTGTCATATTGAATCAAAATATTTATTGGAACTAAATTGGTTGCGTTGGTTTTCAACTTTTTTTGATTGGAAATTTTCTTAGAAAGAAAAATGATATTCAACAAGCATAACCAATTGTGTAACCCCATTTTCATTTTTAATTAGCAGATTATGCTAAAGAATTTACGATGATTGGTATCTTTACTGATACGATTCAATGTTCCATATCATCCAACTGTTCAAAAGGTTTTGAATCAGCCCATCGTGCAACTGGATCATTTGGAACATCTCACTTCCATAGTCGATCATTTCGGTCTTCGAATCAGTCAAAATGCGAGAGAAATTGATAAAAATGATGCAAGCTTCGCAATAAAATAATCTGAAGCCGAAGTATGTCGATGCGATACGACAACGAATGTAACGGATCAATTCGCTGTACACGCCCTCGCTTGCCATTCGTGGTATTATGAACCTTAACAGCTATTCAGTTCAAAATATTTAAGAGATTTACTAAATATTTCATTAAAATTGCGTTTTAACTGAAACTAAAAGACTTGGATTGCATGCATACACTTGGAATTCATAATTTAACTTTTCTAGGGGTTGAATCAAATTTGAACAAGTTTGGCGTATGTATAAGATCATTTTTTTAGGTATAATCATAAATCATAATAAAGTTTCATTGCGTTTGTTTACATCAGGGGTTCCCAAAGTTTTTCTTAGAGTTGCCAATTTAATATGGCGTGCCCAAACTAAAATAAACAATAACCACATTTTTTTGTTTTAAATATCTTTAACTATTTCTTTTTCTTATTTTCTAATTAATAGTTCCTTGTATTTGTAGTACTTATTATTTATTTTACTGTTTACTTGTTTATTTTATAATAAAAATATAATATATCCTACCGATAATTCTAATTTTGATGTCGTCAGCTGTATTTCTTTGTTTTCTATACTATATGTATATATGAGTATAAAAGAGAAAAAATCTTCATCATCTCAAAGGAATAACTTCTGTAATTCGGGCATATTTTTGAAATTGTCCCTATTCCACTTGGTTTCATTAGAAATTTCAGATACAAACCAAGAAGTGAGGTGAGAAACCCCAATGAAAAGTCAAAATAATCCAGGATCTTCTCAACAATCGTTTCATTCATTTGTTATAGCATTTGCTCAACTCAAGTATTTCTATTGTTTCTTTCCTTGTTACATCCTTGTTGCACTAAAATTAAAGTTTGTTTGATTTTAGCTCTAAATCACTGTGTGATGTGACCACCTATATCACTAAATAAAATTCAAGTTGAAGCTGAAAACCAATAATCAACTGTCATTCCTCAATATCGTAATAAACAACATGATGGAACTCTTTACCATACCGTATATAGAAGGGTGATTCACACTAACCGATACCGATACCAGTACAAGCCGTGCTGAAGACTTTGGCAATCAGATCACAAACACTAACTGCCCTTCAAACAGTAAATTGACTGTTTAAGAACAGCTCTATATTCCAACAATCTTTTAGATATTGAAATATAAAAATAATTATAATCATAAAAATATCACAATAAAGCGTAATGGAAAAGAGGGCTCAATTTAAGCTAGAAATTGAGTTAATTGAGAGAAATAATTATTGGACAAACAATAGTTCACAGAGGGTCCTAATATCAAAATCCAAACCACAAGACAAGGGACACCAGACACCATAGTTTATTAACCATTGACAACGGGTTCTGACCTAGACCCTGAAACGTTTGGAATATACAGCAATTTTCTTAGACACCAATATGAAAGGTTTATTTACCTTATATTAAGGGCATCACATACAGAATTTCGATAATTCTACATGGGCACAATGTTTACGGTAATTTCAAGACAGACATCCTGGTGTTGAGAAAGTCGACTACGAGAATCTTTTTAGAGCAGCAAATTTCTTGTGCTGGATGCCAGAAAACTTATATAGGTCAAATCAGCAGGACGATTAAAGGTAGATGAAATGAACACGAAAACGCTGTAATAAATAAAAAAAAACAGCACTAGTTCCCCAGCACGCCACCACGATATCTCATTGAGTTGAAAAACTGATCTGAGAAGCAAGTGAGATTGCCAAAAGGCCCCACGCACTAAAGACCCGAATACAGAATTTACTGAATTGGTGGTAAAAAATGAATTACTATCAAACCAGGCTTCACCGTATAATAAGTCAACAGGCAATCAGTTATTGTTTGGGTTATAACTGAGTTATTGTGAATGACTAGGTGTTGTTCTTCAGACTCACTACCTACTAATTTCCTTTGATTGGCGGTTTAACCGCACGTAATCCGTTTAATCTATCTAATGGGATTAGCGTGCACAACATTCGTTGTTATATCATGACAAAATTCCAACATCATAATTAATTTACTTTGAATTTTATTGGGACACATTTTTGTAGTCAACTTAATCTCTTCCTCGTCGTTTCCGTGATGACTAGCTCATTCACTGTGATGACCAGTTACCTACAGGTCTTTTTACAACATACTTTGAACAATAATATTTTGTCTTTTGCGCAAACATGTAAAAAAATCAAGAATACATAATAATTAATGTTTGCAGTTATTCACTAGACTCCAGAATCTGTTTTTGAGGTCTGTATATGTTTGAGGACAACAAGTTGTGAAATATTTCAAAATTGTCTCGCGATCCTTTTGATTCAGTTACAAAATTGCTTCTTTTAGCCAATTTTGTCTAAAAGAGCGAGTTTCAAGAGCTTATATAATAATTTCAACAACTTTTGACCCCTCCTGAAAGTTAAAAAATTGATATAGCGAGAAATAACAAGATTCATTTGATATTGCAATTAATGAAAATTTCTGTATCTTAGTTGTTGAAGGACGAGCCCAGAAATTACAAGAATTATTTAAATTTGAAAATTCCTAATGAAATTTCAAGTACAAAACTTTTTTGGATTTGAGGATAAGTTAGTAAAGTTTTAACATTCAACGAACTTTAAATTAAGCCAAGTTATTTACCTTGTTCTGAGGTTAAAATTAATCCTGCATTAAGATTTTTTAATACTTAGTTTATGTTGTTATCTTTTGTGTGAAGATACAAAAGTTTTCATAGAAACATGCATTTTTAATATTCTGGAACTAATGAAATTTTAATCAAGAAAAGTAGTAAGTACATGTTTCACAGGAACATTAATTTTAAGAGAGTTCTAGTCATAAATTAAAAGTTAATCTGACAGAAAGACCGGGAAATCGTACCCAATTTTAGTAATTAAAGATATTGTCGAGGATTTGCGGATTCATATTACTGCGACGATCGTTAATTTCCATCGCGGATTACTTCTTTTAATGGTCGAGAATTGGGTACAAATTGGTTGTTCTTTTTGGAATAGATTATGAAAAATTGATAAGAATCCAGCGGGCTCAGTGCAGACTCTTCTCATAGAGGATTAATTGCTAAGAAAAATATTTGAAATTGAACGAACTTGGGTGAAAACTTAGAATAGTTTTTTAGACTTATTTCTTACGTTGAGGGTATCTTTTGTTGTGATAATTCTCGTTTATATTGTTTTTTTATTTTTTGCTTTCAATTCAACCTTCTAAATTGCTCATTACGTTTATAGAGTACTGACAAATCTCTCCCTGCTTTCAGCTCAAATCTAAGGTGCATTAAATTTTGTTAACAAAGGAAAATATCATAAGTATAAGTATTTATTTCGCCTATTCGTTCGGATATTCTCTCACAATTTTCTTGCAATTGTCATTGTACTAAGTAAATTTCGCAAAATTGCTCGGATTACTGGTGGTCTATGGTCTGAGAGTAAAAGATGTCTTCATTATGATTAACCAGTATTCTTGTAGGTATATAAATAGGGTTTTGTATATTGTGTGAAACTTAGCTGTGTTTGGCGACGGTTCAACTTAAAATCTGGAGTCGTAATCGCTTTGATTGATTATGAAATTACAGGGTCGTTTGGTACTTTCACTATCTCTATGAAGAAATCATTTTCTTCGGGTGCATTATGATACTCCATAAACTGTATACTCTAGGGGTGCCTCTATTTTGGCATTATTTTTCTTTATTGTCTACACAAGTCAGGTATACGTTTTCATACAACTATTAATATAGAAGTGATGTAGCAAAAGGTCCACCAAGCCCATAGTGGTTGCTTGTGCACATTTAAGACCTAAACATTACTTTGCCATATTACTACTGAATATTTTTGCTAATTTTCTTCTCTAAATCTTAACGAATTAACAATCATCTATCAGCCTGTTTTAGTACAAATCGATTTCAGAGTTTGCATTTTTTTAAATATTTTCAAACAGTTTGTGAATATCATCTTTCTTTGTTTCTATTATAAAATTTTGAATATACTTTTTGAGCAGATGTATGGAGTAAATTTGGGATTTACTTGAGACAGAGCTGAACAAAATATATGCTGCTATATATAAACAATTTTAATTCTAGAGATTTTTTTCTAAACGGTACTCATATATGGTCTTTATTTCTGTGTGGTGTATTATAATTGATTCCTACATTTTGAGGTATATATTTTTTGTATGAATAACTTCTCACGCGCACATAGTTTCCTCAGACATACTACTTTTAATGAATAAAAAGGCTTGTCTCTTTGATTATGTTTCAGGCCTTTTTTAAAATTATTCTTTCTCCCATATTTTCAGTTTCTATCAATATTTGCTAATCTCTATCGTTCTTCACTTATCTAAGTGCATATCTTTGTTCTTCGAATGTAATATCATGCATATTTCTGACACACCTTGTCTGTTGATATTGTTATGAGTCGATTTCGATTATTTTAAAGACATTTAATTCACTTTTATTTTCTCTACAATTGTTGCACTTAGATTTCGTGGTGGTTATACAGGGTGTTTTGTAGTGGATTCTCCAAACTTGGAGGGCACATAGGTGGGCTAATGTGCTGTATTATGTAGCCCATATAACATCTAGATATCTTACGTTTTTGTGTTTTTCTTCATTTTTTTTCTAAATTCTCAGATTTGACACAAATAATGGGTTCTACTTCAACCCCTTTCCAACGATATATCACACCTATTTGAAAGTAATCAGTATCATAATAAAATTTGAGATTTCTAATTTACAAGGTTCGAACTACAAAAAATAAAACATACATCAAGTTGCAATAATTTGTTATAAATTTGGTTTAAACCGGCTTCTACCGCTACGGATGCAATCGTGACAACTTTTTCTGACTCCTACAGTGGTAATCTTTAGTCGCATCTCATCCCATATTATTTCAAAAGTAACATTTATTCTGTCTCTTAACTGCTCTTTGGTTTTGTATTTCTCTCTCATAAACGAGTTACTTCGCCCGTCCACATACAAAAAAAATCAAACGGAGTCAGGTCTGGCGACCTTGGAAGCCATAGTATAGGACCAGTTCTCTCAAATGTCCAGGAGCTCTCTGACGGTTCGTCTATAACGTGCTGGGCAGCCATCTTTTTTGAATTTTTTCACCAATTTTATAAGTCTGTCTTCCAATGGGATTTCATCTAATAAGATCGATCATCCCGCATTGTTTGGAACGCAACATTGATCATTTCCCTTAGCTGCTCCTTGGTGCCTATTTTTATCTAGAAATGACGAATTTTTAATGAACGATTTATTCATCTTATTATATGAAATCTCATTGGAAGACAGACCAATAATATTCAAAAAAGTTGGCTGTCCAGCACATTATAGGCGAACTGTCAAAGAGCTCCTGGAGATTACATTCCCAAACGCGTGAATTGAGGGGACGGGCCCTATACTATGGCCTCCAAGATCGCCGGACCTGACTCCCTTTGATTTTTTTGAATGTGAACAGGCCAAGCAACTCGTTTATGATAGAGAAATAGAAACCAAATAGCAATTAAGAGAAAGAATAAATGTTGCTTTTGAAATAATATGGGATGAGACTACCACTGTAGGAGTCAGAAAAAGGTGTTGCGATTGCATTCTTAGCGGTAGAACCCGGTTTGAACAAAATTTATAACAAATTATTGCAATTTGAGGTATGTTTTATTTTTTTTAGTTCTAACCTTGTAAGTTACAATCTCAAATTTTATTATGATACTGATTACTTTCCAATACGTGTGATATATCGTTGGAAAGGGGTTGAAGTAGAGAAGTTTTTGTAAGCATTCGAAGTTCTTGATGTGCTTCTAATTTTTTTTTGTTGTAATGTGATAAAGTGTTTAACTTAATCTTTTTTTATGGAACCTCGCCATTTGTGAACTCATATAATTTTTCAACTAATTATTTCTGTCAAATATCAAATGCAGATGAGCAAACAAACATCATAGATCCGATTTAAGTATATTTGGTGAAGATGCAGTGAAAAATAAAAAAGTTACAACAGTTCAAATGTAAAATCTGAAAATTAAGAAAAAAATAATAAATTAAAAAAAAACAAAAATCGTAAGATATCTAGATTTTATATGGGCTACATAATATAGCACATGAGCCGACCTATCTACCCCTCAAGTTTGACGATAGTTCTACAAAACACCCTGTATAGATCGCTTATTATCATGCTTCAGATTTCCTTTCCAAATTGCCTCTTTTAAATAACTTCATTCAGTTGTTTTTTCTATCTTAAGGTTTTTCAGTTTAACACTTGTGTAAATTTTTGTTATTTGGTTCATCAACGACGTTTATTTCCTTTTAGCGTATACTACAATTTTTGGTCACAATCGCCTGTGGTCAGATATAAAAAAAACTTAATAATACTGGCTTTTTTTCCCTCCACTTGTGCATGTACAAATTTGGGTTTTTTATTGCGAAGATGAAAAACGATTCGTTTCCCTCCATTTGCTTATTCAATTATTGCAGACAATAGGTAAGTACACAAGAATTTAAACTTCCAGTTCACTTGTTCTATCTGAATCCGAAATCGAGGGCCGCATATTGTGTTCCCCTTAAAAGTAATATTATACTTTTATAGGATAACCATAAAAGTAAGGATATCCTTTTTATTTCTCTTTTAATACTTCTCTGTGGTATAGAGGATCAAATTTAGTCGTTCATCATATATTAATTTCTTTCAATTGTCTGTTGGTTATATTGATATGTAAAATAAATCGATAATTCAAAGCAAATTTTATTTTTTAAATATACATTTGTAATTTGAAGACGCGAGATGTAAGACCGACATCTAGGATTTTCAAGAGAATCAGTACACAGAGGTTCCGAATCTGGAGCCGTTCCGTGTTCAAAGAAGAACAAGTGAAACTTAGAGAAGACCTTTTGGCGAATGGATATCCGGAAACGATCATTACCAAGGCGTTTGAAGAGGTGGACAAACCATTTAGGCAGGAAGAGGACACCACGGTAGCAACTCAACTATTACCGTATACTAAAGGCTTGCCGGAGAAACTTAGAAGAATTGCACACAGCTATGGAATCAGAATGATCTTCAAAAGCAACAACACCTTGAGGAGCATGATAACAAGAACGAGGCCCGACGCACCGGCAATACCAAATAACTGTAAATACATATGTGAATGTGGCAATCTTTACATTGGAGAGACAAAGCGACCGCTGGACACCAGGGTTAAGGAACACCGCACAGCTACTCAAAGCGCGGAGGTAACGAAATCTGGGCTAGCTAATCACGCATGCGCCGAACACTATATCAACTGGGACCAGGCCAGAGCAATTCACAAGGACGAGCACTGGTACAAAATAAAATTCATAGAGACTGCACATATAATCTCGAACGAAAATGTAATTAGCGAGCCCAGCGTCCAAATTAAAAATGTTTGGAGAGCTCTTCTTCGGCCTCTGCCGCTACGCCAGCCTCCAGGAACGACGACACTGATTGGACCAGACAAGACCCAATGACCATGACCGGCGACGCATGACCGGTTAAGGGTATAATATAAATACTAGGGATAATCTGAATTTCCTATCATTCAGCTGATGACGATAGTAGATTCACAGCTATTGAAAAGTTGTGTGATCAACCACTTAGAGACGATGGAAGTCCAAGGAAACTTTGAGATACATTTATAAATTTTCACACCACTATTCTATTTTATCTATTTAGTGTAAATAAATAGCATATCTGGTGAAGTTTGTCACCGACTTACGTCCGTCGTGTGAAAGAGATGGATCTCATGCTTGTAAGCGTCTCTTATCGATATATCGATGATCCAAGACAAAAGCACACTTTTTGCTTAAAAGACCAAAACCCCATCGAAAAATGATGGCACCCAAGTCTACAAAAAATGAAAATAAAGCTGAGTAAACAACATATATTGTCCATGCAATGATTTTCATCATTAATTTTTAAAGTAGATATCTAGATGGTTTGAAACAAAAATGAGGAAGGTCAATAATGGTAAGATTAACTTACCCATGCATAATAAATTGTTTGCCAATATTACCTTCACAGTCTATGCGTATAGCGTTTGTATGATGGAATTTTATTTAACCCAGACAATAAGCTAAGTTTCTTTTCGATATATTAATTGCCTATAATTAAAATATCAGATTGTAACATGACGAATGTATAAACATCGGACTTTTTGCTCGCCTTGTAGTCTGACTTAATCCGTGCATTCGAGATCCTAAAATGTTTGCCTAATTATCTTTTTGTTAAATAACTCCCCCATCAAAATATTTTTCACCAGTTTCATAATGTTCATTTAGGGAAGCTTAATTTTTAATTTTAAACCGCTGAGCGAAAACACAGGAGAGCGATAATTGTATAAATTTCATCCTAACAAAGAGGTAACCAGGTGCTGAGTTCTAATTGTAAATGTTTTTACAATGTTAAAGCGCTTAAATGTTGGGATGATTATAGTAACAAATTTTTGATTAACTTTTTTAGTGTTTATTCATGTGTTAAGGAGTAATTTAGATAAGTTGATGGAGACCTTTCCAAATGCAAAATTTTATCAATAATACTGGCTTTTGAATAACAAGAAAATTAATATTTAGCATAGAAAAACAATACTCATTCGGATTGTTTTTTTCAAGGCAAATTATGATATTGTAAACGTAAACTGTTCATTAATTTTTTGCACTTAAATAGCAATTTTCTCACAGTTGTTTTGTTACTGCAGATTCATTATTAGGGTGAACTAAAATATAAACGATTTAGTATATATGTACAGGGTTAGTTTTTTTGATGATCAGTATGGGGATCTCGGAAACTAATGGAGATAGAGCAATGGTTAAGTTGGGAAAGATTTGCAGTTTTACTGGCCCAATTTAATGACGAATTTTTGTAAAAAGTCATGGCTTACTAGATATTTTGAAAAAACGAAATTCTGTCGATTTAGTCAAATCCCTCTAGCTCCTTTGTTTATGATTTTATAAAAAAAGTGTAAATATCAAAATTGAAGGGAATTGTATCCCGAATGTGATTGTCATGTCCTCGTTTGCGTGACAGCTCTCGTTTTCGAGATATGATACAAACTTATCTTTTTTGAATGGAAACCATAGTTGGCTATGACCTCAAAAATTCGGACATTTTTAGAGCTTTTCAACGATATAATACTCGATATAGTTATTCATAAAAATAACGGAGTTATGGATGCTTTTCTCTCTTATTTTCACATTTAACGTAGGTAGCGATGCAAAAGATTGTTTTCACTTTGACGTTTCCTCATTTGAGAGTAATTCCATTAGTAGTGCTGAACTGACAGTCGATATTGACAAGTTTTCGTGATAAAATGGAATATTGTAACGAAGAAAAACTGAATATGGTGGAAGTTATATCATATGCCATAAAAATTCAGTTCGTACAGCTGAGGAATACTTTCATAGATATTTTAATCGTCGTCAACCTGCTCTATGTACAATTAGGAGGCTTTACGATAGTTTACGCAGATATGGATCTTTTACTAAACCACCAAAGGAACGTAATCAAATTAACGAAGCAGCACAGATAAATGTTTTAGCAAGGGTAAATCAAAATCCATCTATATTAACTTGTGAGATTGCGGCAGAAGCTGGCACATCTCAACGAACTGTAGTTAAAGTACTGAAAGCACACAAGTTCCACCCGTACAAACTTTTAGTTTCTCAAACTTTGCATGCTGGTGAGGAACATCGACGTATTTTGTTTTGTACATGGTTTAGAGACATGTGCCTTGACACTCCACAGTTTTCATTAAAGGCGTTATGGTCAGATGAAACTAGATTTACTAACTGCGGTATGTTCAATAGACAGCATATCTGGGCTAAAGAAAACCTAGAACAAAGACGACCCTAGATAAAATTTGGTTTTAATGTTTGGTGTGGTATCATAGGGTCTCCTATTCTGGGGCCTTTTATCTATGACGACTCACTTACTTGGGAGCGCTACTTGCATTTCTTGCAATACACTTTTCAAGAAATGTTGCACAATTTGAATTTGAGAACTCGTTTAGAAATTGAGTGCTTCCAACATGATGGAGCACCTGCTCATAATTCGTTATTAGTAAGACAACACTTATATAATATTTATCCAAATTCTGGGATAGGAAGAAATGGCTCACGCGAATGGCCACCACGATCTTCTGATTTGGCGGTTATAGACTTCTATTTATGGGGTGCGCTAAAAAACAAAGTATACAAAAGAAAGTATGAGACAGTTGGTGACCTAAGGGAGGCGGTATTACAAGCAATTGCAGAAATTGATAGGAGGTCTGTGAGGAAAGCGGTAATGTCAATCTTAAAAAGTTGCAATTTTTGTCTAAATAACAATGGTGGACTTTTCGAAGATATATTGTAACCATTATTATGTACTTTTAATTTCTTAAGTTTTTAGTAAGTACCTACTTATTTAGTTTTTTCGTTATATCTGATACATCTAATAAAAAACTCGTTCAAAGTTTTTTGGAATAGTTATTAATAAATCAATCTATTTCATGGTTAACTTACTTTAAAAGTGAAAATAAGAAAATCATCCATAATTCCGTTATTTTTATGAATAATTATATCGAGTATTATATTGTTGAAAAGCTCTAAAAATGTCCGATTTTTTGAGGTCATAGCCAACTATGGTTTCCATTCAAAAAAAGATAAGTTTGTGTCATATCTCGAAAACGAGAGCTGTCACGCTAACGAGGACATGACAATTATATTCGGGATACAATACCCTTCAATTTTGATATTTACAGTTTTTATTATAAAATCAAAACCAAGGGAGATAGAGGGATTTGACTAAATCGACAGAATTTCGTTCTTTCCAAATATCTAGTAAGGCATGACTTTTTACAAAAATCCGAAAGTGTCGTTAAATTGGGCCAGTAACACAAATCTTTCCCAATTTAACTATTGCTCCATCTCCGCTAGTTTCCGAGATCCCCATACTGATCATCAAAAAAAACTCACATTGTGAACTACTACAAGTGATGATGCTGTTCAGTTTTATAGGAAATATATATATTTGTTCAATTTCAAATAGGAACTGACCAATAATAGAAAAATGCTCATGCAAATTTAACTACAATTTACTTTTTTTTTTCGAATTAAATATACGTTAAAGCAAATCAAGAAATTAAATTAATCAGGTGCTTATGGAACTTGTACACTAGGGTGGTCGAAAAAATGCATTTTTCTCAGATCTTCTTCTAATAGCAGTCAAACTTAATCTGACCCCCTAAATTAAAAAGTTTGCAAAAGATGAACCCAATTGAATGAGAACTTCCGCTCGAACCTCGAGAAAAATCCTTTTTTGGCATATTGTGTAGAATTTTACACTTTTTAATCGTTTTCCCCCAATATTTATTAAAATATCCCCATAAAGATATTTTGCCCCGAGGGATCTTAACAAAAATACTAATAGCAAAATATTTTTGCATATACTTACGCAAATAAGGGGCCTAAAATTTATTTCAGCTGATTCAAAAACGATTTTATAAAGTTTTTCAGTTATTTTTTGGGTACTTTCAAAATTCTCCTACAAATAACTTGTATTAAATTAGATCTACCAACTCCTGAATGTTTTGCTTATGAAGTGTCTTTCAGTGAAAACACGGCTCACTCAAATAAATCCACCAGGAACAATTTTGCAGGAAGTTTGGTGAGACACCTTTTTTAATAATTGCTAATGCCTCAAAATGAGGTTATGCATAATATTTTATTTGAAAAAAAATGTTATTAGTCATTTTGAGATATAATATTACAGCTAAAATAACTTGGCATTAAAATTAATGACCATGCAGTTTTTGATAATCAGAAAAAATTATGTTCGAGTTATTTGTTTAAAAACTTAGTAAATTAATATTAAAAATAATTGATGGTGAAGCTGTTCCTTTGAGATATTGAACCATAATTATAATGAATGAAAACGAATTAATTTAGTTGTATATCACTTATAAGGCCATTATCAAAGATTATTATCAGTTTCTTCCTGCTTCAACAGTTACTTCTTTTATTTTAGCAGATGCAGGTCCTAACACGATAAACCTTTGATTTTTTTTCAGCAAGAATTTAATAAACATCGTGTGCCGTATTTTTTGATAGTCATTACAATTAAAGGATTTTTAAGCAGTATAAATACATTTTTAAAAAAACAAAAACCGACTTCAAAAAATTAACTAAAAAGCATGAAATAATATTTTGCTACAATTAAATACTTTTTATGAAGTCGGTGCCAAGCGAAAGTGAAAATATTTTTTGAGGTTCATTGATGCGTTATACTTCGCAACTTCGCTGTTCAAATTGGCACCAACTTCATAAAAAGTATTTAATTGTAGCAAAATATTATTTCATGCTTTTTAGGAAATTTTTTGAAGTCGGTTTTTGTTTTTTTAAAAATGTATTTATTTTACAATTTTCAGTGATGCAATGTCTGTAATTGTTAATGATTTATCCTACAGCTGTAACATTCTATTAACATTTTTTTAACCATCCTTCACTACAATATTTGTACTCCGCCCTGTATGTCAGCTATCATAAATTTCCAACTGCTATGAGCTACCTTATATAATTATTTTTTCTTGCTTTTTACTAACCATCCTGTATGATATAATTACATTCGACGTTATATTTTAACCATCTTGCATAACAAATCTTATGGATCACCAACATTTTAATAACTACCCTATATAATTTTATTTTTACACCACATATGTATATTTATATGCATGAAATTAATATGCAAATTCATATGCTAGGAAAATATGTGGTAGGCATTAAATAGTTACTTGTTCGGAACATACACATATAATTTGTATTGGAAAAATGATTACAAGAGCAGTTTCACTTTCAAATCGCCCTGTATTGAAAGAATTTTTACAAGACGAATCTCACTCTTACGTAGGTTACCAATTCACCCTGTATTGAACACCTTTAAATTAAAAATAAGCTATCTTGATTGTCGCAAACTGCCAATAACTTTTTTAATTATTTAATTTCTCTGCAAAACAATTTTCCCAAATATGAGACCCTAACCAATCGGTTTCTATCTATTGAAACTTCTAAATAAGAAAATTTCATCAAAATCGTTAGACCCTTTTTTCCAGATTATAATCTTTTTCAATTATTTATATATATATATATATATATATATATATATATATATATATAAACAAACCTTGTTCGTAATATAGTATTAGATTATTTCTATTTAATAACAATTTTATATCTTTATATATTTTATAACAGAAATGAAGATAGTTTAATTTGTAATTAAAAGCCCTCTTTGAAGGCAAACTTTGTCTACAGTTAATAAAAATTGACATGGAATGATTACTGCTTATGTTTTAGACCATGTAAAAAAACTGTTTGTGAAGAATAACTTTTTTCTCTGAAAATTATGAATAAAAAAGAAATCGTTTGATTTATGAATACACACTGTATATTCATATTAACTGACACTTATTTTGATTTTGATTAATTCATCTTATTTACAATGTACCCCAAGTTCCGAATAGTTAATACCAGTAACTCCATCTAATCTTATAATACCCGCGACTCCACCAAGACATCGAATATAAGAAAATAGGTAAAAAGTTTTTCCCCATTCTATAAGAAACGATAGAAGCTATGTTATTTGAAAAAAAGTTCTAGCCACTTTGAGATATCACGGAACTAATCCAATCCCTTTTCAATTTGCCCCACGTTCCGAATAACATTTTTCAAATTTTATATAATAATACCGACTCCTCCACCATGACATAGAGTATATGAGAATAGGTAAAAATAGTTTTTCCCCATTTTCTAAGAAACGGTAAAAGCTATTTTAATGAAAAAAATATGGGACCACTTTGCTATCCCCCCAAACAGGATTCAGTAAAATGGTCGAAATTCCTAGAGCCGTTTCCGAGTAATCGGTGAACAAACATAAAAAAAACTCCTTCTTTTTGAAGTCGGTTAAAAATAAAACTTAACTCGTATTAGCTTATGGTTCCATCCTCGTATTCGTTGTACTGCATACTAAACATTATAAATAATTTAGCAATACATCTGAAATCTCTTTTATTCTTGATTCCAGGAAATCGTGAAACTGTTTCATCGCAAGTTTTAAGTGACATGAACGTAACTTTTATTGATAAAACGAATTAAAAAGTTTGAACACAATTTTCAGGGGGGAATAGCTATTTCCATTAGAACTTATGCCATCTTCAAAATTGCTAGCCCTAAATTGCGACCTTCTTCTTCGTATAAAATTGAACTTTCGAGTGCTTATTAATATTAAGCCTCCAAGATTTCACGGCGATTTATTCCTTTAACTTAATAAATGAAGTAAAATTGCAATATGGACTTCTAATACTGGTATGTTACTTTGGAAACAAATGAGATTAAGATACTAGCTGTTACCGGCGACTTCGTCCACGTAGAACTTCAAAACCAAAGGATACTGTTTCCCCAAAACAGGGTCTATAAAACGTACATTACGTAAATAATTAAGTTTGATATTACTCAAAATATTCTACTTCTGAAACGTTTTCAGTAATTTGACAGAATTTAGAATATGCTAGTTGAGCTGGATTATTCAAATAAATTTGTTTTACTGCATTTTACAGCACTTTTCAAACATGGTTGACATGCATTTCTTCTTGAAACGTAACTAACCAATGACGTTTGTCAAAATCTGCAAACAAAATTGTTTCTTCCCCAAATTATATAAAATACATATTTCAAATCTTAACGTAATTTTGAATTTGTGTTGTTTGATATGGACTCGACGATTTGAGGAATTTGTGTTGCTGAATTATCAAGTTTTTCAATAACTTTTTGTACTGTAAAACTGGAACATCGAAATACTTCCTGACCTGAATGGCAGGCAATCAAAACTAATCTTTCTCGCCCGGGTCAACGAAAAGCTAGACGAGGGTTCCACTTGTAGTGCTCATAATGCAGTTTTCTAGAATGTTGCGAAATTCGAAGTTTCAATTGAACTGGTTGTTTCTAGAACGATTATATTCTCTTTAAATTCTGATCATAGTTTATTAGTTTGCGTTGGTAACTAGTAACTTCAAACTTATGCAAAGTGCAGTTAATAAGCAATTTATTATTATATTACAATATAGGAATAATCCGCTAGTTAAAAGTAAAAGCTTTCATACAGAACAAAAATCTTAATTGCTTTGTCATCGCATTACCTGGAAACAGGTCGCCTTTGTAGTGTTTCTTTTTGTCTGTCAAATGTTAACTGGTATTTGGTTAGTAACTGTAAATTTGCGAATGTTTAGGTGACTAGTCTGATTAATAGCGAATTATGTATATTGGTCAGCTCAATATGGTCTCTGTATGTTCCGAGGATTATGTTACATAATAAAAGATAGAAAGAGAAAAAAAATCATTAGTTCTCAATATTATCCGAAATATAACAAAATTCTTATCACAAATTGTCCTATTGTTTATAATTTTATTCACCAGCAAATAAACTATTTAATCTTTTAGTATAGTGTAAGGCTAACCCCAGAAACTACTTTGGTTAACATTTTGCTAATGGACTAACTTAGGAGGAATAGATGTGTATATACTACGAGGGCTGCTTTTTATATTTCGGGATTAGAGAACAAAAACAAATATTAATCATCGAAAATCGCTTTATTGTTTTTCAAAATATTCCCCATGAAGATCTATACACTTTTGCATGCGTTTGATTGTCGAGGCACTTTTTCCACCCTGATTGAGGTATCTCCAAAACATGCATTCTGAACACAGCAACCGCTACTTCAGGTGTCGAAAAACGTTGACCTCTCAGTTTGTTTTTTACGTACGGTAATAAAAAGAAGTCATTTGGTGACAAGTCAGAACTATACGGCGGATGACTCATCAAATCGATGTTTTGAGTGGTCAAAAATGCAGTTGTTTGAGCCGATGTGTGAGAGCTCACATTGTCGTGGTGAAGAGTGATCCGTCTTCGGTGGTTGGTTTTCCTCATTTCTTGGAAGACAACTGGCAAACAAATGATTGTGTACCACTCAGAATTGACTGTTCTGCGTTGTTCTAGTGGTACGGTTGCGACATGTCCAGTTTTTCCGAAAAAGCAGGCGATCATTTGCTTAGAAGTGCTTCGTGCGCGAACAACTTTTGTTGGATTCGGCTCTTCTTGAAACACCCATACAGTCGACTGCTGTTTACTTTCGGGCTCATACGCGTAAATCCACAATACATCACCTGTCACTATGTCATAAACGTGTTTTGAAGCACCGCGATCGTATTTTTTGAGCTTTTCTTTCGACCAATCGACACGAGTCTTTTTTGAACGATTGGCTAATTCTGTGGGATCCAACGCGAACAAATTTTTTTGACATTCAAATGTTTATGCAATATTGAATGTATGCTGGTCCCACTAATGTGTAAGGTTGACTCAATCTCACGATACGATAGTTACTGTAAACAACACATAGCACTCGTATGTCAAAACGTTCTGAGTACGTATAACCTCAAAAATGTCAAACATAGAGCTGTCAGTTGTCAGATTGCAACACAAGAGTTGTCCAATCCCGAAATATAAAAGTCAGCCCTCGTATACCGAAATATTTTGTCAAAATTAGATGAACTGTGAACATGCTTGAAAGTCAGAAAAACGTGCTTCTTAAGATCACACAGTGGGGAAGTTCAACGAAAAAGGGGGCCAAAATTAGTTTTAGATTAAATTATATTATGTAAGTGTTCTAGAACATCATGGCTATTCCAAAACGGCCGTTTGCAATTAAAACACAAACTATAATAATAAAATTTATTGCTCGGAAATCCGAACTTTTTAATTTATTTTTCGTTTTCCTTCTCATTTCCGATATCAACGGATCAAATGTAAAAAGGAGGTGATTTCTACGTCCATATTGCAGGCACACCCGTGAAAAAAATTTGAGTAAGCTATTTAAGGGATATTGTCATAAATGTCTTCCGCAGCCTTTTCAGACAGTTGCCCAGTGGGAAGTTGAGCCCCCCGGATCATTTAAATACCAATACGTTGTGCATTGTTGATGATTACGGGTAAAAACTATACTTACAGGCTAATGTACAGTTTTTCCGTTTTCTTAGAGTCTGATTAAAATCTTATAACTAGTGCGTAATGCGTCTAATATTGCCTTAAGCCCGTTATTTTTGAAGATTTTTAAAATTCTGTGAAACATTTGCGGCTGGTGTTTATGTCATTCGGTGAGCCAAAATTCACTTCGGCATGTCTACCCATAGGCCCAACTCTCGTTTGAATTTTAGTATTGTTTTTGACCGTAATTAGAGTAAAGAGTACTTCCACATATTTTTTGCTGGATTGGAGTAATGTTTTTTGCTATAAATAGATGCCATTGTTTATTCTAATAAGTTTTATTTTTTTATTACAGAATAATCTTTTATTTTCTGATGTCATTGGGAAAATTCAAAGTGGTGTTCTCCATGAGTGTTATTACTTAATAACGTGGAAGGACAACGCATGTCAAAATTATTAAATTTTCATTAAGTATTGCTAGTACTGATTATTTTTCTGAATTAAATGATCTCTCGTATAATCAAGAATTATAATATATAAAGTGGGCTACAGGACTAAAAGTCAATAATAGGAGTAGGCAAAATCGAATAAATAAATATACAGAGTGTATAAAGTTTTAGCATTTGCCTCTAGCTATCTAACGCTGACCTTCACAATGAATTGTCATATGGAAGTCAAATGCATTTTTCAAATTAAACCCCCACTTTTTATTCCAGATTCGGAAAGAGCGGAAAAGGTCCAAAATGACCTTGTCATTGACCACGACAAAGGTCAAATGAATTTTTACCAAGGGGGACTCCCATGCTTCATTCTCGACTTGTATGGGCGCAATGTTGGATGACCAAACATGACCTTGACCTTGAATTGTCCTTGGGCATAAGTTTGAGGGTTATATCAAGGTCAAATGCATTTTTACTGACCAGAGCCCCCTGTTTTTATTTCAGATTTGACCTTGGTAGTGGTCGAGGTCATGACTAAATTCACGGTCAAGGTCGTTTTGGACGTAAAATAAAATATGGGGGTCTCGTTTGTAATAGTGCGTTTCACCTTCAAGTTTATGATGAAGGTCAACTCAAGGTTAAAGTCGTTTTCGGTCACCCAATTGTGCACCCCTACAAATCAAAAATTAAAAATGGGTGTTTCAGTTTGTACACATCCTTTTGATTTTTGTCGTGGTCAATGTCATGATCAAGGTTATTCTGAACGTGAAATTTTTCGCCTTTTCCCAATTTGATATAAAAAAGAGGGTTCTCACTTGAATAACTGACTTATCCTTGATATGACCGTCAAGTTCATTGTCCGGGTCAACGTTAGATAGCCTAAAATAGCCTGCTAAAATTTTGTATTTAATATTTAAAAAAATATATGCATTGTAAAAGAGTTATTCAGGAGTTTCCATGCTCTTGGATCACCGTGTATATATTTGTTACACAAATTGAATTGTTTAAAAAGTAACCAAATTCCATCGTGCATGTCAAAGAAGGTTTTCTGAGAGTTAAATCGACTTTGTTATTGGGTGAAACAAAGCGTTATATTTGATAATTCACGGAATACCACCTTAATTTAGATCATTTTTTCAAATGCAGCATGAATATTGTCTATTCTACGTCATTTTTTATGAATCAACAAATACTGTAAAGTTTAAAACTTATATGTTTTAAAGGTATATATTATCCTGTACCTCGATATAAAATGCAAATATTTAAAAAAAATGGTGAGGGAAAGTTAGGGAAAAGTCATTTACAATTCTCAGGATAACTTGCCACAATCGGTATTGACAACAGGCAAAAACACCCAGACCCCTGATTGTGGGAAAATAAGTACTATCTACATACATAATTAAATTTGCACGGAACCCTACTGGCCCTTTTGTCCGAATTTTTTATATTAAAGTTGTACTTCCGTTGTAGCAGTTAAATAAGTAATTTCAGGTGTCGAACTGGAATTCAGTAATTCTCGTTTAACCATTCTTCTGACTCAAAATCTAGAATGAGTATGTACAAAATAAAGCTGCGAACATCGAAGATGACTAATGAAGTTTATGTAGCTTGTGATTTTTGACATAATTATTTATAATTCATTCAACAAATTGCTATACGGACTTGTTTAACGCAAAGATTCCCTGTTTAAGTTTTTTAAAATAAGTGCATTAAATCGTACATATCAGGCCCGAAATTAATCACTGCATTCGAATTCTTTAGGGGTTAAAATGTGTATAAGCGTGACTAGTACTATCCACCATTTAGCTATTTAATTCCCATTTAGTAAAGAGATTTTATATGGGGTTCAGGTGGTTTCCAGTCTGTTTCATTAATCTTTCCCCATATCGAACTGCTTGGTTTTAGCCACAATAATAAAAGAAGACGATAAAGAAAATCTTTTTCCACATTTTGAGGCGCCATGTAATTGACGGGCTAATCATTCTTTTTAACTTATTGGGTTAGTTGTATTAGTTCGAAAGTTGTCATGTTCGTGGAACGTCTCCACGAACATGGAGACGTGTTTCTAAAATATGGAATGTATTCTAACAGAGTCGTTTTTAAGTATATGATAATTCAAAACCTAATTTCACATATACGATAATAATCCTTATCAAATTAACTACGTTAGTGTTAGTTACCTTAAGTCTTTCACACACGTTATTATTTCCCTCCACTGCCTATAGTGTTGAGGCGTCAGTCCAATATGTAAGTACCTACATTGGACTGACTTTGTAGAGTGTTTTTAAACTGACTAGCGGTCGCCTAGTGGTCGAAATTCGACCTTAATTCATTAAGATTATGAGTTGAACATTATTGACGTTATTTTGTCTCTATAAGATATAGAGTTTAGGCGAAATTAGATTAGATTTGTTTGTAACCTAAAAGTTTCCGTTTCCGATTTTAAAAACGGAGATGACAAACAACCCAATGAATACTCTAATATTTAAAGACATTTCCATTATCCGCTGATTGATGATTTGTTGCACAACACCTTGGGAATATTGTGAAAATTATATTATATGAATGACAGAATTATAATCCCAACCAAAAATTACAAATATTATTTTCTAAGAAAGTCACTTGTGCGAAAAATCAATACCTACTGATCTATAACTTACAACACTAAATATTTTCCTGTTGAACTATAGGCAACTCCAAAGATAATAAAAGGTGGTCAACACTTGGTTTCTGTTGTCGTGTAGAGCGTTTTGGATTTTAGATTTTTTGAACATTTAGGTTGTAAATTTTAAAGCCAGCAGTGTACGATTTCAAAGGTAATATGTATGTAAAAAAATATATTTTACTCTACAATAAATAATACTTATATATTCAAACAAATTTTTAAAATGTTTTCAACAATCAGAACTTCCCAGCAAGGGGACCATGTAATGTAAAATTAATTAACTATAAGATACCCACATTGTCAGAAAACATTAATTTTTAGTATGATTTTGCATTATAAAAAATTTACTTACCAACGTAGTAACCCATGACGATTTCTGTTTTATGTAGAAAATATAAAGAAATAGGAATCACATACTGTTAATTAATAGTAGTTAAATACATTGATTTTTTGAGAATTTTTTTCTATGAATTGAAATTGAAACCTTGAAAATACTTTGAAATTTTATCTTACAGAATTGAAAACTTTCAACCTAATCGCTACAAATGTAATGAAATGTCAAAATTTAAATCAAATTTCCGGCAGATGGGTAAGCATTCAGTGTTGTCAGATCTACCTATTTATCGTGAATTTGTGCATAATTTCTCAATTTTCTGTAATCTTAGTTAAACTTGTATGAATGTTACCCTACAAAAATAAAAGGACTCTAAATTAAAAGTATAAGGTTAAAATTAAAGAAGATATCAGAAATAAATTGATGAGGTGCAACATAATTCTGATTTTAGTTGACAAACCATATTTAAAATGCAATGAAAGTTGCAAACTGCAAATTTGCGAGCGCCCAATAAACGGCGATTATTATGTATTATAATTTTTTGTTGGTTCTATTCCAATAGCATGACTATGCAGGCTAACTTTAGCGAAGGGCCAAAACTTTTAGTTTTACATTCAATTTAGTTTGTCTTTCACATTGGAGCCAACCTATCTTATGATTTTCTCTCCAAGCAATCTGGCGGCGCTGTTTGGCATTGACAGTATGCATGTAAATAATGATTTTTTTTATTATTTTATTATGTAATTATTGAACCAATATTATAAATTAATTTTAGCATTCTGCACTGCAGGTCGTCTGTAGCTACTATTCAAAACAAAAATAAAGCAAATCGGTTGAGTGACAGAGGTGAAAATGGTACCTAACCGTATTGTCTTTGCCTACTAGCTGTCGCCCAGTGGTCGAAATTCGACCAATTGTGTCAATATCTCTGGCAGGTTAAGTAACCTGAAAATTGTATCGTGACCTTCTATCTTAGGACTTTAGGGAAAAGAGCAATTACACGGAACGGATCCAGATTCGGAATCTCTGTGTGATAGTTTCCTCGAAAATCCTAGATGTCAGTCTTACATTTCGCTTCAACAAATAAGTAACGAAATTTAAGTTTTTTTAGATATAATTCATAGGACTTTATTTGTGTTCAAATTCGTAATTCCTAATTTAATATGACAACAATTCAACCGCTATTGGACTACCCTACATATATATTTTTTTCTAACCGCCCTGTATAACTATAATTGCACTCAATTCTCTAACATTTATTAAAATCCTCATTATAATAATTCCATCTCATTATATATTTCCACCACCCTGTATATGCCACTGCTCATGAACCACGCATAATATTTTTTAACATTTTTGAACCACCCGGTATACCATTCTGTATATGACACTGCCTATGAGCCACATCATTTACTTTTTTGTTTAGGAAATTTTTAACTATCTTCTGTAACTATAATTCTACTCCGACCTATATTTCAATCATCTCTATAAATCATTTCCTTTTCTAACATTTTTATCATCATCCTGTATATCTATAATTCCTCTTACCCTATATTTCATCTTCCCTATATATACAACTGCTTATGGGTTACGAAATGTTGCATTTCTATTTCCGCCACCCTGTATATGCATCTCTGTATAATATTTTTTGCACCACTCTGTATAACTGTAATTCTACTGCACCTTCTATTCCAAAAACCCTGTAAATCCAACTGCTAATGGGCTTCCCTATATAATTATGTTATTAGTTATAATTGCACTCTACTCTATATTTTAAACACCCTATATATGCAACTGCTTATGTGCCACCCACGAAAAAATTATTTCTAACATATCTGGAATCGCCCTGTATATTTATAATATACAACGATTACTTTACCACTAAACAATAACAACGCTTGCATGCCACTTCCAAAAGTACATGTTCTAAGTATATAACAGCATTGGTCCCTCTATATATAATTACTTAATGTTTTGAGTCTGGCGGCGGCGGCACATTCAGTTGTTTGGCGTTGACATTATGGACGTAAATAATGAATTTTTATTATATTTTATTTAATGAATGAACCAATATTATAAATTAACATTAGCATTCTGGACTGAAGGTCGTCAGTAGCTACTAAGCAAAACAAAAATGAAGAAAATCGGTTGAGAGATAGAGGAGAAAATGGTACCTAATCGTTTTGTCTTTGCCTATTTATATATAGATATAGATTATGCATATTCTGGGTTCAGTAAGTGAAGAATCATAGCGGGGATAAGTTTGCAGAGTGTAAATTTAAAATATGTAAACAGGGATAAGTATACAGGGGCAAGGGCGGATCCAGGATTGTCATTTAGGGAGGGCTTGATCTTGTTGAGGGGATGGAGGGGCTTGACTTCACTGAAGGGTAATATTAGCACAATAAACACTAAAAAATCATACCACTCAGATGATTTGGGGGGGGGGGGGCTTCAGCTCCTTAGCCCACCCCCTAGATCCGCCAGTGCAGGGAGTACATATACAAGATGAAGTATATTTACACCGATAGGATGTTAACCCTTATAAAATTAAATAAATTAGTTAGCTTAAATATTTTTGTGCATACTCTAGTTGTCTTTATCACCATACAATTTAAATTAATGTCTTAAAGTTTATCGCGAAATTAAAACTATAACACCGCAAAATAAAAGCCATATTTACTCGACTTCAAATATGTGCATTACAAGTACTTTTCACTGTTTTATTTGCAATAATAATTCCTTAAGAAGTTATTATAAGTTCCTTTTTTCCCATCTAACATCATTTCATGTTAAATGAATATGAATATATAATTTCAAAGCAGAAGCCAGATGTAATACCTACAAATATTATAAAAATAACTGATTGTGAGACAATTTTGCACTTGTACGGAAGCTTTTAGTAAATGCCATATAAGCATTCTATGAAACGCGCGCTGGTAAGAGGGAATCTCTAACAAGTCAGAACTCCTTTATTAGACTTTATATATTGCAAAAGCAATATATTGAGTTTTGCTTCTCTATTTTAATCCAGAATACTCTTCACATTCCCAATATTGAGGTTAATGTATTCTCGTTGTGGAAAGGCTATAAGAAAAATAGGATAAATTCAGTCAGATTGGATTTGATTGTCTCTCCTGAGAATTCGTTTTCATTTACTGGTTACCTTTAGTACGATTGATGTTTGGAACACTTAAACTCCAAATTAGGAAACACAAAAAAAATTAGAATTAATATATTAAAGAAAATACGGTAAGTAATATTGATTGCGTTCTTCCTAATAAAGACTGTTTATAAGTATAAATAAAACCTAGAATGACAGAGAATAAATATACTTGTTTTATACATTTGTTGAAAATTTTGATATAGAAAATCGTCTCCAAACGTCAAAGTAAAAACTTTTTTTGCATTCTGGAGTTCTGTTAAATATAACAGGATCCAAACTTAAAATGTAATTTTAGAAATTTGCCTTAAAACTTAAATAAAATGATTCAGAGGTTCTAAATTCATCTGCACATATATTTTCGTTTTTTGTTTGTACGTTCATCGATTTCTCGAAAACGGCTAAGCTACTTTAGATTGTTTAAACTGTATTATATTAAGGAAGGTTCTGAAGTGGCTCCATAATTTTTCAATGACATGCCATAGGTATACCATTTTTTAGCAAGTTTGAAAAATATTTTAAAATAAAATTTGGCGAAGGCGAGAGAATTATTATTCAAATTCTGGGATGAAATTAATTAAAAATAAATTGAAATTAAATCAAAATAAGTGTTAATTAACCAACTTCAAGATGAAGGTTCTCAATTCGTCTACATATACAGTATGTCGATTTAATTTGGGATCAAATCGAAGATATCCTTAATAGATATTTAGAAATAAATATACTTCATAAAGAGAATTTTTCAACTATATACGAGGTTTTTCAAAAAATATGAAATTTGCTTAAAAGTTGAGTACCTTTCTTTCTTAATCTGAAAACTGTATCTTATGGTTTATAACTAAAAATTGCAAAAAAGAACATAAATCGGACAAACAACCTGTTTTTAATGAATTAAAATGAATAATAACACCGGCACACAAAAAAAAATTGTCTGTACACCGGGCGAATTTCAAGTCCGTTTAGGCCGTCCAGCCTTCAGTTTCGAGTAAATTGCAAAAAAAACCCAAAAAATAGCGAAAATTCGATGTTTTGACAAGAAAAAAATTTGAGGCTCTAAGAAAAGCAGGATTATTATGTATTTCGATCTGTCAAACACTAATTTTAATTGTGCTCCAATCATAAGCTGTTTTAAATCGAAAAAAGTTGGAAAAAATCCTTAAAAATTGCAAAAATCGCGAAAAATTGGTATTATCTTGGTATAAAAAAACATAATGCCCTCAAACATTCATAAAACGACAAAAAATTGATAAAACAGCAGAAAATTGCTTCTGAAAAAATAGAAAAAAATCTTTTAAACACAATTAAATAAACTTCTTGTATTTTTTATCTATAAAATACAACATAAAAATCTGAAAATACAAAAAAATTGTAAAATCTATAAAAATGACGTATAAACAGAATAAGAAGAACCCGAAGAGGTGCCCTGGTTGCAAGTACAAGCGATCATGCAATGAAATGAAGTCTGCACATGGAAGAAGTTGAAATCCCATCACGATGGCAAATTTTTACTAATTAAAAGATAAGATGGCAGAAGAGGTATCTACTTAGTAGATCATTTGAGAATGAAACAGTACAACCCTCGAAAAACCGTACAAAATCCAATTTGTGCACATTCTTGGATCTTAATCTTGTATTTTATAGATAAAAAATACAAGAAGTTTATTTAATTGTGTTTAAAAGATTTTTTTCTATTTTTTCAGTGGTAATTTTCTGCTAATTTATCAATTTATGTCGTTTTATAAATGTTTGAGGGCATTATGGGCCAAATTTATTGCAGAATCAGATCAAAAAGATTAAATAACATCAAAATTTTCGTCAATCCGCGTCCACAAATTTTTTATACCAAGATAATCCCAATTTTTCGCGATTTTTGCAATTTTTAAGGATTTTTTCCAACTTTGTTCGATTTAAAACAGCTTATGATTGGAGCACAAATAAAATTAGCGTTTGACAGATCAGAATACAATAATCATGCTTTTCTTAGAGCCTCAAATTTTTTTCTTTTCAAAACATCGAATTTTCGCTATTTTTTGGGTTTTTGCTACTCGAAACTGAAGTCAGGATGGCCTGAACGGACTTGAAATTCGTATTCAGCCGGTCGAAAAAAAAGCCTGTAGATGGGTGGTGCCCGGTGTGCAGACAATTTTTATTTTTCTTGTGTGCCAGTGTAATGAACATACTTACTGCAAAAAGATGGATACCTACGTCTGTATATACAGTGTACCAACTTAAGTTGGAATCATGTGCGCAAAACATTCTTTAAATATAAATTTATACATTTTTTTCACTATCGAAAAAGTGAATCAGAAATTAAAAGTGTATCCAGTTTTGCCATTATATCACTGAATATTGTAAAATAAACTTATTTTTTAAAATACAAATACCGACTTCCAAAATACAAATGTAGCGTCCTAAAAGGCAATAAATAGCATTTCTCTTCAACAACTAAATATTTATGTTGAAGTCTGTCCCTAGTTAAACAGAAAATGGCATTTCAATAATTAGTAACAAGTATATTTTTATAAGCTCTACTTTGAAGATTCTCGACTAGACTAGAAAAAAGATAGGTCGTAATTGCTTTGATAAGTTCTACTTAGCCTGCCAATTCTGTCGCATGATTTCTATCCTAGTATATATAGAAATACGTAAATATTCATTTGAGATTTGGATCAGTTACAGGGAACGCAACTGCTGAAGGTTGTCGACTAGACACTATGTATTTAAAACTGTCATATGACGATTAGGAATCTGTGATTACGGTTATGTCTCCGGGAAAAAGGTTAAACAGGGAAGATAGTCTCTGCCTTAGAATTTTGACTTTGATAGAGACATTTTCAGAATTTTGACTGAGCTTCTTTTTACCCCTCACACTTGACAGTCACATTATCAACTCTAGTAGGAAAAAGTGTTTGTTATATAGTTTAGCACAGTAACTAATCCAAATTCTGCAGCTATGTCTTTGGACTTCAATGAGTGAGAGTCGTTAGTCAGAATTACCTTAAAGCATTATAATAAATATTTTTAGGGTAATTACTACCCAGGATATTTCATCCAGTGATCATGTCTGGTTATAATGGGTAGTTTGAAGTTTGAATTACTTGCTTGTTATCAAAAAACTTTGCCACCTTGTTGACTGATCTGTTCTTTTCAAATATATATAATTCGCACAATATTGGAAACATATCTGACTGCATATTATTTTATTGATTTTTATTGTTTAAAATATTGCAATATACTTCGTGGGTTCAATTTAAAAATTATAAAACTAATATTCACTGTCACTTTTCTAGAACTTTATTTACATTCAAACAGCTGATTCAAAAATACAATAACAATCCCATATAAGCTAGTCGTCGCGGTATCACTCTGCCCGGCGATCGTGACGTGTTTCTTTTATAATCCCCGTCGAATTCTCCAGTAGAAATCATCATCGCTCCTTCCGCTGTCGAGTCTTTTCGAGAATCGTATTTTTTATCGTAAAGCGTTTGTTGTCGTGCTGAATGACACAGGGTCGGCTTTGGGTAAATTCCGTAACACTGCTCCCCCTTTAATTCTGATCGTCCCGATCAGAAACATCCCCTCCATGGTAGGGAGCGAGTCGATCTAAGTGAACCACCTTCAATTTAGCCTTGGGGTTTCGACGGATCCGGTAGACGACGTCATTCAGCCTCTTGACCACTTCGTATGGACCATCACAGGCGGGTGTAAGCTTTGGGGATTTACCCTTGCTCCGTTGGGGGTTGTACAGCCAGACTTTGTCCCTCTCCTGGAACCCGACTGAATTGGCCTTGAGGTCGTATCGCGTCTTCATCCGGTCACTGGTGGCCAACATCTGCGTTCGGGCTAATTCGTGTATTGCAAGCATGTTATGTCGGAGCTGGTCGGCATAATCTTCGATGTCTTGGGGAGGTTCTTCGGGGGAGCCAAATGCCAAGTCGCATGGTAGTCGCAGCTCCTTTCCGAATAAGACCCTGGCTGGGGTCAGGCCTGTACTATTATGTACAGCAGAGCGATATGACAACAGGAATAGGGGAATATGCTCATCCCAATCACGCTGGTTATTGCTGACGACCTTGGATAGGTGTTGTTCCAAGGTCCTGTTGAATCTTTCCACCATTTCGTCTGACTGTGGGTGTAATGGTGTTGTTCTCGTTTTCCTGATCCCCAACATCGTGCAGACCTTCTGGAATACATTCGATTCGAAGTTACGCCCCTGGTCTGAATGTAATTCCATCTGGACGCCAAACCTGCTGAATAGTTTTTCTACTAACACCGTCGCTACCGTGGTTGCCTCTTGGTTGGGTATCGCATATGCCTCAGGCCATTTGCTGAAGTAATCCATTGCGACCAGAATGTATTTGTTCCCCCTCTCAGACTCGGGAAACGGACCGGCGACATCGATGGCAATTCTCTCAAATGGGACGCCCACATTGTACTGCTGCATTCTGCCCTTGGTCCGGGTCTTTGGGCCCTTACTGGCTGCACAGGTGGCACATTTGCGGCACCAAGCTCTGACGTCTTCGAAGTAGTTCACCCAGTAGTACTGCTGGCGAATTTTGTCTAGGGTTTTATTCATGCCCAGGTGGCCTCCGGTAATTCCATCATGAACTTCGGTCAGGATGGCTGGTACTTTTTTTTCGGAACTACCAGTTGGGACTTGGTTTCTCGTCCATCAGCGCTTTCCCAAACTCGCTTGAGCATTCCATTGTCTACTCTTAGAGAGTCCCACTGAGCCCATAACGATTTCAGCACGCCGGAGTATCTCGCTACCTCGTCCCATCGTGGCCTGGGTGCCCCTCTCATTTTGAGTGACAAGATTGGTTCGATGTCTGGATCAGCCATTTGGTCCTGGATGCACTGTTCCGTTGTCCAGTCTTCATTGGCCTGCGCTCGGATCTGCCTGATGGAGTTACCCTCTCGCTGTTCCGTCTTCAGACAATGCTTGCATTCCGCTCTACAGGGTCTTCTGGATAGGGCATCGGCATTATTGTGCAACCGGCCGGCACGATGTTCCACCTTGAAGTCGTATTGCTGTAATTTCTCCATCCATCTGGCCAGTTGTCCTTCCGGTGTCTTCATGTCCAGCAGCCATTTGAGTGCGGCATGATTTGTTCGGATTAAGAAATGGCGACCATAAAGGTATTTGTGGAAATGGTCTACAGCCCTTATTATTGCAAGAAGTTCTTTTCTGGTGACACAATAATTTCTTTCTGGTTTCGAATATCCACGGCTGTAGTACTCGATCACCCTCTCTTCACCATCTTGCACCTGGGATAGGACGGCCCCCAAACCGGTGTTGCTGGCGTCAGTGTCTAAGATGAACTTGCCGGACTGTGTAGGAAAGGCTAGGATTGGGCTGGAACATAGTGCTGCCTTCAGTCGTCTGAAAGATGTTTCGCAATCCTGATTCCAAAGGAAGGTCTCCTTCTCTGTGGTCTGCCGATGTAGAGGGGCGGCAATGGTGGCAAATCCCTCAACAAAACGCCGGTAGTATGAACAGAGGCCCAAGAAGCTTCGGACTTCATGTTTGTCTCTAGGAACTGGCCAATCACGGATGGCTTCTATCTTGTCTTCGTTGGTGCGGATTCCTGACTCGGACACTACGTGTCCCAAAAACTCTACTTCTTTTTGGAACAAGGAACACTTCTTCGGATTGAGTCTCAGGTTGGCATTATTAATTCTGGAGAATACTTCGTCCAGGTTCTTCAGATGGTCGTCGAATGTCTGACCCATGACTAGAATGTCGTCGAGGTATACTAAGCACGTCCTCCATGTTAACCCGCTCAGTACATACTCCTTTAGCCTCTCAAAGGTTGCGGGTGCATTACATAAGCCAAAGGGCATGACCGTGAACTGAAACAGCCCTTTACTGGTGGAGAACGCTGTCTTCTCTCTGTCGTTTGCGTGCAGACCAACCTGCCAATATCCACTTTTTAGGTCTAGTGTGGAGAACCAACGGGAGCCTGCTAGTGTGGTCAAAGTGTCATCGATTCGGGGTAGTGGATAGCTGTCTTTCTTCGTGACATCATTCAGCTTTCTGTAATCCATGCAAAATCGGGTGGTTCCATCTTTCTTTTTAACTAGCACGACGGGAGCAGACCATGGACTGATTGATGGCTCAATAACTCCATTTTGTAACATGGACTCGATGTTTTCCTCGACTGCCTGTGTTGCCCCAATGGTAGTCGTCTAGGTGGTATTCTGATGGGTTGAGCCTTTCCGGTATCTATTCGATGCTGGATGATGTTGGTGCGACCGGTGGTTCCATTTTTACTGTTAAAAATTTGCCAGTGTTTTGTGATAAATTGCTTGGCTTTCTTCTGGTTCTCTGGTGTCAAGTGTGTCAAATGGTCAGCAAACTGTTGCAGAAACTCTTTATCGGGCCCTGGCTCCTTCACCGACGTCTGGTACTCTTCTTCGCAATTGATGATGGTCTCTACTGGCTCGAAACAAGCTATCTCTTGACCATTGGTAATTCGGATGTCGTTGTTGGAGAGATTTAGGACTCTGATTGGTATATCTCGTCCGGTTTTAACTATAGTCCGTTCAACCAAGTAGTCATGAGCTGAGTGTACGGGCTCCACCATTCCAACGCAGCTCCCAGGATTGCTGTCTAGCTGCCCATGAATAATCTGTTCCGTTCGACCGGGAATTCTAGCTGAAGACTTTGTCACAATTTTTATGGGCGTGACTGATGTGTTGACGGGCCGTGTCAATACAAATTCCTCATTCAGGAACCGAAGAACATCATATCTCGGGTCGAACATAAATCCATGCTGGCTAATTAGGTCCATTCCCAGTATAAAATCGTCCTCAATATTCGCTACCAGGTCCCTATGCCGGATCATGTTGTCCCCTATCTGTAGCACGACATCTGCCTCACCCTGTATTGACATGGACTCGCCGGTGACTGTTCTGAGCTGGATATTATTGGTAACTGGCCGAATTTCTGATGCTCTCAAAACCCTGGACTTGGCAATGGACACAGCGGCGCCGGTATCGATGGTGATGGTAACTGCTCGCCCGTTAATGGTGCCTCTGATGACTAGGCTGCCGCTATCTCTGCAAAATCCTCGGATGGATACTGTCCTGGGGGCTGGTGGAGGGTGAGTCAGCATTCGCCCCCTTATGCTGACTGGTTGGAGTTTCCCTGGTTGGTAAGGTCGGTTTGTTGGCTGCCCCTGGTTGGTGATCGTTCCGGTAGCCTTACTCGGCAGTCACGTTGGAAGTGTCCTGTCCGTCCGCAGCGGCAGCGTGCCCCTCTGGTGCCAGTTCTTTGTGACCGTTCTAATATTTTGTTCAGGCCAGCAAGCAGAGCTTGAAATGGTGACTCTGACTCTTCCTGGTTGAAGGAAACTGCTTGGACCCTCGGCTTGGACATGTTCATGACGGCCTCTACTTCCAAAGCCCTAAGTAGAGCTTCATTACTGTTCTTGATGCCACTTAGTCTTAGATTTCTTTGTACTTCCACATCTCTGATGCCGTTTATGAAACTCTGTGTGGCCAACTGGTCTTTTGTTTCCTCCGGCAGGTCTGGGTAGGACAAGTGTACTAACCGTCTAATCTCTGCTTCGAATTCTTGAAGGCTTTCACCGGATTTTTGCGTTTTTCCACTGAGTTGGACTTGGTATACCTGGCTCAAGGATTGATTGTCGTAGCGTTTGTCTAGGATGGCGATGATCTTGTCGAAATTGCCTTGTTCATCGACTGGAATGCTTTGGAGGAGTTCTAGGGCCGCACCTCTTAGCGAAATTACCAGAGAAGTAAATTTTTCTTGATTATCCCATCCATTAGCTGTAGCCACGGCCTCAAATTGTCGTTTATACATGGGCCAAGATGAACTGCCGTCGAATGTGGGTGGTTTACTAAAGGAACCTTTGGTACTCACGGTGTGCTGGTATTTTCCTCGCTGTAAGTCCTGTTGCATTTTTTTGATTTCTGTTTCTACCTTGTTTTGGATGGCACTGATTTTATCTTGTACTTCACTTACTTCACTTTGTACCGTGTTTTCAATGGAACTGATTTCAAATTTCACCTGGCTCTGGATGGAATCGATGTCATCTACTTTGATTTCAAGAGTCTCCACATTACTTTTTAGGGTCTTTATGTCGTCGTTTATTTCTTTTATGTCTGATTCAACTATTTGCATTCTTTCATTAACTGTTTCATTAACTTGTGATACTATTTGCATTAGTTGTTCAAATTGCAATTGTCTTTTTTCTTCCGTTTTGCCTTGTTTTTCTTCAAATTTCTTAAATTCATTTTGTCGTTTTAATTCAGTTTGTTCTTGTTTTTCTTGTCTCTGTTCATCTAATAATTTAAATTTCGAGAACAATCCTTCAATTAAATTATGTTGTTTTTCTTCCATCGTGGAAACAAGATTTTCTAAATCTATTTTACGTTTTTCATCAATATTAGTGACAAGATTTCCTAATTCAACTTTAAGTTTATCATCAAAAGATTTCACAAACCTTTGTTGAATTTCTTCTTGATGTTGTTTCTCCTTCTTGTCACGTTTTTCTAGAATCTGTGCTATTTTTTCGTCTAGTCCCTCCGTAACCTGTTTGATCATTTTTCTGGTAGTTTCGTCGGTTTTTTCCATACTTCGAGTTTCCATGAATCAAATACCGATTTTAACTGACTTAATCCTTCACTTCTAACACCAAATTGCAATATACTTCGTGGGTTCAATTTAAAAATTATAAAACTAATATTCACTGTCACTTTTCTAGAACTTTATTTACATTCAAACAGCTGATTCAAAAATACAATAACAATCCCATATAAGCTAGTCGTCGCGGTATCACTCTGCCCGGCGATCGTGACGTGCTTCTTTTATAATCCCCGTCGAATTCTCCAGTAGAAATCATCATCGCTCCTTCCGCTGCCGAGTCTTTTCGAGAATCGTATTTTTTATCGTAAAGCGTTTGTTGTCGTGCTGAATGATATAGGGTCGGCTTTGGGTAAATTCCGTAACAATATTAAGAAAAAGCGTGGTCAAAATCTATCGAGATAAACTGTTCAATTTTTATTGATGTATGATTTATTCTATTTATTTGGTATTTTTTCCATACTAATTTTATAATATCATTCTCTTTCTCAGTTTAAGCAAGAAAAAAAGCCATACCTGAAATTAATTTTATAGCGATCGTTCGTTTTAGATCTTGGGAAAGTTAATTAATTAAAACTCGAATAGAGTGTTACATTAATAAAGTTGTATTTTGACTTTCAGGTAATGCCAACTACTTGCCAGCTGCAGCTTGGAATGTTCTTTGGTAACGTTAAAATAGCTTTTAAGTTAATGAGGATAGAATTTAGTATTATTTTTATTTCTGAATTTCAAAGCTCTGGTAATAATTTTATCAAGAACACTTTAAATATTAAGAAATCTATCTTAGATGAGGATTAATGGAATTTCTGATGAGGTAATGAATGTTCCAGGAAATATCTACAAGGTTTATTTTTGAAATATGATGAAAATTGACTCTTTGATGTTGTTGATGAGGATTTATTAATATATTTTTTCATTACTATTTGCTTAAATTTGTAATCTATACGTTTATACTAATATTATACAGAGAGTGCGAATTTTGGTTTGTGTAGGGTAAATTCCAGAACCGCGACATATATTTCAGAATTTTGTTTACCATTTGAACGGAACATTATTCCACATGAACATATGCTACGAGGGCTGCCTTTTATATTTCGGGATTAGAGAACAAAAACAAATATTAATCATCGAAAAATACTCCCCATGAAGATCTATACACTTTTGCATGCGTTTGAACCAATTGTCGAAACGCAGCAACCGCTTCCTCAGGTGTCGAAAAACGTTGACCTCTCAGTTTGTTTTTTACGTACGGGAATAAAAAGAAGTCATTTGGTGACAAGTCAGGACTATACGGCGGATGACTCATCAAATCGATGTTTCGAGTGGTCAAAAATGCAGTTTTTTGAGCCGATGTTTGAGAGCTCGCATTGTCATGGTGAAGAGTGATCCGTCTTCGGCGGTTGGTTTTCCTCATTTCTTGGAAAACAACTGGCAAACAAATTGTTGTGTACCACTCAGTATTGACTGTTCTGCGTTGTTCTAGTGGTACGGTTGCGACATATCCTTTTTTTCCGAAAAAACAGGCGATCATTTGCTTGAAAGTGCTTCGTGCGCGAACAACTTTTATTGGATTCGGCTCATCTTGAAACACCCATACAGTCGACTGCTGTTTTCTTTCGGGCTCATACGCGTAAATCCAGGATTCATCACCTGTCACTATGTCATAAACGTGTTTTGAAGCACCGCGATCGTATTTTTTGAGCTTTTCTTTCGACCAATCGACACGAGCCTTTTTTTGAACGATTGACAAATTGTGTGGGATCCAAGGCGAACATTTTTTTTTGAAATTCAAATGTTTATGCAATATTGAATGTATGCTGGTCCCACTAATGTGTAAGGTTGACTCAATCTCACGATAGGTCACATGACGATCTTGCATATCAGTTCGCGCACAGCATCAATGGTTTCAGGGGCAACAACTGTTTTTGGACGACCTTCACGAAATTCGTCTTGGAGTGAACAACGACCTCGATTGAATTCACCATACCATCGATAAACAGTGGACCTTGATGGAGTTTCATCGCCAAAAACTAAATTAAGTTCATCCATGCACTCTTGCTGACTTAATCCACGTCGAAAGTTGTAAAAAATAATCGCACCAAAATGTTCACGATTTAATTCCATTTTTTGGCCGAGATGAATCCTTTAAGTTACTGTAAACAACACATAGCGCTCGTATTTTAAGACGTTCTGAGTACTTATAACCTCAAAAATGTCAAACTTTACGATAGAGCTGTCAGTTGTCAGATTGCAACACTAGGGTTGTAGAATCCCGAAGTATAAAAGGCAGCCCTCGTACATACTAGGTTTACAGGGTTGTTATAAATGATGGAACTTTAAAAAAAATTGTAGTAGTTAAAGTACAAATCCAAAATGCACAATCTTTATAAAAATGGAAAGATGAAGTTTTGGGCGGACAGTGATGATTCCAGAAGTGGTCGGTAGTTCGCGAGGTAATAGCCGATCATTCATTTCTCTCTCAGTTGTGAGTGTGGTCAACAGACATAATGAAGACCTGATTCCACACTTCTGGCCACCGAGATCTCATGATCTCATCCCAGGTCACTACGTTTACGTCCCATTTCTACCAATAACTGTGGAGGATCTGCGAAATCATATCACAGGTGCCGAGCACTTAGTAACAATAAATACACTTGCTCGTGTGTGGGACGAGTTCGGCTACCGCATAAATATTTGCCGTACAACTGACGATGGACACATTGAACATTTATAATGTATTGCAAAAAAATGTGAAACTTCCATTTTCCATTGGTATAAAGATTGTTCATTTTGGATTTGTACTTCAATAAATACTCATCTGTAATAATGGGTCCATCATTTACATATAAATTAAATGGCGCTCAAAATTTGAAATTAGTTTATTATCCTCAATTTATATTAGCGTAAATATTCTTTAGCAAGATATAGAAAAAATATATTAATAAATTCAATTAAAATAAGAATTTATATAAAATGATTTAAAATATAGTGCCAAAAGCTCATCAATACACAGATTAACGCGGCATTGCGTAGCTAGCGGGAAGGAAGAGCTAAAACAAACATTGAGAAGCTGAAAAGCTATCTAGAGCTACTAGAGAAATCATTGCACAGCTACAGGGATAAGCTGGAAAAAAAAAATGAGAAACTGTATCGAACAGTTGGTATAAATAATTTGAAACTACTGCGAATAGCTAGAAAAAACGTTGTGAAACTACTGGGGAGACTGAGAAAAACAGCCGTAGATATCCGAGTGCAGATGCGAAGATCTGAAAGACAAAACTGTTAGGTTAACCGATTTTCTTTATTTTTGATTTGTTTAGTAGCTATTGACGACTTTCAGTGCAGAATATATAAAGAATCTTTATTTATATTTTTTAAAATAAGTAATTTAGAGATAAATTATTAATAAAATTCAAGTGAGTGGAGCCCACTATAAACAAGTAGCGCAATCTAATGTTCATTTGACAGCAGTTAACAGTAAAAATCCAATTGTGGACAGTCGTAGCGAGGTATAGAAAATATTACTAAAATAATCAACTTTTACTTATAAAGATGTAAGATGTAAAAGCGTTCTTTTCTAGTCATTTATGGCGTTACTTTTTTACAATAACGATGACAACAGCACTTACTGAAGTGACCAAATAGAATGTGTTTATACGAAGTTTGCGCATTTACAGAAGAATTCAGATCAAAAGTTTTATGTAAGTACACAATTTAGAGATTCTAAAGTTAATTGATACATTTGGTTTCCAAACCTCAAGAATTAAGTATGTACATTCTTTCAGTCATGAATGTCTCACAAATCTAATAACAATTTGCTTATGCATCCATTATCAAAATGTACGAAAACACTCAGGAGATGTGATATGCAAATATATATTTAATTATTTATATTTATGCCATGTGTTAATAAAACTTGAATAAGTATTACAGTATTAGCAATAAAATAAGACGAATCAATTTGCAGTTTCAGATTTTAACATCTCATCTAAAAATGAGCAGGCAGTCAGAAATTGTTTAATGCTCTTTTAACGAGATGTGATACGCTGCAAATATATTTTTTCTTATTTATCTAATAATATAATACCTATAATATTTATTTATTTATTTACATGCATCTTATTTATATGTAATTCTGGCAATCGGCCCTACGATTTTGACGAAATTCCATTTCGGGGTTTTGGCTTGTACGAATTCGAGTAACTAGAAGCGAAAGCAGAAGGCTACGAGAATTATGCGAACCGACCTGAAGAGGGCAGATGTGACTCTGCCGAAACGTCGTCATTTTACCATCGATCCCGGCAGGGATCAGTTATCAACTACGCGGATAAATTCCCAGAAACCATCTAATATATATATATATATATACATAGGTTATACAGGGCGATTCCAGAAATGTTAAAAATCAAATGTTTTATTGGGTGGCCCATAAACAGTTGCATACACACAGTGTATTATATATTGGGTAGTCCATAGGCAGTTACATATACAGGGTGGTGGAAATATATTATAAAGTGGAATTATTATAATGAGTATTTTAATAAGTGTTAGAGAGTTGAAATTAAACTGAATCACTTCATCTTGAGAAAAATTAGACCAATGATCCGATTATATGTATATATGTATGTACCTACCAATATTTTTGATGAACCTTTGAATTTACTGTCCATGTACTATTAATTAAACCTACAAATGGAAATTGAATAAGTATTATTAGTAATTACTTTTATGTTTTTTTGGGGAATAACACCACAATAGAAATAAAACATTTTGCAATCACATCAATAAATATAAAGCCATTGACAACGAAGTCAGAATAGACTTTGAAACGTTTGGTATTCCTGCAATATACGTAGTTTTATTTCTATTGTGGTGTTATTCCCCAAAAAAACATAAAAGTAATCAAGAATATTCCACAAACAACGTTTAGAAGACTATTATTAGTAAAATGAAATAGATTATTTTGCAATTTCTATTCAAATAGAATTGTCATTTACGCTTATATGTTATATTATCCTACCGGTTAACAGCTGAATTATTTAATTTTAAGCAATTTCATCTTAAATAATTTTTTGTCTAAAATTTCCACTTACTGCATGTTTGTCATACCTTATATCATTAAGCTAAGCATTTAGAATGTGCTCCAAATAAAGTCCTATTAATTACATATGTAAAACAAGTTGAATTTTATTAGGAATTGGTCGAATTTCGACCACTGTGCGATCGCTAGTTATATTAAAATGGTGGAAATATATTAATAGTCATTTATAAAATTCATGGGGACGAAGCAGTTTTGCTTAAAGTGATGATATGGCCAAGGAGGAAGGGAGTTAAGGAAGTGTTCTTAACATTTTTTTAATTTGAAACTTGAAATTTTTATATATTTTGTTTTTAATAATAAAACAATATTTTAATTTTTCTGATTCTCGTCCAAATAATTTCAGCCATTAGCAGATTAGTAACGAAATATGTATTTCTAGTTCCACTGTATTATTTATATTTCATATTACAAACGCTGTCTCAAGTCTGGCAAGATGTACATTTGATAGAACGTTAATTAGTTTGTATTCATACTTTACGTTGCTTTCATACAGTGTATGCAAATTACTAACGTAAGCAAGATACATGTAAGGTATATCGAAAACAATACCTCAGGATTTATGCAAGTCCCAAAAACTACATATCTCTGCCAAAACTTTTTTGATGACCAATAAAACGGGTGATCCATGAAACTCGCCGAAAGTTTAATTGCTGATGTAAAGTTTGTTCATCTGAAAATCTAAGCAGAGCTTAAGCAGTTTGAGAGCAAACCCATGTTAGCCTTATTCTCTGTTGGCTCATTTGTACACTGTAGCGCGAAAACAAGAAATGAAATACAAACAATAGAACGAAAGTCGGGCTATAAAGTTTCGCAGCCTTCGATGCGAACACTTTCCAAGTTTATTTTCTGGAAATACAACAGGGTGAATATCGATGAATTATATACCCATCAAGTGTTTCGTACTGTTGTTCGAAAATAAACGAATAACTTTCCTGATATCACTTTGGAAATTTCAAAGTATGGTCCGGAAAACGAAACCGTTTTTTTTCCAAGATGATAAGCATCAAGCTTATTTATTTGCGAAAATTTGGAAAACGGTAACGACATTTTCTGGAAGTGTGAAACGTGTCAATTTGATAGGGTATCCAAAATTTACAAGAATCAAGTTTTTGTCAGCATAATTAATAAATTTTAATGCTATGTAACCGATCTTATGACCGGCAAGTCCCCCACTCCCAACATTTCAAAATTGCATATAAAAGGCGGATATTTATTGACTTTTTAGCTAATTTTTACACAATCTTGTAATAAGAAATTGTAAAATCAAATGGTCACACTGTACTACACATTGGGTCAACCCTGTAGCCATAATTATCTGTAGGACATTGAAGCTATTAGTGAATTTTTAGTATTGTTTGTGTTTATTGTCACAAAAATGTACATTACTTCAGCTCTATTTAATCCCATATCATTTGTTACGTTATATTTTTGCCGTAGTTACTCAGATAAATAAACGCGTTTAAGACCGGTCAAAATATTGCTTTTATTCGTCCGTTCCGTTAGCGATCGATAACCTACCGTTTGCGCGCTGATTTTGCCTTATTATGTTTGGTTCTGATTTATTTTTGAAGGATGTTTGAATTTGACCTGTTGAGACGAATTGATTTATCGAATATTTTTGGTTGGCATTGTGTGTTTCTTGACAGTTGTCACTGTCGTTGACAAGGCGGGAAGGAGGTGCGTGTAGAAAATTGTGTGAGGTTAACTGGAGAAGTCGGGCAGTTGTTTTTAAGGGATTTTCCACTAGTATACTGGCTTTTGATAAGCCATCCGAGTTCGGGAGTTATATGGAAATCCCTACATTGTGTTCCAGCATATTATAGTACTGTTGATTAGTTGATGGGATACTCATTGAGGATTTGAAAACTTCTGTTGTTGCGTAATTCTTCAGAGTGGTCATGGTATTTGGGGCCACCCTCACAATGGAACCTTTGGTATAAGAACCCCTTTGGTTGATAGGGTAAGTGAATTTTGTTTGTACTTTAGCCGATTTCTCGTATTGTCAGACTATTGAGAGATATTTTCTTTTTTTTAGGGTTCTTCTTCCTTCTACTTCTTTTTCTTCTGTCGTATTTCTTCCATTTGTTTTTTGTTTCTACGTGCTGCTTTCCTGTTTTTGTTCTCCATCCAGTGAGATTGGGGTTATATTTTGCTGTTCTATTACGACACTAGAACACAGACCTGGTTTGGCATTATGGTATCATGCCGATCATGGACTTAGCATGCAGATGAACTAGTTGATGGTGCATACACGAACACTGTATTTCTGGTATTTCTATCATCAGAGTTCCAGTGGTGGAGTGAGCGCAAGGGACTCTAACTTCTGCTTCAGCTGTGGTTTCAGATAAGTGACAATTTGTGTATCTGGTTACTGTTATTTTTACAATAATAATATAAACTTTAGTATTTGATTTAAATTTAATAAAATAGAATTTGTTAACCGAAAGTAAAGACCATTAGCCTACTATCGGGTTTATTATTATTATTTTGATCAATTGCACTCACCCTCGAGCTCGAGTGTAGTATAGATGAGACACCAACGTCGGAATTCTGAATTTTATTGAATGATAAACATCAGGTAATTATGATCGGTTCCCATTAATGTAGGGTTTGATATTGACGATTTAGTTACATATTCTAATGATTAGGATTATTGTATTAGAGGAATATTTAAATATTTGTATCCAGGTTATTCAGGATCTCACATGTTTATATGTACAGTTTGAATCTCTGCCCTTAAGTGTATATTTCTTTCATTTCATTTTTTTCTTTAGGTATATTTAACTTCTAAGACTGTTTTGCATTAATACAGTGCCCTATGTCATATTTTAGCGCCTTGTACTGGTCTGTTCGCGCAAATTAAACTTATATTTTGGAACTGTGGTATGCTTATTATTCCTTTTTTTACAACATTTATTTATTTATATTTAGAAATTTAGCGCCCCAAATTAGCAAAAATTACTACAGCATATATTTTAGGACGGGTAGGTGTCCTGATTATGTGTATTTAGAAGGTATATGGGAATCTACCTGGCGCCCTTATTTTCTCTCTTTATTTACGTTCAAATAAAACGAACCCCCCCGTCTTCACTGAGACTACCGGACATACTTTCTTCTGCCCTTAGCATAACTAGGTAGGGTAGAAATTTGGCGTCATGTAACATTTTGGTGTGGCATTTTAGCATGTGTGGCGTGGCACATTTAAGGTTTATTGGGTTTTAATTCTCAAATCGCTAATTTTATGCAAAAACTTAAGTAGTCTGTGTCATCTAAGATGTACATTTATTCTTAATTTTTCATTTAATGTAGAGTATCAAATGACAGCATGTTATTGTAGTACGGACTATTGTTTGTATTATACTATTCTTGTTTTCTTTTTTATTTTCATCTTCACTCTTTAATGCTATTTGACTGATAAATGAAGATTCTTCCTGTGTCAGTGCTGGGCTAGTTTGATTTGTGGAAGACAACTTTTCTGCTATTCTCCCAAATATATTGCATTCCCAGTTTTTTGATTTCTTAGCTAAAATCTGATCTTCTTCTTCTGTAGTGTAGTGTAGTCTAACGCACCTATGGTACCAGCAGCAGAAGTTGGCATAAATGCTATTAAAGCTAATTAAGCAGTTCTAATGGACCAGGATGGTTGCCAACTCTCAGGATGATGACCAGAGACTTCAAACCTTCCATTTGGAGTTAATAATATAATGTTGGGTGGCTGCATTGTATATTGTGAGGGTAACAAAATCCTGCCATGATAACAGCCCCCTTCAAATTTCGTACCTGGTGGACCCCTAACTGCAAAATGCCATTCAAATAGGTTGTCTTCTAATGGTGACGCGTAATACTCTTCTGTTGGATTGTCTAATTCAATTGCTTCTCTCATCAACCGTTTTACTCCTGTACTTTTCAAATTGTATTTTTTTCTATTGACATACTGAACAATTTTTTTGCAGTAATTTCACTTTAAATTAAATTTAGTTATGAACATGAAATGTTTTTTATCTGGTGCGAGTTTGTGTAATGAACGCAGGAAATGTTTACGATTTATTTATAGGTTGTAGCTACCTAAATTCTGTTAGGGTCACAATCTACAAGTAGGCATCAGTTTAATATTTGGTCACATTTTAAAACTATAGACGGTCAAATACAGTCTGATGTGTTACTTTTTCTATTTTGTGGGGTGGGGCTAAACAATCCATTTTTCACATATCATCTCAAAACTATTTATATTTAATGTTTCTGGATATTTTGCTATCATTGGGTAACGTAACCTTTCATCAATTAATAGTGATAATCGAACTTTTCCAAACTGTGTCAGATATTGACGAGATGGCCAGTCAAGTCGAATGGTCCTTGAAGCCCCGCAAGCGGGGCAAAAAGGACCTAGGCTAGGGTAAAAGGACTGGTATTATTAGGTAATATTTCATCAATATTTGCGGAAAATAAATTGAAATTATTTATGTATATCATATTCTGTATTGTTTAAGAAAATATTTAAGAAAATAACAAGATATTTATTGCTAAGAACAAATTATACCACATTATTTCAGTCTTATAATATTTTAATAAAATTAACTTTATTCAGTTTCTTTACCACACAATCAACCTTAAAAGTTAAAAAAAATAACAACAATATTTGAATAATCAAAATAATACTTCACAGCAATTAAAATTAAATTAACAGATAAAACTAAGAAATAATCGTCGTTTTGAATCACAATCGTTACATATTTATTGCAGGGTTGATGAGAAACACTATTCGAGAAAGACTCGAAACATTGTAAACAAAATTCTTCTTCTTCAGAACTCGAACTGTTGCTTTTCCTTTCAACTAATATCTTTTTCTTCACTTGTTTACATTTTTTAACTACAGCGTTTCTACGTACGACTGCTCTCTTCTTCTGCTTATCTCCAGCGACAACGCATCTTTTTCAGGAGTGTATGTTAATTAAGCTGTTTTACGTTGTATCCTTTGGTCACCTTAGAACCTTTGGAAAGGGTCTGATAAGTTCCGAAGAAAATGCTGCATTTGACGACGTTGACGATTGAGGCTCGTTGATGATTGGATGTTGACAACTGGAGATCGATAGGTACCAACAAACTAGGTGAAGTAGGTTACTGAGAGTCAAACCCAACTAAAATGCTACTTAGAAGGTTGGATGGCAAGAAGGCAAATTAGGGGGAGAGTCACCAGGATTCCTATGTAAAAAATTTCGATTTGCCTTAAAATAATTCGGTAAAACTACCACAGGAGTTTATTTTATTATACACACTTCTTCACTCAGGTTGTGGCAATAAACTTATGGACGGGAAAAACAATATTTGCAGTATTCGCTTTGCCCTTATGCATAGTTTGTTAATGAAAACTGGACACAGTACTCTATTGTCTAATGCATATGGAATATTTGCAGGTAGGTCAAAGCTAAAATTTTTTTTAGAAAGTAAAAAAAAGTGGGTCATCAATTTCACACTTCATAACCCGTTACTGACTGGTAGAAAAATACCGAGTAAGACAAAAGTGGTGCGAGGTCTTTCTCTACTAAATCAAGTTAATTCTTCCCTACCTATGTAAAAATTTTTTTGGGATTGTTTCCAGGAATAATTTTTACTATAGTAAAAAACCTTTTTGGTTTTGAGAGAATTGGTATATTAGTTGTTTATTATTCCTTATTCCAACTTGGTAAAATCTATTAGTATGAGTTTCATGTTGGTCAAAATTTTGGGCGGCTGCGTAGTACGTTTTTCAAACTTTTGTTTATAAATTTCTAATCAGTTGTTTGTTTACTTGATAAATTAAAACATAAATTTTGATATGCTGTTTAGGCAAAATATCTTAAAAAAATAACTCAGTTTCACTAAGAATCATGAAAATCCGTTTTCAAATATGTTGTTAAAATTGTTTCGGTTTTGATTTCTCTGTTACCATTAAAAAAGAAAATTCTGAATTTGACTGACTTTTGTTATGTTTTTTGTCAGTGAGAGTCTGATTAAATTAAGATGTTCAGTAAAAAATTATCTCTGTCAGTATTCTTTATAGCAGCAAGCCTCATAAAATAACCAATACCTTCCCAAGGATTCCAAACGAGATTCGATCTGATGAAATCGGTATAGAGTATTTTCTGATGAAAGAAAGTCACGTTTAACATTAAGAGGACGCCGCAGCCCCTGGGAAGATACTTAGCCTAGATATGCACAGTATCTTGAGACATGCTAACAGTTTATATTTTGTTCATCGTACTGACGATAGTAAATTTGATTTTTTTAAGACACTTAGTAGTACAAAATACTAATATTACATTCTCCAATTTGTTGTCACGTTTACATAAAAATTGTGGTATAATAGCTTCAAACCACAGTTTGGTAAATAAATCATGCATATTTTTGAAATTAAAAAAAGTTAACAATAGCGATAAACATTTTGAGGACTATTTTTATTGTAACTTGTGAAAATATTTGTTATTAATTATGTTTATTTTGCGATACTTTTTCATATCTACCGCTATGGATCATATAATATTTAATATATGAATTTTTGGCTTAGGATACGAAAATGCACCAGGAGATTTGTTGCCAATTTATGATATAGCAGGCTACCGATTAAACTATGAGTAGTAGCTACTATGTGTGAACAAACGGCTGTAGTGCAAAGCCGAACCTCGAACTTACCGACGCCTTGATACTACACCATTGGAAGACATCTGAATTCGAATTTAAACCACGATTTTCTGAGTCCTGTCTCCTAGGGGATAAATGAATTTTCACTTGGAAAATTGTGCGGAAAATTTTCATCGTTATTCTGTTTTTTTTTTCAGAAATGTCCCAAGCAGCAATTTATCATAGGATAATTTCGAATGTAACAGTTCAGTTCGAAGGTGAGTTTTGGAATCTGGTTTGCGATTCAGGAGACCATTTAAGGTCCCCATACTAACTGCTCGTCATCGAACTACCCATCTATAGTGGACCAGAGCTCATCCAAACTAGACTGGAGAGTCCCAGTGTGGATTAATGAGTGATGATTATCGAGTAAGGGTTTGGAGTGAACCCGGAAATTTACATATACTGGAAACACCGATTGGAGTTGCCCCTTACCGTGGCGTCACAGTAATTTGGGTGTGGGGGGTTTAATGTTCAACAGCATAATTCTCCTGATTCTTATACCAAGTACAATGATAGTTGCATATTACCTTATTAATGTCATAAATGCGTTGTACCTCTACGTAATGAATCAGGTAATCACAACTACAATGCCAGTCACCATTAAGCGGCTAAATCATTATGTCACTAGATTGGAATGGCCACCGATGTCACCTGATATAATCCATATGGAACATGTGTGACACTACTTGAAGAGGGGCACTTTAAACAGCACTAGCGATCGCCCAGTGGTCGAAATTCGACCAATTGTGTCAATTCCTAACAAAATTCTACTTGTTTTTCATATGTAATTAATAGGACATTATTTATGAGCACATTCTGAATGCTTAGCTTAATGATATAAGATACGGCAAAGAGGCAGTAAGTGGAAATTTTAGACAAAAACAAATAAACGTAAATGACAATTCTATTTGAATAGAAATTGCAAAATAATCTGTTTCATTTTACTACTAATACTTATTTAATTTCCATTTGTATGTTTAATTAATTATTTATAAGATTACCTTATTTCAAATGAAACTGCAAATTGATTCATCTTTTTTATTACTAAAACTGTAATACTTATTCAAGTTTTATTTACACACGGCTTAAATATAAATAATTAAAAATATATTTGCATATCACATCTCCTGAGTGTTTTAGTACCGTTTGAAAATGAATGCATATGCAAATTGTTATTAGATTTGTGAGACATTGATGACTGAAAGAATGTACATACTTAACTCTTGAGATTCGGAAACTAAATGTATCAATTAACTTTAGAATCTCTAAATTGTGTACTTACATAAAACTTTTGATCTGGATTCTTCTGTAAGTGCGCAAACTTCCTATAAACACATTCTATTTGGTCACTTCAGTAATTGCTGTTGTCATCGTTATTATAAAAAAGTAAAGTCATAAATGAATAAAAAAGAAGGCTTTTACATCTTACATCTTTATAAGTAAAAGTCGATTATTTTAGTAATATTTTCTATACCTCGCTAGGATTGTCCACAATTGGATTTTTACTGTTGACTGCTGTCAAATTAACATTATATTAAGCTACTTTTTCATACTAGGCGCCACTCACTTTAATTTTATTAATAATTTGTCTCTAAATTACTTATTTTAAAAGATATAAATAAAGATTCTTTATATATTCTACACTGAAGGTCGTCAATAGCTACTAAACAAATCAAAAATAAAGAAAATCGGTTGAGAAACAGAGGAGAAAATGGTACCTAACTGTCTTGTCTTTGCCTATTTATATATAGATTAACCGACCCAGAACGATAGAAGAACTGATTGTTGCTACTAAAGGAAAAATTTATCTTGAGATGATTAATAACTTGATTAAAGGATGACCTGACATGTGGATGCTGTTATAAGAAGTAGAGGTTCCTATACTCAATATTAATTTGCTTTGTTTAGTTAATTTTGAGAAAATTTATGTTTAAAATAATTTATTTAGTTTAGCAGTTTTAATTTTTTTATCATACATTTATTATTAGTGAAATGTAATTTATTTAAAACATTTTTTATTGTTTTTTGGTTAAGATTGAACACTGGCATTTATATTTCTTTAAAACATTAACGATATATCTTATATCTAGGGAGTGCAAAACTTTTGAAGTCAGCATATTTTGGGTTAGTCAGTCAAAAAGTAAAATTAAAATAAAATAATGTTGTAGAGCATGTTTTTCTCTTTTATCGAAAGCTCTAATTTTAAATCATTACAATAAGACATACGTCTGAAACTTTCTATTAAATACTTCCATATTATTATATTACCGATATCTCTCTAAAATTTCAAATTAGTTGGCTGTCCAAAATACTATTTATGACTCATTCAAAATACACTTACCCGCACATGCTCAGTGTTATTTTTGCATCGAATGAGCAAGAGAAATCATAAATTTTGTTAAATTCCGCTCATAAATTCAAAAGTAAGATGTAATTTCATAGCGGCACATGTTCTAGCAGTAAACTGAAATATAAATTAAGACCCGCATTATTGCCACCTAATTACGTCTAAATTAGGAAGTTTGAATCCTTACTTGTGTTATACGATATTTAAAATGTCTTCTTACAGGGTAGGGTTCGCGTACCGCTCCTAATTGTGGCTTTGCTTAGACAGCCGTTTGCTTTGTATTTTCTCGATTGTTCTTGTGTGGGTTTGAAGATGATTTATAATAAAGTGGGGCTTATTCCCCCCTTGCTTTAACGAGGTCTGTGACGTCATCTGTGTAAGTGTGATGACGTAGATAGTTTTTTAAATAGAAAGTTGTGCAGATGACCACGTCGTTATGCCTAAATAATTGTATTTTGTGTGGTTTCAAAAAATATACTGTCAAATTATATATAACTGGCAGACCCGCCCCGCCTTCATTTGATCATTTTCATATCCGGTACATTCTTTAATTTTTTGTGGAAATCATTTTAATATTTGAAGACGCGAGATGTAAGACCGACATCTAGGATTTTCGAGAGAATTAGCACACAGAGGTTCCGAATCTGCTAATTCTCTCGAAACTCCTAGATGTCGGACTTACATCTCGCGTCTTCAAATCTAACGAAATGTATCCAATACATATAGAAGTGTTCGAGAGGATATTCAATTGTGGGAAGCGCAACTGATGAAGGTTCCCTGACCAGAAACAATATATGTTATATATAATATATAATGTATATTGTCTTGCGTACAAAGGAATAACACCTCGAAGAGAGCATTTTAATATTCATGAGCATTATTTATAAAGCAGCAACCATTTCTAAGACCTAAACATATTTGACTTGTATACATTTTTGGATATTAGATATTCTAGTTTTGCCGTTTTTCATTTTAGGTTTTTTAACATGTGTTGCCATTTCTTGTTGTGTTGACATTTTTGACATTTCTGATAATTTAGCCAATTTTTATATTTTTGTTATTTGGTATTTTTAATATTCTTAACATTCCGAGGTTTTTGACTTTCATTTATTAGAATTTATTTTTCTTTTATAAACATTTATCATCAACATTTACGCCTGCATAATTTTTTTCCCTAAAAACTACTGAATCTTCATTGATTAATAGGATTATCGCAATCTCACATCACATCTCTATTAATTTAAACAATTAATAGCATAATTCTCTTACATGTAGTAATTGTGGTTCCCGAGAAGTAGTGAGTTTTTCTTAAAAATATCCTCTTGCCTCCATCTGATAACTGAATTTTCCTGAAATGATAAAACCCGTTTTTATTTATTGTAGAGATATGAAGATTTACACCACTATTTCCATGTAAAAAAATAGTGACGCCCATTTGCCCAATATTATATTTAATTCTTCGCAAAATTTTACTTTTTGTTTCCGAGAAATAGTACATTTTTCAAAAAACATTTTCCCGACTTTTAATGTTCTTAAGATAGTGCTAGATAAGCTATACAGGTTCAAATTGAATCACATTTTACTTTATTTTATTTAAAAAATTCTCTACATTATACTCAAAAATTAACTTCCATTTAGCTATTGATATTGAGATAATAATCAAAAACCATTCATGCATTCCTTTTTACTGATTTGAAAAAAAAAACAGTTTTGTTTATTTTCGCCTGCATGACAGTGGTGATCAGTGTCAGTGCTATTATCGTTTGAGTTTCGTTAACTGTACCTAATAACATCAGAAAAATGGATCATTTAACAGAAATGCACAAAATAACCATTCCACAAATGATTGGTTACGCAGATAACAAACGGACATAAATAGAAGTTTCTCGCTTATTTCACGAAAATTTGCCAAATTTGCCGCCTGTATCCCAAGGAACAGTTAGCAAAATAGAAAAGCACTTTTGCGAGCTTGGTCCTGTAAAACAGATAAAAAACTAGCAGCCAATGCTTTAACTGATAATACGAAATTGGATATTATACTTATGGTCGAAAAGCAGTCCCACTGTTCAACGTTAGCCACACATCAATTTTGCGAGTTTTAGAGGAAAGTACGAGGGTGAATCAAATATGAACCGGACTTTTGTTTTAAAAATTTTATTGGTACGATCAATACAAATTTTAATAAATATTATTTTTCTACGTAGTCTCCTCTCTTATGTATACATTTTTCCCACCGAATCGGAAGTTTTTTAATACCTTTCTCAAAGAATGAAACTGGTCGTGTCGATAACCAATTGCACACAAACGTTTCCACACCTTCGTTGTCCTCAAAGTGGTGGCTTCCCAGTTCTCTAAGTGGCCCAAACATGTGGTAGTCACATGGCGACAAATCAGGACTGTAAGGCGGGTGTTCAAGGGGTTCCCAATGCATTTTGTTCAATTTTCCTTGAGTCAATGCAGTTGTATGTGGCCGAGCGTTGTCATGCAACAGAATCACACTTCGGATAGACATATCCCGCCTCTTTTGCCGATAGGCAAGTTTCACTTGTTGGAGTAGTTCGCAGTAATACTTAGCATTAATTGTATGGCGTTCGTGCAGAAAATCGATCAGCAGTACGCTTTCGAATCCCAAAAAACTGTTGCAAGAATTTTCCTTGCAGAAAGACGGGTCTGTCGGCCATCTGAAAACTTTCTGTGCCAGTCGTACACTTGGGTCCTTGAAAGTGTTTCATTGCCGAACTGTGCAGATAGTCGACGCAAAATTTCAGATGGTCTAACGCCCTCCCGCGCCAAAAATTTGATAACAACACGTTGCGCAACAGACATATGCACTTCTTGCTCTGACATGATGCTACTAACAGCGCATGGACTACGCTTCGCCAAACCGACGAACTCCCCTCTTCTTAACATCCCTACCTAACATATATCGAGACGTCACGCCACTCGAATTACCTACAGGGCGAGAAACAGAAAAGTCTGGTTCATATTTTATTCACCCTCGTAAAATGCATCCCTATAAAGGGATGCCGACTCAGGAACCAAATTTTTCCAAATTGGTGGATTGGGAGGCGCGAATCGATAGAATGGTCAGCACGATCTTCTGATTAGTTATGCCTGAAGAAGACATTTTTATACCAGATTATCATGTTGGCAAGATGTTCGCGCGAGCATTTTGAACATTTCCTACATTGACATTAATGGTTTTTGGTTATAAATAAAATAATTTTCTTTTATTAATGTTAATTTTTGTAATAAATCTGAAAACACTTAATATTTCCGACACAGTTAAAGATAGGGATAGGACATTGTACATGAATACAATTTTCTGGAGAATGCAAAAATAAATGCTTTAAACTAGAAAGTTTGTTTTGGCCACATGACACACCCTATATATATTTTTTTTGTTGAAAAAAGGCGCATTTATACAAATCAACGTGTCTAAGCGTTTTTCCCAACAGGCCCTTCTTTATTCGTTATCGAATATATTCCATTTGGCTGTTCCACACTGTATGTAAACTCACCTTTTGTATTAAATTATATCAAAATAAGATTTCAAGCTGTCCGAATATCGTTATTCAAAAATTCCCCCACTCTTGTAGAGAATTAGTTTTGTACACTATATAGTTTTATATACACGCATGTATCATTTTGAATTGCCTCATTATGAATTTTATTTGGGAGCGTCTGGTAGTTTACGATGTCATTTTCGTTTTAACCCGGTGCCAACATCATAATTTTCAAATACAAACTGATTTTTCAGCTAGACCATAATGTGTCATCTATCTAGAAGAGATATTATTCTACACATATATAAATTCTCTGAAACTTAATGATTCAATATACCGTCGAGACCGCTTTATCTTTCAGTGCAGCCGTTCTGATTTATGTATCTGAGCTTGTCTGCATTGTAATGCCAAACGTTAGCAAATTGACTTACGATATAACGACGTTATTTACCGCTCTCGGTTAAATGTTTTGTTCCGGTGTTCAAATAGCAAATGCCATTACTATTGGGTCGTTTTCCCCCCTTATCAGGACTTAAACATATTTCACTGCATATTAAGGAGTTCAATGCTATTAGCGATGGAGATTTGTGCTGGGGATAACAGCGGTAGTTTTTGTAGATTGATATCAAGATTTATTGCAGATTTTGTCTATGCTTTTTCAGTATTAAATATCATGTATCAGTAGTTTTGGTTGTGTAAAACTGTGAGAAAGTGACGTAATAGTTGCTTGCAACTTTGGCAAAAGTACCAACGGCCAATAAAGTTTTGAAGGTTTGCAAAAGTTTCAAAAATGTTTCAGCACTACAGGTCAGTAAATAAACTCTTCTCAATATACCTCCAACCAAAGTAAAGATTGGGGCTCACAACTTCAACTGTGGGGATTTGGATAGATGCTGGTAGTCGCAATGAAAATTCCTATAACAATGGTGTAGCACACTTTATGGAATATATGGTCTTTAAGGGAGATATTGTTGTGAATGCCAAATTGAGTGAAGCAGAAATTGAAAAGGAACATGGCGTTATACTGACAGAAATGCAAGAAGTCTATTCCGTATCCTCTAACAAATAGCATTTTAGCCCCAACTGTAAACTTTTGATGTATATGCTCTATTCTCTATTTGGGCCTTTTCGGCTGATCGCTATCGAAACTGATCTAAAAACCTTTCTGAGTGGTCAGGTCGTTGTCTAGGCTGCTGACTTTCGCCAATGGCGTCTGCTCAACTGGCGCAGCAACCTGAGGATGAGGCAGTGAGGAAGACGGTTGGAAGGAATTTCGAGTAATAACCGGTCGAGTGGTAGACGATATCATATACGTTCTGCTGCCCGAAGTGATGTTCAAACGACTGAGACCTTAAAAAAACAAGTGGTCTTACGATTGAACCTTGCGGAACACCCATTTGAATTACCTTCCCTAATTTTATCTGCTTTATCTATGAACGAGATATTCTGCGGTTCCATGTCGTCCGCGGGTGGGGCGGGTATCGGGCCGTGTATTACGGTCGACTTTCTTTGAGGAGTTTGAGTTTCGATCTGCTGAAGACTCACAGGAGATCTTTTACTATCGTCTAATAATTGAGATGTTGCGGTGAGGCTGTGGGCGTGCTGTGCGACGTACCGAACTGAGATTGTTGCTGTTGATGGTGTTGCTGACTAATGCTGAAACTATTCGAATGATGGAGACCGTGTTCGTCGCCGTTTCGATATTTGCTGTCGGCGTAAAGGTTGCGTTGCGAACAAACAGACGTTTAATCGGAACAGTTTCAAGCTTAATGGCTTAACTGCATAACTGATTATCCCCTACCTGTCAGTATCGTGCAAAACTATTCTGCTGAAATACTAAGATTATTTACCAGTCGATTCACTGGTTCTGAAATACGCGTTAGAGATGATTCCTTGCCCTGATCTCATATTGTTATTGCTATCGAAGCTGCACGATGGACGGATTCCGCCACGTTCCATCAATAGGCGAGGATGCTGATTTGATACTATTCTCATAACCATAGTGTTCTTTAATTCTGTATCATTTCCGTTTTTTTTTGTTTTTCTGTTATTCCATCAACTATTAACAATTAAACTCACGGATCTAGATTACAAGAATGGAATTTGCTGGCGAATTGTTCAGTAAAGAAATGGCTTAACATTTCTTCAAGACGATAACAACGTCGCATGTTCAGAGGCTAGTTTTTTAAGAAACAATGGGCCAGCGTTTTTGAACACCAGTGTATATCAGCAACCAGTAACCGCACTCCTGAACACCAATATGTTATTTATTTATGGCAAAGGAAACATTGTCAAAATATGAAATCATTATTCGATTTAATAAAATGCAACGAATTTTACAGAAAAAATTATGTGAACCTGAATTGTATGTTACTTGCTATACAGTGCGCGGTCAATAAATGATTTTCTTTTTTTGCATGCTGGATAACAGACCAACATTTATCTAAGTACATAGTTCTTATTTTATCTCCGTTTGTATAAAATCGGTTTTTGAAAGCAATAGCTAAAAATGGTGATAAGGATTTCTATTGCCATAACAACTAATATTAAAAAGTTAGAAGAAGAAAATACATATAGGTAAGTTAATGAAGGATTTTAAATTTGATGATTAGTTAAATAACAAAGTACTGGATGTTTGAAGGTCTCTAAATGCTCAATTTGCGCTTAGCCTAATAGACTTTATGTAACCAAAGCAGACAACGCAGATTTTTAGTGAACAATATTCTCTTATTTTCATTTATCAAAGGGGTCAACCCCCGTTGATAAATGATCAAAGATTTTTTTCAATCTTCAAATTCCGAGATTTTGCTGCGCGAAGTTTTTGAAAGAAACAATAGTTTGTATGCGTTGATGCGCTTTGAGTTTAGAACAAAGGTCGGGTTATACTAAATTCTTTCGAGATTGTAGAGCATTACGTCATCTCCTGAGATCAGATTATCTTCCAATGTTAGTCTGAAGCTAGTAGACAATGTAAGTTGTTCTGCGAAGTTTCCTTGGATTTCGATCGTCTTGAAATGGTTGATCTCACAACATTTCAATAGCTTTGGATCTGTTATCGTCAACAGCTGAATGTTGGGAAATTTAGATTATCCGTCGAATTTATGCTCTCAACCTGTCATGTCTTGTTAATTATGGTTTCCGGGTATCCATTCGTCAGAAGGTCTTCTCTAACTTTCATTTGTTCTTTATTGAGGGCTTGTGGTGTGCTGCAGATATTTTTGGCTATGTGGGCTAGTGTTTTGATGATGCCAGTTTTCGTAGTTGATACTGCCTTTTATCTTTCGGGATTGGACAACCCTAGTGTTGCAATCTGACAACTGACAGCTCTAACGTAAAGTTTGACATTTTTGAGGTTATACGTACTCAGAACGTTTTGACATACGAGCTCTATGTGTTGTTTACAGTAACTTACAGGATTCATCTCGGCCAAAAAATGGAATTAAATCGTGAACATTTTCGTGCGATTATTTTTTACAATTATCGACGTCGATTAAGTCAGCAAGTGCATGGATGAATTTAATTTAATTTTTGACGATGAAACTCCATCAATGACCACTGTTTATCGATGGTATGGTGAATTCAATCGAGGTCGTAGTTCACTCCAAGACGATTTTCGTGAAGGTCGTCCAAAAACAGTTGTTGTTCCGGAAACCATTGATGCTGTGCGCGAACTGATATTGCAAGATCGTCATGTGACCTATCGTGAGATTGAGTCAACCTTACACATTAGTGGGACCAGCATACATTCAATATTGCTTAAACATGTGAACGTTAAAAAATTTGCTCGCATTGGATCCCACACAATTTGTCAACCGTTCAAAAAAAGGCTCGTGTCGATTGGTCGAAAGAAAAGCTTAAAAAATACGATCGCGGTGCTTCAAAACACGTTTATGACATAGTGACATGTGGATTTACGCGTATGAGCCCGAAAGTAAACAGCACTCGACTGTATGGGTGTTTCAAGATGAGCCGAATCCAACAAAAGTTGTTCGGGCACGAAGCACTTCCAAGCAAATGATCGCCTGTTTTTTCGGAAAAACTGGACATGTCGCAACCGTACCACTAGAACAACGCAGAACAGTCAATTCTGAGTGGTACACAACTATTTGTTTGCCAGTTGTTTTCCAAGAATTGAGGAAAACCAACCCCCGAAGACGAATCACTCTTCACCACGATGATGCGAGCTCTCACACATCGGCTCAAACAACTGCATTTTTGACCACTCAAAACATCGATTTGATGAGTCATCCGCCGTATAGTTCTGACTTGTCACCAAATGACTTCTTTTTATTCCCGTACGTAAAAAACAAACTGAGAGGTCAACGTTTTTCGACACGTGAAGAAGCTGCATGTTTTGGAGATACCTCAATCAGAGTGGAAAAAGTGCTTCGACAATTGGTTCAAACGCATGCAAAAGTGTATAGATCTTCATGGGGAATATTTTGAAAAACAATAAAGCGATTTTCGATGATTAATATTTGTTTTTGTTCTCTAATCCCGAAATATAAAAGGCAGCCCTCGTAAGTTACAGTTGTAGTGAAGGTGTAATCCTGTATGTGTAGTCGTCCTGTAGACTGTTGTTCTGATTCCTGTCCTAGTCCTTTGACACTTCACATCAAGGAATGGTATACAGCCACTCTCTTCCCTCTCCATAAAGAATCTGGTGGATGGTTGTGATTGGTTTAGATGCTCTAGAAATGCCTATAGTTCTCTCTGTCCGTATTGCCAAATAATGAACCTGACGTCGACATACCTTAACAGAGTTTTGGTTTCTTCTCGTACCACTTCAGTTGGCGATATCGAGAAGCATACATCTTTTTTCATAAACAACCGCTCCTGAATGTAGCAGTTTTTCAGGCAACATTGTAGTAAGTCCATGATTGAATCTATTTTCAGGTCCGTCCTATTCATCAGTAAGTTTTTTTCTCACTATCTGGAGAGATCGTCTAATGGAACATACTAAGCGATGTTCTGGCCCAAGTTCCATGGATTCGATGAGTTGAACAAAATGCTTTGAATCCTTGACGTATGATGATGTTTTCTCCTCCAAAGGTTGGATGATTGGTAGGAGGAATTTTGATAAATCTGCTGTTGGTGAGTTATGTGCCTGTGTAATTGGTCTGAGAGGTACGCCAGGCTTGTGTATATTGGGTAGCCCATAAAGCTGTGGTGCTTTTCTGTGATGTGGCGTCAATTTTCTACTTGTCTCGGATGGGATGTATTCACCATGATCTGTTAGAGTGTTGTAAGTTTTCCGATCTATTTTGGCGGTTGGATCAGTTGGCAATGGCTTGTATTTCCCTTTCGAGAGTACGTCATCGAATTTCCTGATGTATTCTGTTCTGTCCATCAGGATGGTGGGATGATGACTTTTCCTTTGTCAGCTGGTAGGATGATGATGGGTTTGTCGCCCTTAAGTGTTTCTATGATCCTCCTTTCCAATTCTGCAGTTCTGACTTTCCACTCCTCTAGTTGCGGTGTCTCTTTGCTGCTTATTGCTGACTCCACTGAACTGATGATATTTTGTACTGGCATCTGCTTGTACCATTAGAGAGCATTGATTCCTGACCACTATTTTCTTGTTGGTTGTATCCTTCGGCAACTACTTCCTTGTAGGTTTATTAAGGTTCTCAGTATGCATTACAGTTATTTTGGATCAAAGCGAAAATCGGCATATGGTCCTCCACTTGTGTGTGTCTTCTGATTTCTTGAAACTTTTCTTCGGCGTCCTTCAGGAGTTGATCTTCCAATATTTATAAGTTAATAATTGTATATGAATTAATATACGGTTTATAGCTGTTTATTATAAAGATTAGCTAGCAAACTGCCAATCCTGTATTCGAAATTTACATATTTAACAAGCAACACATTGTTCAATATGTTCAAATAACTGTTATAATGTATTAAAAACAACGAAACTAATTTTGGATGCATTCTTGTTGCAGTCTCGGGGATTTTTTCGAAACTTTAGTATTTTTATAATTACTTTGTAGTTGCCTGGTATTTTCATCTTTTTGTTTTCTTGTTGAGTAGCAAAATTTATCTTTTCCGATTTTTACTTCCACTCTTCGATTCGACAATTTCCCTTCGCTATTGTTAAGCTCCCCCACGTAACGGAATTTCACGAATTTCCGGGATGCCGCTCGAAGACATATAGTATTCAAATTCTTCCCCTAATTTACTTCACGCAAAATTAATGCTTACTCATTTTAATTGGATTTATTTCCAAAGTTTCCGAATAATATATCCGATCTGTAGCTTTAAATCCGACATGCTGGCAGACGGAAATTTATTTACGACATATCGTTCGTAATCAATTTAATTTTATTAGTTATCTTTTAGCTAATCTCACAGGAATTTGTGTTTACTTATCTATTGAGAATAGATCTCCTGCTATAAAATGTTTGGCTGGATTTTTCTGTAGTGAACTAGAGAATAGATTATTATTAATGGGAGATTTTTTGTTCTTTGGAACTTGAATGTTCTTATGAATGAAATGCAAGTGAATTGATAAAATTGGTTTTTATTAATTGGGTATTGGCAATTGTTATATCTTTTTGCAGTGAAAGCTTTTTATAACGGAGGACCACACTTTCACTTAACATAGATGATTATGATAGTGAAAAGCACAAAATAAATTTTTAGACTTCGTTCCGATCCATACGATATTTAAAATTAGAAACTTGGCATACGTCACAAGTCAGGACACCAGAAAGTGGGACAATGTTGCCAATTTTATGGATGGGAGAGACAAGGATGGCAAACATGTGGAGTTAAACTGAAAATATGGCCAGCTGAAAGAATTAAATAAGTTCAAGAAGTGACCAGAATGGCGCTGGTGTAGAAAGAAAGTATGATATGAATTGCTAATTATACAATAATATTAATGTAAAGAACTGGGTTTTGTTTGTATTACAACAGTTATTTTGAAGAATAGTGTGGAGATGATTTAAAATTTCAAAAATATCTACTCTAATCGGTTATAAATAAAGTGATCGTTATACAGGGTGAGTTTTTGTTGATGATCAGTATGGGGATCTCGGAAACTAGCGGAGATAGAGCAATGGTTAAATTGGGAAAGATTTGCAGTTTTACTGGCCCAATTTAATGACACTTTCGGATTTTTGTAAAAAGTCATGGCTTACTAGATATTTTGAAAAAACGAAATTCTGTCGATTTAGTCAAATCCCTCTAGCTCCTTTGCTTTTGATTTTATAAAAAAAGTGTAAATACCAAAATTGAAGGGAATTGTATCCCGAATATGATTGTCATGTTTGCGTGACAGCTCTCGTTTTCGAGATATGACACAAACTTATCTTTTTTTGAATGGAAACAATAGTTGGCTATGAAATCAAAAAATAGGATAAATTTAAGAGCCTTTCAACGATATAATACTCGATATAGTTATTCATAAAAATAACGGAGTTATCGATGCTTTTCTCTCTTATTTTCACTTTTAATGTAGGTAGCCATGAAAAAGATTGTTTTCACTTTGACATTTCCTCATTTGAGATTAGTAGTGCTAAACTGACAGTCGATATTGACAAGTTTTCGTGATAAAATGGAATATTCTAACGAGGAAAAACTGTATATGGTGGAAGGTTATATCATATGCCGTAAAAATTCAGTTCGTGCAGCTGGGGAATACTTTTTTTCATAGATATTTTAATCATCGTCAACCTGCTCTATGTACATTTAAGAGGCTTTACGATAGTTTACACAGATATGGATCTTTTAATAAACCACCAAAGGAACTTAATTAAATTAACGAAGCAGCACTAATAAATGTTTTGGCAATGCTAAATCAAAATCCATCTACATCAACTCGTGAGATTGCGGCAGAAGCTGGCACATCTCAACGAACTGTAGTTAAGGTACTAAAAGCGCACAAGTTCCACCCGTACAAACTTTCAGTTTCTCAAACTTTGCATGCTGGTGACGAACATCGACGTATTTGGTTTTGTATATGGTTTAGAGACATGTGCCTTGACAATCCACAGTTTCCATTAAAGGTGTTATGGTCAGATGAAAGTAGATTTACTAACTGCGGTATGTTCAATAGGCATAATTAGCATATCTGGGCTAATGAAAACCCTTTCCATGTAGAACAAAGACGATTCCAGATAAAATTTGGTTTTAATGTTTGGTGTGGCATCATAGGGTCTACTATTCTGGGGCTTTTTATCTATGACGAGTCACTTACTGGGGAGCGACACTTGCATTTCTTGCAATACACTTTTCAAGACATGTTACATAATTTAAATTTGAGAACTCGTTTAGAAATTCAGTGTTTCCAACATGATGGAGCACCTTCGCATAACTCGTTATTAGTAAGACAACACTTAGATAATATCTATCCAAACTCTTCGATAGGAAGAAATGGCTCAAGCGAATGGCCAGACGGATCTCCCGATTTGGTAGTTATAGATTTCTATTTCTATTTCTATTTCTATTATTAATAAATCAATCTATTTCATGGCTAACTACGTTAAAAGTGAAAATAAGACAGAAAAGCATCCATAACTCCGTTGTTATTTTTATGAATAACTATATCGAGTATTATATCGTTGAAAAGCTCTAAAAATGTTCGATTTTTTGAGGTCATAGCTAACTATGGTTTCCATTCAAAAAAAGGTAAGTTTGTGTCATATCTCTAAAACGAGAGCTGTCACGCAAAAGAGGATACTATTCCCTTCAATTTTGATATTTACACTTTTTTATAAAATCAAAAACAAAGGAGCTAGAGGGATTTGACTAAATCGACAGAATTTCGTTTTTTCAAAATATCTAGTAAACCATGACTTTTTACAAAAATTCGAAAGTGTCATTAAATTGGGAAAGTAAAACTGCAAATCTTTCCCAATTTAACCATTGATCTATGTACGCTAGTTTCCGAGATCCCCATACTGATCATCAAAAAAACTCAGCCTGTATATTACCGGAATATTGAATAGGTAAAGTTGATTTATTTTATATTTTAATTAAAAATTACCTTAAACGTTACATGTTGATTTGCTGTTATATTTAACTTAAGAACTAAATTACACCTTAGGATTAACACTTGAATAGTAACAAATGACTGACAATTAGTTTATTCTCCTAAGATTTGTGTCAATTACAAAGAATGTCACAAAGATATGTAATATCCTGCGAAGTTAATATCGAAATAAAACGAAATAATGCAAATTACATTGCAAAAATAAAAGAATATCAAAAGTTTGTATTTCCCCGTGTAGCTCGAATAAAGTTTCTGTTACGACTCAGACATAAACACCATCTGTATTTTATTTAGAATACAATTCCCCACATTATATCCAATGTCTGCCTAGCGTCTAATAAGGTATTGGTTACATTCTTCTTGTAATTTTCAGTTATGTTTAAATCTGGGCTGCGGGCTAGCCATACCATGCAATTAATTTCTACTTACATACTGTCTTCTAAACGTTGTTTGTGGCATATTCTTGATGTTTTTTTGGGCAATGACACCACAATCGAAATAAAACCACGTCGTTTGAAGGAAAACCAAACGTTTCAAAGTCTATTCTGACTTCGTAGTCAATGGCTTTATATTTATTGATGTAAATTGCAAAATGAAAATTTGATTTATTTTCATTTTGCAATCTACATCAATAAATATAAAGCCATTGACAAGAAGTCAGAATAGACTCACAATTTCATCAAATTTGATTGGCACCGACTTCAAAAATGTACTAAATTGGTAGGTGATTAACATTTTAGTTCTACTTGGTAGTCGGTTAATAGATTTTTAATGTTTTATTTTTAACTTTTTAGTTTTTTGGTTGAACTCGGGTAGTTTTTTTTTAATTTATTTTTTATGTTGCATGTATCACATTAATACACCGGGACCAGGTAACACCAAGAGCCCCAACATGACAGAATTATACATTTTTTTGCCCGTTGAGTTAATAACCCAAAATTTTGTTTAATTAAATTAATTATTATTATTGCTTTAGTTAATTAATTTACTTTAATGGTTTGATTTCCACGGGGTGTTTACTCCTGTGTATAATAGGACTAAGTAGCAATTTAGAGCTTGACTTGTGTTGTCACTGATATTTTTATTAGCCTGGGAGTCGTTGACACCAAAAGTACCGTCTTCGCAAAATTGAAAAATTTTCATGTAAATCTATATTTAACAGGTATACAAAATGAGCTTGATATTAGTTATTAAGGAGCCGAAAATATGTTTAGTAAAATAATTATACTATCACTATAGTACGTACATACAATGATGGGCAAATGTGTGGAACCAAGCAAATGTCTCTGTAATTATTAGAGATATCAAAATGAAATTTGGAAGGTGGATACTGCAGTAGATGCCTATTTGTTTTCAATTTCTTTTTACAATTTTGAACTTCCTGTTTTACCGGAAGTAATGTCGATTTTAAAATTTACAATGAAACACCCTGTATAGTTTTTTTAGTTCCTGATGAAACATTTTATTGCGAATACAAAAATATCGGGTTTGATATTGTTTACTTCAATACCTACCGAGATATTAACAGAAAAGTAATAAAGGAAAGGAAAAATCTAATATCCATTAAAGAAATACATAATCATAATTATTAACTAAATCTAAGTGATTTTCAAAACATTGAAACTTAACTTAACTAAACTTAATGTATTAGATGTTCAAACTGAGTACCGTTTACTTCTTGACAATAAGCAAGTCGGTTTTTAAATTCTCTAGTAACATTAGCTATTACTTCTGGTGTAATTCTTGAGTTATTCTTGCAGCTAATTCTTACAAATTATTTGGTCTATCAACATACACCTTAGACTTTAAGTAACCTTACAGAAAATAGCCTAGTGGATTAAGGTCGGGATTTCGTGCAGGCCATTCATAAGTACCCCTTCTTCCAATCCATCTATGATGAAATGTCCTATCTAAATGATCTCGAACTGTAAATACCTGTCTCCGTTTAAAGTTTCTTGTAGGAAGAAGGGTCCCACGATTCTTTTGTCATAAATGTCGACCCAAACGTTCAATTTTTGGGGATGTTGTGTATGAGCCTCTTGTACCCAATTAGGATTACTTTGCGACCAGGAGCAGCAGTTATGTCGATTAACCGTACCATTTAAACAAAATGTAGCCTCGTCTGACAAAATTGCAAATGTTTGTCGAAATCGTCTTCGGAGAGTTCTTGAACGAGGCGAATTTTGTATGGACGATCGTTTTCTCACCTTAATATCCTTCCTACTGACCGACGGCTAATTCCATGCATATTGGCGAGGTCGGTAGTGGATAAGTGAGGATTTTCTTCCAAAGATATAGCAACATTTTGAGCTACACCTTCATTACTTGTACTTTTTAACAGTTCACTTTTTGGTAAATTGCTAACTGTTCCACTTGTGTCGTACCTTCGCAAAGTTTTCGTCACTACTGAACGGGATATTTGTGTATTCGGATGAACAATGTTAAAAAGGTCACAAACTTCTTGATGCGTCCTTTTCCTCTCCCCATACCCAATCATCATTAATATTTCTATTCTTTTTCTTTCACTGAATTGGGCCATTTTACGATCAAATTAAAACAATACAAATAATAACTTATTTTGACAACTACTGTCACTCCTGCAATGAATTTCATGGACTACTTAACTTGATTCAGATTTAATTTGCGCCTGATTTAAACATTCGACTATGGAACAAGATGTGCTGTTGGCTGTGACGGTAAAATGCCACCTATTGGCCAATAGAAATACAATTCCTTACCGAGCGGTTTGTTTATATCGGGCGTAAATGAAATCTGAACCGAGTTTAGCTACCATCGAATTTTTCCTATCCTTAGTTACTTTTCTGTTAATCTCTCGGTAGGTATTGAAGTAAACAATATCAAACCCGATATTTTTGTATTCGCAATAAAATGTTTCATCAGAAACTAAAATACTATACAGGGTGTTTCATTGCAAATTTTAAAATTGACATTACTTACGGTAAAACAGGAAGTTCATAATTGTAAAAAAAGGAAACAAGTAGGCAATCTACTGCAGTATCCACCTTCCAAATTTCATTTCGATATCTCTAATAATTCCAGAGATATTTACTTGGTTCCACACATTTGCCCATTACTGTATATGCGTACGATGTATATAGAAAAGAATTAAATTGTTGAATTAAAACTTTCAGTGCCTACAGTTCTGGCACTAATACGTTGGAATTAATACGTTTACTGCCACGGCAATTTTCAGAAATCTGCGAAATTGCTTAATTTTTAAAGCTGTTTACATTTCTTAGGCTTGGCATCAACTTCACAGTTTTATAGAACATATTATATCTTTTTTTGAAATATCCAATTAAATCATTTTTTAATTTTTAGTTTCTTTATTGTTACTATGCATTGAAGTCGGTAAATTTTTTAAAAGCGATTTATTTATCATTATGTTATAGCATGGTTTACGCATTGTTAGTATTGACGACGATTTATCTGTATATTTAGAATACTGTAATAAATTCAATATCACATTCCTTTCATGCACAAACGAGGTGATGAATTAGAATTACAACTGTACCGTAATTCGACACGTTTCTAATTCGAGAAGTAATATTGTTAGTAAATTCCTCCAAACATAGTTTCACTACCAATTATTATTATCGTTAACGCGAATTCGACTCTGCTTTTGCATATTATTACATTAAGCGCACACCAGGGGTCTCAACATCGGCATCTCTAAAATACTAATTAAATTAGTTGCACATTTCAAATTATGTGGATTTTAGTTTTTATCAGTTCAGTTCTGTATAACCATAAATTGAATAGACTGACGCCGCTATTATTATTATTCTTGGTGTTGTAACCGCAATAAATGTATGAAGTAGTTTATCCTCTCGGCAGGATATATTGAGTAACATGATCCACATTGAAATTTGATGCTTGTCTTTCACTTTATTGTAAAGGGCTTCGGTCCCTTTATTCTATTGATTGTGTAGGTAAAAAGCTCGTAGGAGTTTAAAATGAACAGGAAAAAATAATAGATTTACTGAAATAATGAAGCTCGAAGGGGCTTTATATAAGTTATGATATATCTACGATTTCAGCGTTACTAGTATCGACATTAGTGAAATAAATCAAAGATGTTTTTACTCTTTGTTTAAATCTTACAGTTGTATTTCAGGAGTGATACGAGGGCTGCCTTTTATATTTCGGGATTAGAGAACAAAAACAAATATTAATCATCAAAAATCGCTTTATTTGTTTTTCAAAATATTCCCCATGAAGATCTATACACTTTTGCATGCGTTTGAACCAATTTTCGAAGCACTTTTTCCACTCTGATTCAGGTATCTCCAAAACATGCATTCTGAACGCAGCAACCGCTTCTTCAGGTGTCGAAAAACGTTGACCTCTCAGTTTGTTTTTTACGTACGGGAATAAAAGGAAGTCATTTGGTGACAAGTCAGGACTATACGGCGGATGACTCATCAAATCGATGTTTTGAGTGGTCAAAAATGCAGTTGTTTGAGCCGATGTGTGAGAGCTCGCATTGTCGTGGTGACCAGTGATCCGTCTTCGGCGGTTGGTTTTCCTCATTTCTTGGAAGATAACTGGCAAACAAATGGTAGTGTACCACTCAGAATTGAGTGTTCTGCGTTGTTCTAGTGGTACGGTTGCGACATGTCCAGTTTTTCCGAAAAACAGGCGATCGTTTGCTTGGAAGTGCTTCGTGCGCGAACAACTTTTGTTGGATTGGGCTCATCTTGAAACACCCATACAGTCGACTGCTGTTTACTTTCGGGCTCATACGCGTAAATCCACGATTCAACACCTGTCACTATGTCATATAAACGTGTTTTGAAGCACCGCTATCGTATTTTTTGAGCTTTTCTTTCGACCAATCGACACGAGCCTTTTTGGACGATTGACAAATTGTGTGGAATCCAACGCGAACAAATTTTTTGACATTCAAATGTTTATGCAATATTGAATATATGCTGGTCCCACTAAAGTTTAAGGTTGACTCAATCTCACGATAGGTCACATGAAGATCTTGCAATATCAATTCGCGCACAGCATCAATGGTTTCCGGAACAACAACTGTTTTGGACGACCTTCCGGAAATTCGTTTTGGAGTGAACTACGACCTCGATTGAATTCACCATACCATCGATAAACAGTGGTCCTTGATGGAGTTTCATCGCCAAAATTAAATTAAGTTCATCCATGCACTCTTGCTGACTTAATCCACGTCGAAAGTTGTAAAAAATAATCGCACGAAAATATTCACGATTTAATTTCATTTTTTGGCCGAGATGAATCCTATAAGTTACTGTAAACAACACATAGCGCTCGTATGTCAAAACGTTGTGAGTACGTATAACCTCAAAAATGTCAAATTTTACGATAGAGCTGTCAGTTGTCAGATTGCAACACTAGGGTTGTCCAATCCCGAAATATAAAAGGCAGCCCTCTTATTACGTTGTTCATTCAATTTCACTTTATATCAATGTTTGTTTGCTTATTTCGCACAAATATAATTCACGACGACACACGGAAAAATAAAATTCGTCAAGAACAATGTAGCTAAAATATTTTATTATGTAGTTCTGAAATACTTGATTTTCTTTTAGGAATATATAATTAGGTTTCCCAAACTTCTCGGAATTTTATTGATTGAAGTCGTTACTGTAAACAGATGCCCTCTCACTGAATTTGCAAAAGCTACACTTCATAAAAAAGAGATATGTAGTTTTTGAAATGGATTTATCATGATTGTTTCTCAACCCTTGCTATGGTCCTATGGGCAATCAATCTTGTGCTTTTTCTGTAGGAAAATGCCAAAGCGGGTCTATTTTTATTTGCAAACAAGTTTTCCGTGAAATATCTCTTTCCTACGTGATGCCATTAATGATTTTCGTAACCAGAAATGGGGTTTGTGATACCTTTTTTTGTATGGTTGTTTAATACAGTATCCGGTCGAGTTATTAAGTACGTGAAATCAATTGATATTATTTTCTTCATTGATTTTCGATTTAAATACGACGCCACTTTGCTGTTTCTTTAAATGAGATGTTTGCTCTCTCTGATAATACTTCCTAAGACTCTATGGATTAATAACAAGAGTTGTTAAAAAGCTTCAGAGATTAATCCGTAAATAACCCCAGCTTTCCTTATTTTAAATTTAAAACGAATAAAATTATTAAATATCCGTCGCGATGATATATGCAAGGTATGTATAAAATCAATTTAATAGACAAACAGAATGCTGGTATGCCAGAAAAATTAGGCGTAAGGTTGCAAGAGCCCGAAAGGTTGAAACGATGACTTAAGTAATTTTTGGAGATTTTATTATAGCTGCCAATTGAATAGGTAAAAGTTTTTATGCTTCAAATGAATAATTGCAGCTAAATAAAGTTAGGCCCTGAAAGGTTTGATTTAGATGAAATTGTCACCAAGTTTTCGCTTGGCGCACTTAGTGTACTTTTCACCACTCCCAGAGGCATGAGGGGAAAAATGGACGCAACAAATCTGACAACAATTCCTTGTCTATAAAGGTTAATTATCTATATATACATAGGCAAAGACAAAACGATTAGGTACAATTTTCTCACTGTCTCTCAACCGATTTTCTTAATTTTTGTTTTGTTTAGTAGCTACTGACGACCTTCAGTGCAGAATGCTAATATTAATTTTTAATATTGGTTCAATCATTAAATAAAATATAATAAAAATTCATTATTTACGTCCATAATGTCAACGCCAAACAACTGAATGTGCCGCCGCCGCCAGACTCAAAACATTGAGTAATTATATATAGAGCGACCAATGCCGTTATATACTTATAGCATGTACTTCTGGAAGTCGCATGCAAGCTTTGTTAGTGTTTAGTGGTAAAGTAATCGTTGTATATTATAATTATACAGGGCGATTCCAGATATGTTAGAAATCATTTTTTTCGTAGGTGCCACATAAGCATATAGGGTGTTTAAAATATAGAGTAGAGTGCAATTATAACTAATGAAATAATTAGGGAAGCCCATTAGCGGTGGAATTTACAGGGTTCTTGGAATAGAAGGTGCAGCAGAATTAGAGTTATACAGGGTGGTGCAAAAAATATTATACAGAGATGCATATACAGGGTGGTGGAAATGGAAATGCAACATTTCGTAACCCATAAGTAGGTATATATAGGGAAGATGAAATATAGGGTGAGAGGAATTATAGATATACAGGATGATGATAAAAATGTTAGAAAAGGAAATTATTTATAGAGTACCCCAGGAAGAGTTCCATATATATCATGATTGAAATATAGGTCGGAGTAGAATTATAGTTACAGAAGATAGTTACAAATTTCATAAACAAAAAAGTAAATACGGTGGGTCTTAGGCAGTGCCAGATACAGAAATGGTTTACCGGGTGGTTCAAAAATGTTAAAAATATTATGGGTGGTCCATGTGCAGTTGCATACAGGGTTGTGGAATATATAATGAGATGGAATTATTATAATGAGGAGCTTAATAAATGTTAGAAAATTGAGTGCAATTATAGCTATACAGGGAGGTTAGAATAAATAAATATGTAGGGTAGTCCATTAGCGATTGATTGTTGTCATATTAAATTAAGAATTACCAATTTGAACACAAATAAAGTCTTAGGAATTATATATGAAAAACTTGAATTTCGTTACTTATTTGTAGAATCGAGATGTAAGACCGACATCTAGGATTTTCGAGGAAACTATCAACAGAGGTTCCGAATCTGGATCCGTTCCGTGTAATTGCTGTTCTCCATAAAATCCTAGGATAGAATGTCACGATAAAATTTTCAGGTTACTTAACCTGCCAGAGATGTTGACACAATTGGTCGAATTTCGGCCACTGGGCGAAAGCTAGTTAAACTTATTCTCTTTCACATTGTATAGAATGTGTGGGGGTTTTCGTCCCTGTCAACTAGTTCTTTTACCTTCAAAAATTATGGTTTGAAGATATTCAACGGTTTGGTTTCGAAATTCTTTAAAAAAAAGTTGAAAATTATTCTTAGAAGACTTAGTGCTTTGCTGTAGATTCAGTAAGATTTCGTTGTAAGGAGTCACCTCCGATTCGACGTTAACCGCATTAAAACAATTGCAAAACATACTCTCCTGTTCTCTATCACCACACAACATCAGTTAAGGTCTAAAGGTCTAAAAATACTGTTGTGCTAGCCTAGGACACGAACTTTACTAAAGTTGTTGTAATAAAGAATAGTATTGATATATAAAATTGGCAGAAGTT